>CM052451.1:2588178-2605133 GCA_028533085.1 Varecia variegata | reverse complement strand
GGGTGTATACCTACATGATGAGTGCAATGTGCACTGTCTGGGGATTTGGCACGCTTGAAGTTCTGACTTGGGGGGATGGGGTGGGGGAGGGGATGGGTGTATACCTACAGGAAGAGTGCGATGTGCACTGTCTGGGGAATGGACACACTTGATGCTCAGACTCGGGGGAATGGGAGGGACATGGGCAATATATCTAACCAGAACTTTTGTACCCCCATAGTAAGCTGAAATAAAAAATAAATAACTAAATAAATAAATAAATGGGACCTGATTAAATTAAAAAGTTTCTGCACAGCCAAGGAAACTATCATTAGAGGGAACAGACAGCCTACAGAATGGGAGAAAATATTTGCTGTCTACACATCCAATAAAGGCCTGATAACAAGAATCTATATAGAACTCAAAAAAATCAACAAGAAAAAATAAAACAATCCCATCATTAAATGGGCAAAGGGCATGAACAGAAACTTTTCAAAAGAAGACAGAATAATGGCCAGCAAACATAAAAAATGCTCACCATCTTTAATCATTAGGGAAATGCAAATCAAAACCACAATGAGATATCACCTAAGTCCAGTGAGAATGGCCTTTATCAAAAAGTCCCAAAACAACAAACGCTGGCAAGGATATGGAGAGATAGGAACACTCTTCAACTGCTGGTGGGACTGCAAATTAGTACAAACTCTGTGGAAAATAATTTGGAGATACCTCAGAGAGCTAAAAATAGAATTACCATTTGATCCAGCAATAGCACTATTAGGCATCTACCCAAAGGAACAAAAGACATTCTATAATAAAGACATCTGCACTGGAATGTTTATGGCAGCACAATTCGCTATTGGATGTGGAAACAACCCAAGTGCCCTTAAATCCATGAGTGGATTGATAAAATATGCTATATGTATAAAATGGAATACTACCCAATTATAAAAAACAATGGTGATCTAGCACCTTTTATATTATCCTGGATAGAGCCTGAGCCTATCCTCTGAAGTGAGGTATCACAAGAATGGAAGAATAAGCATCACATGTACTCACTATCAAATTGGCATTAACTGATCAACACTAAGTTGCTCACATGGTAGTAATATTCATTGGGGGTTGGGGGAGTGTGGGTGGGTAAACTCACAACTAATGGATGTGGTGAGCACTGTATGGTGGAAGGGCACGCCTCTAATCCTGGCTTGGGTGAGGCAAAGTCATAACATGTAACCAAAATGTTTGTACCCCCATAATATCCTGAAATAAAAAAAAGAATTTATGACAAAGGCCCCAAAGGCAAATACAGCAACAACAAGAATAAATAAATAAGACAATTAAATTAACAAGTTTCTGTACCACAAGGGAAATAATCAGCAGAGTAAATAGACAACCTATAGAATGGTAGAAAATATTCACAAATTATATACCTGACAAAGTACAAATACATAGAATTTATAAATAATTAAAGGAAATCAGCAATAAAAATACAAATAACCCATTAAAATGTGGACAAAAGACATGAACAGAGTTTCTTCAAAAGAAGACAGACAAATGGTGAACAAATATATTAAAAACTGCTCAACATCACTAATCATCAATTAAATCATCAATTAAAACCACAAGAAGATACCACCTTACCACTGTCAGAATGGTCATTATTAAAAAATCAAAAAACAATAGATTTTGCATTGATGCAGAGAGAAAAGAATGCTTATAAACTGCTGGTGGGACTGCAAATTATTACAACCTCTATGGAAAACAGTATGGAGATCTCTCAAAGAACCAAATGTAGACCTATCATTTGATCCAGCAATCCCACTACTGGGTATCCACCAAAAGGAAAAGAAATCATTACATCAAAAAGATAACTGAACACATATGTTTACTGCAACACAATTCACAATTGAAAAGATATGGAATCAATCTAAGTGCCCATAAATTGATGAGTGGATAAAGAAATTGTGACATATATATGCCATGGAGTACTACTCAGCCATAAAAATGAATGAAAGAATGTCTTTTGCAGCAACTTGGATGGAACTGGAGAATATTACCCTAAGTGAAGTATCTCAGGAACAGAAAAACAAAAACCACATGTTCTCACTATTAAGGGAGGTAAATTATAGGTACACATGGTCATATGATGTGATAAAGGACGTTGGAAAATAAGAAGTGCAGAGGGTGGGAGGGAGTTGCAGGATAAAATCTTACCTAGTGGGTACAATGTACACTATTCTGTTGACAGGCACACTAAATGTCTTCACTTCATAATTACATAATTCATCCTTGTAACAAAAGCACTTGAACCCCCTTAATATTTTGTAATAAAAATAAAATAAAAACAATTTTTGTCAATTATTCTTCAATAAATATGGGAAAAATTTAATATATAAAAGAGAAAAATAATATATAATACATTACATCTATAAATAGTTTCCATTGTCCTGATAATTAAAATATTGAGGGCCAATTATTTACATGTAACAAAAAGATATTACCTGTTCCAAATATAGACGCACAACGTTGATCAGGATCAGGGCATTCTCCACTGAAACAAACTAATGTATTATTACTGCATCCATGTCCATTATGTATAGTTATGTCAGGACCGCATGCTGGTGAGGATCCATTACAAAACTCACTGATGTCACATTCCACATGCACTTGGGGCCTACATTCAACACCTGCACTTGCAATCTAACAAAAATTAAAACATGAAAAACAAATCATTACATTGTTCTGTGAGATTGTTGTGTTCATCAATATTTATTTGAAAATTGTGTCAAGCATCTGTACTTTTGATCTATTTATTACTTAGTTAATTCCTTTTTGTATAAATTGTTATAATAATCACATTAAAATATAAACTGAATGTTATCAATTAAAACAGGAGATATGTACGAGAAAATGTATATCAAAACCTGAATGCGGTGGAAGCCAAAGATTCATTTGTGTTTTAAGTGTAAGGGAAGAAAGGTCACTTTAGCTTAGAAAAATTGTCTTTTGAGCAAAAATATTGTAATTTATTCAATTGCCAAAAAAATATACTTATTGAAGCCATAGTTTGTAAGTGTGGAATACTTTTAAATTCTGTGACAAATGTCAAACATAAATAACTGCAGAGGACCCAGAGGGGTGATTAAAGATGCAGTTCAACTGTAAGTGTCTTTGGAGAGAAAGGAGCCCAACTCTACTTTTTCTCCTCAATTATTTTATAGTTAATTAACTCGTATGTAGAACTCTAAAATTTATATAAAGAATCTTAAATTGGCATCTATGTCCTAATTCTTAATTGATGACTTCCAGTTGACACTAAAAATATTACAGAGGTAAAAATGTAACTACAAGATAAGATTCTAGAAAACAAAAACATAAAATTGTGTGAGTCGAGGACAGTTAAGAAGATAGAATGCATGATAGATAGTTCAATAGAGGTATTCTCATGTAAGAAACTTGTCACAAATATATTGGAAGACCTGAAAAGGAAAACAGGGAAGAGAAGTCAACATCTTCACCAAAATGTAATCTTTCAGTCAAACAAGCTTTTCTTTTTTATCTTAATTTGAGATAGGGTCTTATTCTGTTGCCTGAGCAAGAGTGCAGTGGCATCATCATACCTCACTTTAACCTCAAACTCCTGGGCTCAAGAGATCCATCTGCCTCAGCCTCCTGAGTAGCGGGGACTATAGGCATGAGCCTCCATGCACAGCTAGTTTTTCCATTTTTTTGTAGAGATGAGGTCTTGCTATGTTGCTCAGACTGGTCTCAAACTCCTGGCCTCAAGCAATCCTCCCATCTTTGCCTCCCAAAGTGCTAGGATAGTAGGTATGAGTCACCACACCTGGTTTGGTTTTTTTTTTTTGTAACCATCTTTGAATAATAAGTTCAGAGTTCAAATTTTGTGCTACATGCACCATTTGGAAAATGTTACTTCTAGTGAGTTTCATTCCTTATACAATTATGGAAAACTGCTATGTCTTTCAACTACATACATAGAAATACTTAACATATCAGTAATAACATTTTTATTTATAATAATATAAATATTGGATATGGTAAATGAATAGTAATCCCTTTCCTTTCAACGGAGATCTTCACTTCCGTATTTAAGAATTCTATAATAGTGCTCATTCGAGGCTTAAAAAAATAACAACACTAATTTAGTGAGAATATTGGCACAGAAGGGGCCCCCAAAACCCAGGAAAAGTTCACAAAATCAGAAATCTGATTCCAAATTTATTACCTTTTTGTTTATCTGCAAAATAATTACATTTTAACTTACAGCTGTAGGTCTAAGTGTTCTAAAGTACCCTGCATACGCATTGTTATATACTTGGACTATGTTAATAAACTTAAATCTTACTTGACAGTTCTTGCAACATGATCCTTCATGACATTGTGCTCCTTGTTTCAGCATACAATTTTGAGGATCACAACAATTATCAGGTCCACATTGCTATAAGTAAGTAAAATGTACAAGTAAAAATGCATCCTGACAATAATAAAAACTTTATTAGAAGCTATATTTTTGATGGGCTTAATTTTTGAGATTTAGAAAAGGATATGAATGCTGCTGACACTTAATAGCTTTTAGCATCTCTAAATATTTAAAATACTAATTAATGTAAGACTTTTACTTCAGGTCATAACAAGAGTAAATAGTAGCCCACTTACCTTCCTTTCCAATTAGAAAACATGAAAAACATATGATTTCCTTTGTCCAGAAACTGAATGGCAGACAAAGCAGAAGTATGATCCCTTGGAGAAGAGAAACAATGAGATAAGCCCTGAGTCACCAGCTCTCTGCCTCGAGGTGTTTTGCCCAAGCAGGGCATAATGTTCTCCTTGACTTGAAAAGTCAAAGATGGTAGTTTGAAGTTGCTGAATTAGTGGGGCTGTTGAACAGTGTGACAGCAAAAGAAAGACTTCTAGAGTTCTGCAGAGCAGTCATCTTGAACCTTTAGTTGAGCTATATATGCATAAAACAAGAAAAACTACCAAGAAAAAATGACTGCCAGGACACTGAAAGCCAAAATCCCCAGGCATTTGGGCCAGGAGATACTGGGGTTCCAACTAGCCACAGTAGAAAATCTTCATTGAACAGCGAGGATATTCAGTTAGATACTCAGAACTAGGTATTGTGTGAATATAGGGTAACACAAACTCTAGAGAGAAAGCTACTTTAAACTACCCTTTAAAAATCTATGTTTCAAAACTATCAAACTGATTGACAATCAACTTAAATGTAGCAAGAACAGAGTCTAATACGCTTTAAAGGAGGATGAAAAAATCCAAACACTGCACAAAATAATAGGCACGATATCTAGCATTCAATTAAAAAAATCTCACATGCTAAAAAGCAAAAAAAAAAAAAAGTAATAAAAAAATTAAAAAAAGAGACAGAAAACTCAAGCCATAGAAAAAGACTCAGAAATAATAAGGATGATAGAATTAACAGGCAACTTAACATAGCATATATATATATATATGTATATATATATATGAACATTTTTTTCCTTTTTAGAATTCCTTTAAAATAAACTGTTCAAAGAAAAGATAATATTAATATATTGTGGGGTTAATAACATATATAGAAGTAAAAAGTATGATCACAATACCACAATAAATGGGGAAGGATGGAACTATACTCTTTTTTGGTTCATACATTATATGTGAAGGTATGTATCACAGCATGATGGTAGACTAAGATAAAGATACAAATTATAAACCCTAGAGAAACAACTATAAAATAAAACAGATAAGTATAGCTAATAAGCTAAGTAAAGAGATGAAACAATATCAAAATATGCCCAAAGGAAATCAGAAAGTGAGGGGAAAAGAAAAGGTGGACAAACAGAAAAAAAAATGAA
The DNA here is from genome assembly GCA_028533085.1 of Varecia variegata. NCBI lineage: Eukaryota > Metazoa > Chordata > Mammalia > Primates > Lemuridae > Varecia > Varecia variegata. The sequence continues at coordinate 2,599,281 of CM052451.1, read as the reverse complement.
TTAATATATATGAAACCAACCATATTAATTACTATATTAATGAAAATAGATTAACCACATGTATTAAAAGGCAGCAGTTATCAGCATGAATAAAAAAGCAAGCCTCAACTGGATGCTATCTACAAGAAATCCATATTAACAGTAAAGACACACACAGGCTAAAAGTAAAAAGGATGAAAAAAGACACAGCATGCAAACCTGAATCATAGAAAGAACCACAGCAATGTCAGGCAGGGTAGAATTTGGGTAAAGAATGTTAACAAAAACTAAAGGGACATTTCATGATAAGAATAAATTCATCAAGGAGACATAAAAATTTTAAAGGTATATGAACCAAGTAATAGTGTTTCAAAAAACTGAAGCAAAAAATGTCAGGTTGAAAAGAGAAATAGAAAATCTGCAATTACAATTAAAAATTTAAAATCTCCTCTCTAAGTGAGAAATGAAAAGAATATCAGAAAGGGTATAGAATAATTGAACAAGACTAACACCAACTTGCCCAAGTTAACACTTAAAAAACATTATACCCCAAAGTGTAAGAATTGACGTTACTTTCAACTGTGCAAGGGACAGTCACCAAAATATTAATAAACAATATCCTAGGCATAAAACAACTTTCAATATATTTAAAAGAACTAAGTCACACAGAATATGTTTTCTGAGTATTGCATAATCAAATTAAAAACCAAAAATAGCTGATAAATTCTTAAATATTTGGAAATTAAGTCATATCTATAAATATTACAGGTATCAAAGAAATCACAAAAAAGAGAAAATATTCTAAGTCGAATGATAAACCAAAAGGCAACCAAACATGTGATGTAGCTAAAGCAATCCTACAAAGAAATCTATTCAGTACAAAATATATATTAGATAAAGAAGAAAAAAATCAATAATCTAAGCCTGCACTTTAAAAAGCTAGAAAAAGAAAACTCAATATAAGCAGAAAAAAACAATAAAGATAAGATCAGAAAACAATGCAGTAGAAAATAAATAACAGAATATCAATGACATTATGTAATGGCTCTTAGAAAACTTAAAACTAAATTAATTAAGTTTTGGCTAAACTGACCATCAAAATGTAGTATATGTATACCATGGAGTATTACTCAGCTATAAGAAATAATGGTGATATAGAATCTATTATGTTCTCCTGGATAGAGTTGGAACCCATTCTACTAAGTGAAGTATCCCAAGAATGGAAAAATAAGCACCACATGTACTCACCATCAAATTGGTTTCACTGATCATCACCTAAGAGCACATTTGGGAATAACACTAACCGGGTGTCGGGCAGATATGGGGGGAGGGAATGGGTATATACATACATAATGAGTGCGACGCGTACTGTCTGGGGGATGGACACGCTTGAAGTTCTGACTTTGGGGGGTGGGGGGGCAAGGGCAATATACGTAACCTAAACTTATGTACCCCCATAATATGCTGAAATAATAATAAAAAAAATAAAAAAATAAAGTACCAGTATCAGAAATGAAAGAGAAGAATCACTACAGATCTCGCAGGAAGTAAATAGAAAATAAGAAAATATTATAAATGATTTTTTTTGCCAAAAATATGGCAGAAAAAAATGGACATCTTTCCTTAAAGACATAAAGTAAAAAAAAGACAAGAGTATTAGAAAATATGAATGGTCCTATATATATTACAGAAACTGAATTTGCAAGTAAAAATTCTCTCCATGAAGAAAACTCCCGCTGATAAGGCTTCACTAGTGAATCTTATCAAACATTTAATATAGAAATAATAGCAGGGTAATATTCATAAGATGGTGAAATAGGATAGCCCAGCCCTCATCTGCCCATAGAAACATCAATTAAACAAAGGCATACACATAAAATACTTGTATGGAAAGTCCAGACTCTGTTTAAGAGACTGCCATTCCCTAGACAACCATACACCCAAGAACAGCTGCATTTAAATGGGTAAAAAGAATAACTGGACTGCCATCTTACACCATATGCAAAAATTAACTCAGAATGAATTTAATGTTAGTACTTAAATATAAGACAAAACTGTAACCTGCTTTAAAAAAGTAGGTAGAAACTTTCTCAACATTTTGGCAATGATTTCTTGGATATGACATCAAAAGCACAGGTAACAAAATAAAAAATAGACAAGTAGGACTACATCAGCCTAAAAAGGTTTTGTACAACAAAGGAAAAAAATCAACAAAACAAAAAGGAATGGGAGAAAAGATTTGCAAGTCATATAATAATTCTGATAAGGGGTAATATGCAAACTATATATAAAAATCACATACAACTCAATAAAAAGCTCATACAACTCAATAGTAAAATAATAATAACAATAACTGCCATATTTTATAATGGACGATGGATCCAAGTAGATATTATTCCAAAGAAGACACAGAAATAGCTAACCGGTATATGAAAAGGTGCTCAGCATCACCAATCACCAGGAAAGTGTAAATCAAAAGTACAATGAGATACCACCTCACACCTGTTAAGATGATTATTACCAAAAAGAAAACAAGTGCTGATGGAAATGTAAATTAGTACAGCTGTTGATGGGAATGTAGATTGGTAAGCATGGGCAATATATTTAACCAGAACTTTTGTACCCCTATAATAAGCTGAAATAAAAAAAAAAAGAAAATAGTCAGGAGGTTCCTGAAAAAAATTAAAAATGGAACTATCATATGATACAGCATTCACACTAAGGGGTATATATCCAAAGGAAACAAAATCAGTTTGTCAGAGACACCTGTACTCCCATGTTTACTGCAGCACTATCCACAATAGCCAAAATAAGAAATCAACCTCAGTGTCCATCATTGGATGAATGGATAAAGAAAATGTGGTATATGTATATATACAGAAAGGAACACTACTCAGTCATAAAAAATGAAATCCTATCATTTATGACAACATGGAGGAAACTGGACAACATTATGCTAAATGAAATAAGCCAGATGCAGGAAGGCAAATTCTGCATTATCTCATCACTCATATATGGAATCTAAAAATGTTGATCTCATAGAAGTTGATAGTAGAATAGTGGTTACCAGAGATGGAGGAGAGAAGTAAGGTGGGGCAGATGCGCAGAAGTTGGTCAATGGGTACAATATTAGTTAGATAAGAGAAATATGTTCTGGTGTTTTATTGCAAAGTAGGGTGGACAATGGTTAAAAGTATAGCAATTTCAAAATACAAGAGAGGATTTTGAATGCTCTCATTACAAAAAAAAAGATAAATGTTTGAGATTATAGATATACTAATAACCATGACTTGATCATTACACAAAGTTTACATGTATCAAAGCATCACATTGTACCCCATAACTGTGTACAATTGTTATGTGTCAATCAAAAATAAAACTAAAAAACAAAAATAAAAATAAAACTGCCATATGATCGAGAAATCTCCCTTCTGGGTATGTACCAAAAGAAAATAAAATCAGTATGCTAAAGAGATAGTGGTACTCTCGTGTTCACTGAAGTCTCCTGCCCTTACCTGTGGTTTCATTTTCCACAGCTTCATTACTTGCAATCAACCATAGTGTAAAAACATTAAATGGAAAACTCCAAAAATAAATGATTCATACTTTTTTTTTTCTTATTTTTCTTTGAGACAAGAGTCTCGCTTTGTTGCCCCGGCTAGAGTGAGTGCCGTGGTGTCAGCCTAGCTCACAGTAACCTCAAACTCCTGGGCTTAAGCGATCCTACTGCCTCAGCCTCCCAAGTAGCTGGGACTACAGGCATGCGCCACCATGCCTGGCTAATTTTTTTTTCTATATATATTTTTAGTTGGCCAGATAATTTTCTTTCTATTTTTTAGTAAAGACGGGGTCTCGCTCTTGCTCAGGCTGGTCTCGAACTCCTGACCTTGAGCGATCCAGCCGCCTCAGCCTCCCAGAGTGCTAGGATTACAGGCGTGAGCCACTGCGCCTGGCCGATTCATACTTTTTAAATTGCATTCCATTCTGAGTAGTGGGATGAAATCTTGCATAATCCTATTTTGTAACCCCTAGGATGTGAGTCATTCCTTTGTCCAGTGTATCCATGATGTCAATGCTATACACCGGTTACTCACTTAGTAACCACCTGGGTAAATACAGGATAAATAAATTAAAGGAGACCTACATAAATAAAGAGATGCACCGTGTCCATGGGTTGGAAGCCTTGATATTGGTAAGAAAGCAATGTTCTCAAAATTCATGTATTGATACAACACAATTTCATTCAAAGTCCCTATATACATTTTTTGTAAAAATTCACACGGAATTTTGTAAAAATTCCAATTTATATGAAAATACAGAAGTTCTAGAATAGTAAAACCATCTGGAAAAGAGGAACAAAGTTGGATGACTTACACTATCTTTTTTCAAGATTTATTGTCAATGTACATTAATTAAGACAGATGACATTGACTTAAGGACAGACATATAAATCAGCAGAACAGAAAAGAGCCCGGAGACAAACACACATATATGGTCATTTATTTTAATAAGGGTGCTAAGGTAATATAATGGTGAAAACTGAGTCATTTTAAAATACTGCTAGAAAAGCAGGATATTCATATGAAGGTTAATAAAGCTCTATTCAAATATCTTACCAAATGCAAAAATAAAATCAAAATACATCATAGAATAGATGTAAAAGCTAAAATTGCATAATTTATGATGAAAAACATAGAAAAAAATATTCACGACCTTGGATAAGCAAAGATTTCTTAGGACACAAAATGTGTGAATCATAGGAGAAAAAAATGATAAATTGGACTTAATTTTTAAAAGCCTAATATTCAAAATAAGTTAAGAAACTTAAATAGTAATACATAGATTGGAAGCAAATATATGTAATATATATATTACACAAAGAACTGGTATCCAGTCTGTGTCAAAAAAAAAACAAAACAAACTCTTACACATCAATAAAAACACAAAGAACCTAATTTTTAAAACTGGCAGAAGATTTGGACACATGATAAAAAAGAAATAAATAACCAGTTCTAGCCAGAGCAATTAGACATGAAAAAGAAGTAAAGGGCTTCCAAACAGAAAATGAAGAAATAAAATTGTCTCTGCCGATGACATGATCTTATATAGAAAAACCTAAAGACTCCACCAAACATCTGTTAGAATTAATAAAGGAATTCAGAAACATTGATGGATACAAAACAAACACACAAAAATCAGTAGCATTTAGAAGAGTGACACCACATACACAATGGGGTAGAAGTGATCTAGTTTCACTCTCGTCCACTGAAAACTAAAAACAAATATCCAGTGCCAAGGTCATGACCAGCAACGTGCCAGAACTCAAGTCTGAGGCTGAGACAATTTCTAGGGCTACGGAGAAGTGAAAAACTGTAAGATAAATAGAATTCTCTAACCGGAATGCCCTCCCCCAATCGGCCAGGCACCTTCCACTGAAAATTCCTACAGGACTCACAGTCTCTACACTGGAAAAGTGAGATGGAGGTGGAAAGCCAGCTTCCCACCACCTTGGGTTCCCTTATAGGAAAACTGTTCCTGCTTCAACCCACAGGAAGCATGAGTACCTGAAGGAGGAGGAAAAAAATAAAATAAACCCTTGAAGGCAGCTAGGAACTCCAGCCCATAAAACTCTGCTCTTCATCTCATCTGAAGGAAATGCCAAATCAGAGTGGCTGCTCAGGAGCACCACACGCTAGGAGGCATGTTCCATGGGTCTCCTGGGCATAAACACTTAGGCAGCCTTCCCACATAGCTGGGGTACCGCCTGTGGGACTTTCCCCCAACCCATACAGGATGGGCAGCGCTTTGGACACCTGCAAATGCTGAGGATAAACCTGGGCTTAAGGCATCATCTAGTCCTGAAAAAGCGGAAGTGATTTAAGATTGAGGAAACTCACAGGCAACAACAAAGATCCTCTAAGCAAATGAAAGGCCATAACATTGTGAGACTGTGAAGACCAGAATAAATAACTAATCCTACAGTGCAAAGCCATAGGCAAATGTCCACAAGAAACAACAGCAAACAGGGAAACATGATCTCCCCAAACAGACAAAGCAAGGAGTTAGTGACCGACCCTAACAAGAGGCAACGTGTGAGCTCTCAAGAATTCAAATAGCAGTTCTAAGGAAACTCAGCAAACTCCAATAAAACGCAAAAAAGTAATTCAAAAATTTATCAAATAAATTTAACTAAGAGACTGAAATAATTTTGAAAAACTCAAACAGAAATCTTACATTGAAAAATATTTGCCAAGCTGAAAAATGCATTAGAAGGTTTTAATGGAAGAATGGATCAAGCATAGAAAAGAATCAGGAAGCTCAAAGACAGTCTACAGGAAAATACACAGTCAAAAAAAAAAAAAATCTAAAAGAAAAAAAAAAACCCTGCAACATAAAGAGAATAACCTCAAAAGAGCAAATCTAAGAATTAGCATTCAAGAGGAAGTTGAGAAAAGCAAAAGGCAGAAAACTTATTCAAAGCAAGAGTATCAAAAAATTTTCCAAGCCTACCAAAAGACACAAATATCCAGGAATAGAAAGGTCAGGGATCAACAAACAGATTCAATTCAAATAAGACTAGCCCTAGGCATATAATAATCAAACTCTCAAAGGTCAAGGACAGAAAGGATACTAAAAGCAGCAAGAAAAAGAAGCAAATAACATATAAAGGAGCTCCAATTCATCTGACAATATACTTCTAGAAAAACCATGAAGTCCAAGAGGGTGTGACACAATATAGTCAAAGTGCTCGGGGTGGGGCGGGGGTGGGGAGGGGGGAACCCTGCAAACAGAGAATACTTTACCCAGCAAAGGTTTCCTTCAAACATGAAGGAAAGATAAACTATATCCCAGACAAATGCTGAGGGAATAAAAATGCTAAACAGAGTTCTTCAGTCTGAAAGAACAGAGTGCTAATGTGCAAAAGGAAAACATTGAAAGCATAAAACTCACTGGTAAAGTAAGTACACAGACACAGTGCAGAATTCTTTTCAGAATACAGATGCAGAATTGAGGTATGTAATCCAATCATAGCTCTAGAATGAACACTAGAAGACAAATCTATCACAACTAGAACTACAGAAACCTGTTAAAATTAAAGATGCAATATAAAAAGATGCAATATAAAAACACGTAAACTTAGAAAACAAAGGTCAAAATGTGGGGGATGGAATTAAAGTGTAGAGGTTTTTTTAAAGTTCTTCCTTTGATTCTTTTTTTTGTGATCAAAATTAAATTGTCATCTGTTTAAAATAACTTGTAATATCTATAAGAAGTTTTTTGTATGCTGCATAATTACCACAAAGCAAAAACATATAATAGAAAAATGAAAATTTTTAAAAAATGAATAAATATATATTACTAGGAAAAATTACTTAAAAACACAAGACAGGATGAAGGGAAGAAAGGAGTTACAAAACAACAAGAAAACAAGTATAAAAACTGGCAGTAGTACATCCTTCTATTTTAATAGTAACACTGAAAGCAGATGGACTAAATTCTCTAATTAAAAGACATAGACAATTAGCATGTATAAAAAACAAGATCAATTATGCTGCCTACAAAAACTGACTTCACCTATAAATACTGAAAGTGACTGGATGGAAAAATATATTACACACAAATAAAAACAAAAAAAAATAGGAGTAGGTATATTTATATTAGATAAAATAGACTTCAAGTCAAAGTCAGTAAAAAAAAAAAAAGAAGAAGACAAAGATGGTCCTTATTTAAGGATGCAGGTGTCAGTTCAGCATGAGGATATAATAATTCTACCCATCTATTCACCTCATACCAGAGAATTAAAATACGTAAAGCAAACATTATAGACATGTAGAGTTATATAGGTATATACATACCACAATCCTGCATTACAATTATAGGATACTTCATCACCCCACTCTCAGTAATGGACAGATCACCCAGACAAAAAAAATCAAAAAAGATACATCAGAGTTAAACTATATGCTGTACCAAGTAGAACTAACAGACATTTACAGAACATTTCACACAACAGCTGCAGAACACACATTCCTTTCATTGTCAGATGGAACACTCTCCAGGATAGACCATATGTTAGGCCACAAAACAGTCTCACCTAGGTCCAGTATTTTTTTAACACAGGGAATAAAATTAGAAATTAATAACAAGAATAATTTTGGAAGCCATACAAACACATAGATATTAAACGATGTGCTTCTGAACATTCAATGGGTAAAAAAAAAAAAAAAAGAAAAGAAATTTTAAAACTTCTTAAAACAACTGTAAATACAAAATCATACCAAAACCTATGGAATACAGGAAAAGTAGCACTAAGAGTGAAGTTTATAGCAATAAATGTCAACATCAAAAAGTAGAAAAATTTTAAACAAGCAACTTAATGATGCACCTCAAGGAACCAGAAAAGAAAGAACAACCCAAACCTGAAATTTGGAGAAGAAAAGAAATAATATACAGCAGAGTAGAAATAAATAAAAATTGAGATTCAAAAAAATATAAAGGATCAACAAAAGAGTTCGATGAACCAAAAAGTTGAAAAACCTAGAAAAAATAGATAAATTCCTGGACACATAAAACCTATCAAGATTAAACCATAAAGAAATAGAAAGCCTGTACAGATCAATAATGAGTAACGAGATAGAGGCAGTAATAAAAAGTCTCCCATTAAGGAAGAGCCTAAGACCTGATATACTCACTACTGAATTCTACCAAGTATTTAAAAAAGTAATAACAATGTATTAAAAACTATTCCAAAAAAGTAAAGAGGAATAAATACTTCTAAACTCAACCTATCAGGCTAACCCTACCTTGATACCAACATCAGACAAAGACACAATAAAAAAAGAAAAGTAATGGCCAATATCCCTGATAAACATAGTTGCAAAAATCCTCAACAAAATCCTACCCAATCCAATACAACAATATGTTAAAAATATCATTCCCCATGATCACGTGAGATTGATCCAAGGGTTTCAAGCATGGTTCAATATACACAAATCAATAAATGTAATACAGCGCATTAAGAAAATCTAGGACAAAAAACATCTGATAATTTAAATAGATGCTGAAAAAGAATCAGACAAAATTTAAGCAGATATTTCAGATTATCTAAATAGATATTTCTCAAAAGAAGACATACAAATAGGCAAGAAATGTGTGAAAAATGCTCAAAATCACTAATCATCAGAGAAATGCAAATCAAAACCACAATGAGGTACCATCTCACCCCAGTTAGGATGGCTATTGTCAGAAAGACAAAAAAACCCCACAAATGCTGGCAAGGCTCTGGAGAAAACAAAACTTTTACACATTACTGGTGAGAATGTAAACTAGGCAGGCAGTACCTATGGAGAACAACATGGAGGTTCCTCACAAACTATGCGTAGAACTACCATGTGATCCAACAGTCCCACTAGCGGCTGTTTATCCAGAGAAGGAAATCATTATACCAAAGTTACATCTGTATTCCCACATTCATCATAGCACTATTCACAGTAGCCAATATATGGAATCAATCCACAAGTCCAATGACAGATCAATGAATAAAGAAAATGTTGTATATATACACAATGGATTACTATGCAGTCATAAAAAAGGAATGAAATTCTGTTATTCACAGCAACATGGATGAAACTGGAGGACATTATGTTAAGTCAAATAAACCAGGAAAAGAAACCTAAATACCACATATTCTCTCCATATATGGAAGCTAAAAAAAGTTGATCTCATAGAAGAAAGAAGTAGAAGAGAGGATATTAGAGGCTGGGAAGAGTAGGGGGAAGGGAAGGATAGGCAGAGATTTGCTAAATGATACAAATTTACAGCTAGATAGGGGGAAGAGGTCCTAGTGTCTATACCACTGTAGGACGACACTAGTTAACAATAATATATTTTATAGTTTCAAATAGCCAGGAGGACATTGAATGTTTCCAACACAAGCAAATGAGAAATATTTGAGATGGTGGATATTCTAATTACCCTGATTTAATATACATTATATGTATGGAAAATCGCTGTATACTCTATGAATATGCACAATTATTATTTGTCACTTAAAAATGAAAAAGACAAAATATTTTTTATAAAAGAAAAAAGACAGGGAAACAGACATAATTGATTTTTTTTAATTTCAAGATATTATGGGGGTACAAACATTTGGAAGGAAAATGACAGACACTTTGAGTTCTATGGACGCTCCATCTACAAAACTAGTAATATTTAATGTAGATATTCTAAATAATACATGCATGACTATTAAAGCAATCACTTGTATTGCTTTGGTTGTAAAATATATTACTGTGGCAAATAAGAAAAACACACATTTAAATAAGCAAATAACCAAATATTGAAATTCTTATTATCTGTAATTTTTGATAACTTTAAACCACAGTCTTTTAAAAGAAAAAATTAAAATATGCATGGATATGAAGCATAACATTATAGATATGAATGTACATATACAATTTGATGGCTATAGACTTGACAGTGACCTATTCATTGGCCGATGTCCGGCTCATGTTAACTTCTCCCTAACATAGAGCACTCACTCAATTATGCCTGTGGAGAAACTTTTGCTAATGAGTCATCTTTACAATCTTTCCAGGGACCAGGCCAAAATATAAAGCAGTAAAATAAGTGAAGGCACATGGAAAAAGGCAGGAAAGAAAATATTGACTCCTTGCATCCTTGGTGTTCTGCTTTCACCAAGAAATTATAAAGATATGACTTTAAATTGTCCCTTTCTCAAACTGCTTGGATGGGGTAAGGGGACTGATAAATATATTATGGTACATTCATATAATAGAAAACAATAAAACAATTTAATTGACTGTTCTATGCATGAATATGAAATAATATTTTAAAATTATGCTCAGTTAATAAGGCAAGTTGTATGCATTAGAGAATTTAAAGTTTTAAAACATGCAAAGCAATACTCCATGTTGTTTATGAACACACATATATGTAGCAAAAACATTAAAAAATGCATGGGAATGATAAGACTGAACTCAAGATAGGGTTTATATCTAAGGAAGGAGATGGTGCAGAGGAAAAAGATTAGGTCAAGAAAAATTACACACCAAAATTCAAATGCATCTGTTTCATTCATTTAAAATGTATGTGTGGATG
>CM052451.1:2576285-2587678 GCA_028533085.1 Varecia variegata | reverse complement strand
AACTCAGCCTGCCACTGCCACCATTGTGAACTGACCTACCTGGTGACCTCATCCCCAGAAAGCCTTGCTACAGCCTCCAGTAACACATAGAGCCTCATCCACTGGGAAACTCACAGACACCACTGATGTTGACTATAGCTGAAGAAATCACAGATACTACACTACTACATCCACCCAGAGTCAAAACCAAAGCACCCTACATACCAACACTAGAGATACACCTATGGGAAAAAATCTTTCCCTATGGAAGCCAATCCATAAAGTTAGAAGTGACTGTTAGGCCAGATGCGTGGATATCAATGTAAGGATGCAAGAAACATGAAAAAGTAAGAAACATGACAACTCCAACCAAACATAATAATTCTCTAGTAATTGATCCCAAACAAAATAATATTTATTAAAAGCCTGAAAAAGAATTCAAAACAATAATCTTAAGGAAATTCAGGAAGATACAAAAGAACACAGATAAATACTACAAAGAAATCAGGAAAATAATTCATGATCTGAATGAAAAAGTCAGCAAAGAGATAGATTATCATAAAAAGAACCAAACAGAAATTCTATAACTGAAGAATTCAATAAATTAAATAAAAGACACAATAAAGAGCTTCAACAATAGACTAGATCAAGCAAAAGAAAGAATTACTGAACTTGAACCTAATGAAAATGGAGGCACAACTTACCAAAGCCTATGGGATGGAGCAAAACAAGTGCTATGAGGGAACTTTATGGCAATAAACACCTATATCAAAAACCTGGGAAGATTTCAGGTAAATAACCTAATGATATAAATCAAAGAACTAGAAAGGCAAGAGCCAACCAAACCCAAAAGTAGTAGAAGAGTAGAAGGAAAGAAATAATAAAGATAAGAGGAGAACTAAATAAAATAGAGACTAAAATAATGAAGAATCAAAAAAATGAAAAGTTGGTTTTATGAAAAGACAAAAATTAATAAACCAATTGCTAGAATAGCCAAGAAAAAAAGAGAAAACATCCAAATAAACAAAATCAAAAGTGAAAGAGGAGACATTACAATTTCATTAGAGACTATTATGAACAGCTAACAAATTGGAAAACCTAGAAGAAATGGATAAATTCCTAGACACATACAATCTACTAAGATTGAACCAGGAAGAAATAGAAACCTGAATAGACCAATAACAAATAATCAGATTGAATCAGTAATAAAAAGCTTAGGACTGGGATGGCTTTACTGCTGAATTCCAATAAACTTTTAAAGAAAAACTAACACCAATTTTCAAACTATTACAAAAAATTAAAGAGGAGGGAACCTTTCCTAACTCATTCTACAAGACCAGCATTACCCTGAGAACAAAAGCATACAAGGATGTAACAAAAAAGAAAACTATAGGCCAATAAACATGGATGCAAAAATCCTCTACAAAAAACTAGCAAACTGAATCAAAAAATACATCAAAAAGAGAATATACCACAATCAAGTGGTATTAACTCAGGGATGCAAGGATAGTTCTACCTGTGCAAATCAATAAACGTGATACATCACATCAACAGAATGAAGGACAAAAACCATATGATCATCTCAATAATTGCAGAAAAAGCAGTTGATATAATTCAATGTCCCCTCATGATTATAAACTCTCAAAAAACTAGGCATAGAAGGAACATACCTGAACATAATAAAGCCCATATATAACAAACCCACAGCTAACATCACACTGGATGGGGAAAAGCTGAAACTCTTTCCTCAAAGAACTGGAACAAGGATGGCCACTCTCACCACTCCTATTCAACAAAGCACTGGAAGTACCAGCCAGGGCAATTATGTACTAGAAAGAAATAAAAGACATCCAAATTGGACAGGAGGAAATAAAATTGTCCTTTATTATCAGGATTATAGAAAAACCTAAAGACTCCACCAAAAAACCTGAAAGAACTGAAATATGAATACAGTAAAGTTGAAAAATACAAAAATATACAAAAATCAGTAACATTTCTATACACCAGTAACAAACCAGTCAAAAAAGAAATCAAGAAAACAACCCCATTTACAATAGCTACAAAAATATAAAAATAACTTTAACCAAGGAGGAGAAATACCCCTACAAAAAATTTTTTAAAAAATTGTTGAAAGAAACTGAAGAGGACAAAGTAGAAAGGCATCTCAAACTCATGAATTGGAAGAATTAATATTGTTAAAATGACCATACTGCCCAAAGCAAACTAAAAATTCAATGCAATCTCTATCAAAATACCAACGACATTCTTCATAGAAATAGAAAAAAAATCCTAAGATTCATATGGAACCACAAAAGATGCTGAATAATTAATGCAATCCTGAGCAAAAGAACAGAGATAGAGGCATCTCACCACCTGACTTAAAAATGTACTACAAAGGTATAGTAACCAAAACAGCACGGTACCAGTATAAAAACAGACATATAGACCTATGGAAGAGAATGAAGAACCTAGAAGTAAATACAAATATTTGCAGCCAACTCATTTTTGACAAAGACATCAAGAACATCCATTGGGGAAAAGACACCCTCTTTAATAAACGGTGCTGGGAAAATTGGACATCCACATGCTGAAGAATGAATCCAGAGCCCCATCTGTCACAATGTACAAAAATCAACTTGACATAGGTCAAATATGTAAATGTAAGACCCAAAACTATGTAATTAATAGAAAAGTAAAAAAAAATAACAGGAGAAATGCTTCAGGACACTTGTCTGGCAAAGACTTTATGGCTAAGACTTTAAAATCACAGGCAACAAAACCAAAAATAAACAAATGGTACTGTATTAAACTGAAAAGCTTCTGCACAGCAAAGGAAACAATGAACAGAGTGAGGAGAAAACCTGTAGAATAGGAGAAATATTTGCAAACTATTCATCTGACAGGAATTTAATATCCAGAATAAACAAGAACCTCAAAAAACTCAGCAGAAAAAAAAATCCCATTCTCAGAAGATATACAAATGTCCAACAGGTATATGAAAAAATTCTCAACATCATTAATCATCAGGGACATGTAAATCAAAACCACAATGAGATATTTTATCACTCCAGTTAGAATGGCTATTATCAAAAATCAAAAAAACAAACACTGGCAAGGATGTGCAGAAAAGGGAACTCTTATTGGTGGTAAAAGGGAATACTGTTCTTGGGAATGTAAATTAGTATTATGGAAAACAATATAGGATTTATCAAAAAACTAAAAATGAAACTACAGAATGACCACACATTCCAGCAATCCCACCACTGGGTATTGATCCAAGGGAGCAGAAATCAGTATATCAAAGGGATACCTGCACCCCCATGTTTACTGCAGCACTATTGACAATGTCTAAGATATGGATTCAAACTCAGTGTCCATCAACAGATGAACTGATGAGAAAATGTGAAATATACACACAATGAAATACTATTCAACCATAAAAAAGAATAAAATTCTGTAATCCGCCGCAACACAGGATGAGCCCAGAGGATATTATGTTAAGCAAAATAAATCACACAGAAAAAATAAATACCATATGTTTCATTTATATGTGAGGGCTAAAATAAATTTTGAGATCGTGGAAATAGAGAGTAGAGTTGTGAGTATTGGAGGCTGGGAAGGCCGGGGGGAGAGGAGGATGGGGAGAGGTTGGTTCGGAAATAAATTACAGCTAGATAGAAGAAATAAGTTCAGGTGTTCTACAGCACTATAGTGTGAATATGGTTAACTATAATTTATGGGATATTTTCAAAAAGCTAGAAGAGAGTATTTTCATGTTCACAATGCAAAGAAGTGGTAAATGTGGTATTAGATATGCTAATTACCCTAATTTGTTCTTTACACATTATATATGTGTATTGAAATATCACTCTGTATCCCATAACGATGCACAATTATTACCTGTCAACTAAAAAGAGAAAAAAAAAAGAAACTCCATCTTTTCTGGGACTTCCCCCATATGATTTTTAAAATTAGTGTACCAGAATGTTATTTGCAGAGTACTGGAATAACTTCAAAAGACTCAGAAAACTCTCTTCCTGGTCACCTACTCATATATTATCCAAATCACCCACCTTCTCAAAATATATTTCAGTAAAGGTCTGGAACCCCTATAGACCTTTAGGCATTTGGGGAATTGAACAAAGTAGATTTACCTGAATTTACAGAAACCTACATTGAAAATTCACCTTTCTGTTTCACAGAAACCATGGACCTGTTAGACAGTGTCTTAGGTTGGATTCCCTAAGTAGATTCTGAAACCTGGATACGTTTACAAGTGCTGTATTGCAGAAGCCTTCTCAGGATAAACTTTTTAGGGAGTGAGAGAAGCAGGATAGGGAGAGAGAGATGAAGCTAAAATAGATATGATTTCAAGTACATTCTAGCCTCAGGCTAATCCCCTGAGGGAGATCTGGAGTTTTGTGACTCCAGACTCTTTCCCACCTTGTGGCAAGGGAGCTGTGGTTTGTACCCCCTTACCAATTACTCTTTGGCTGAAGGGCTTCCCTGGGGTATGGAGTCAGGAAGTAACTCCCAGGCAACTCCAAGGGAAGTAACTCCATAACCCAGAGGCAATTCCCCAGAAAAAACTGCTGACTCTTGCAGCTGTACCCCATAAGCCAGGGGATGTACGACCCAAACCAAACTGATGAAGTGAATCTAGCCAGGGACTGGGAGCTGCGGACACACCAATAACACCTGCTACATCCCTGCCCTAGCAGCCTGATGCTGATGCCCCAATTAGCACTTATCACCTCCCTGCTCTACCATCTATTCTAGATTGTCTTCAACCCTCACCCTCAGCCATCATTTCTGCTGTTCTAAGTGGCTTGCCTGATGGGGTGGATGACACGATCCAGATGCCCCTCCCAGAGGGTCCTGAGCCTCCAAAAACAATTACCAGGCAATCCTTGCTGTATTTTCCTATTTACAGTTAAAACTAGGCATGAGAATTTTTTTAAAAGTCCTGGTGGATCATTTACATGCCAAACACGGGTCTCTCTGCCCCCATTATTGAGCAGCAACCCTACCTCCGTATGAAGATCACAGTAAATCAGTTACTTATCCTGCCAGTTTGTCAATTTCTTTCGTTTTCTTTTTCTTTCTTCCTTTACTCCTTCCTTCCTCTCTTCCTTCCCTCCCTCCCTCACTCCCCCGCTTCCTTCCTTCCTGTTCTACTCTCTTGAAGAGCCAAAAACTACCTTAAGCCAGTTGTAGCTTTAAGTTTAGCAGGAGGTTTACTGTGTTCCCTGGTAGAAGTCCCTTTCACTGGGATCCAGGACCTTCAACCTTCACAGCATAAGGTTGTAGGCAACAGAATCAAATAACCCCAAGTTGTTCATCACAAGTGGTGACAAGCAGGGGCATCTGTACAACCACTTTGTAGCCCTTGGACAATGGCCATTTGTTTAATATATACACTACACTCTAAAGTATAATACCCTATATCTTTGCAAACACCATTTCCCATCTAGAGTTCAACTGCTTCTTTAAGTAGCCAATTCATTACTCTACCAGGCTGGCTGCTTCTGGATGGTGCCATGTGTGATAGGGTCAGGAGGTCCCATGATTATATACCGACTTTATTTGCCATAAAGTGTATCCCTGATTTGATCCCACGTACATAAATCAGGCCCCGATAAAACTCTGGATAGTAGGGCTGGCCAGTGCACTGCAGAGAGTGATGCTGGCCAAGCTACTTTAGACAGGAAATGCAAACGCACACCAAGAAATGTGTGTCAAGAACAAGAAGGACAAATCTTTGCTCCTTCCAGGACAAAAAGGGTCTGATGTACTCAACATACTAACAAACATTACAGATGGTTGATCTCCTCAAGTGATGGTGTGATATCTAGGGTCTAGCATCAATGTCTATCACTAATAGATCAGAGATTCAGAAGTGGCAGTAACTACAGCCTTGGTGAGAAAGAGTCTGTGCTCGTGGACCCATGCATAGTCTGATTCTTTACCACTGTGGCTGTTTCATTCCTGAAACCATTTGTGCAAGCACTGGGGCAGCCAAGAACAGAGGCTGACAGTCATCGGCTGACTGCTTCATTCTATCCACTTGCTGATTTCGTGCCTCTTTCCCAGTGGATGCTCCCTGGTGTGCACTGACATGAAAGCAAGATCTCCACAATTTGTACCCACTATCATAGGTCCATTCACATGCTTCTTCCTTGAACTAATCTTCCAATATTGCTCTTTCCAGGACCTGACCAAACAGCCAAACCATTCACCACAGCCCATAAGTCTGTGTATATTTTTATCTTGGGCTACTTCCTTCTCACCACAAAGTGGATAACCAATTTTACCACCTGAAGCCCACCCACTGGGAGGATTTCCCCTAACCACCATCTTTAAGAATTGGGTTATTGTGAAGCAACAATCCAGTTTTGGTTTGCACCAATGTACCAAGACAACCCATTAACGAACCAAGCTCAATTTATGTTTCCTTCTTTCATTACATCCTTATAGAGACCACTCATGAGTCCACAGGTGGGAGCTAAAAGAGAGGCATTACTGAATACAATAGAGGGTGACAAGGGAATCTATTCACTCAATTTATTTGTGCCCTCTGGACCTACTCAATCTCAGCATCAGACGTAGTGCTATTGGCACAACTTTATGACCTGGTGAATCTAACAGCACCTACTCATGATGGGAAGCTTTGGTCACACAGTCATTATTCAATGTACCGTAATCAGATTCTCAGTCTCTGTGAAAACCCATAACATACCCGAAGCCGCTTTCTGAATGGCATACAGTTCTCGACTGAAGACAACAGGCCTTGCTCCAGGAGCCCAGGGTTCTGCACTACAACTCTCCCACTGAGGCTGGCCTGAGACTGCACACAGCACCTGCTTGCACCACAGATACTTCTAATATCAAGCGGTCTTCGAATAGACCAAGGAGCAGGGATGCTAGTACTGCAACCTGGGCCTGATGTACAGCCTTCTTATTCCAGACTCCCTTTGAAACTGGCAGACTTCTCAATCATCCAATAAATGGATCAGAGTAGCATTTGCAAATGCAAATTATGCTGCCTCCAAACCAAGAGGCCCAGCAAGAGAGCCACTGTTGTGCCTCTTCCTTGGTGACAGAAGGCAGAAGGTGCGACCATTTATTCTTTATTTTTGAAGGGATGTGGAAGCATGCCACTGACCACCAGACCCCGAAAATCTTATACATTGAAGCATCAGGTCCCTGAATCTTTACAGAGTTTATCTCATACCCTCTGGGGCCATGCGTTTACCAGGGCATCCAGAATGCTTGCCATTTTTCATACAGTCTAATTAACTTCATGCAATTGTTATAGTCATCCAACATGATGTTCTACACAATGTCCAGATGATCCAGATCTCCCTCAGCTCTGTGGAGTAGCCCTGCACCCACAGTTCTGGGCCCTGAGGTACTGGACAGTGGCATCCTAGCCCACTGAAACCAAGGAGGTGGCTCCACTCTCTGAAACCAGGGAGAAAGCAGCTTAGGCCCCTGGGCCTGTGGTGGGGTGGCAGCCATGATGATCTCTGAATCGCCTTTCAGGGTTATTCTCTTTTCCTGAAGGATAATGCATGTTTGAAGCCAGATAGCTCTATTGTCCTGTTCTGTAGCATCCCAGAAGTCCAACAGTCTTCCTTCATTCTGTCCCATTTTCTCTGTTCCCTTTAGTCCCGGCTAGCCGTGTTTCTGCTAGTATAATCCCAGCCCTATTCCTGGCTTCAGCTGAGATGGCTGATTAAATCATGAGTAATCTCTTTATACTGTGATTGTCCAGCTATATCTTCGGTGTTCTCTCTAGAACATGCTTTCTCATTTTTTGAAATATGGGTAGGCTGAAAATTTCCCAAATCTTCAAGTTCTTTTTCCTTTTTACTTAACAATTCCTTCAACTTATCTCTCTTTTCTTGGATTTTACTATAAGCAATGATGAGAAAACAGGCCACACCTTTGACACTTTGCTTAGAAATACCCTCTGCTAAATACCCAAGGTTGCCCCTCACAAGTTCTACCTTCCACAAAACACTAGAACACCATTCAGCCAAGTTCTTTGCCACTTTATACCAAAGATCTCCTTCCTTACAATGTCCAATAACATGTTTCTCATTTCCATCCTTGACTTCACTAGAAACACCTTTAATGTTCACATTTCTACCGACACTCTGTTCATAATGATATGCGTACTCTCTAAGACTATAGCAGCTTTCCTATAAACTCTTCTCTTTTTTTTCTGAACCCTTAAAAGAATTGCCTTTAGCATCCGTATTTCTAGCAATAGCCCCCTCAAGGCCATCTAGGCTTTTTTCTAACATATACCTCAAAACTCCTCTAGCCCTTACCCCTCCTCAACTCAGTTCCAAAGCTATTTGTTAGAGAAGCACCCCACTTCATGGTACCAAAATCTGTATTAGTCTGCTCAGGCTTCCTAAACAAAATATCACAGGCTAGGTGGTTTAAACAACAAAAATTCATTTTCTCCCAGGTCTGGAAGCTAAAAATCCAAGATCAGGATGGAGCAGGGTTGACTTCTGGTGAGTTCTCTCTTCCTGGCTTGCAGACAGTTGCCTTCTTGCTGTATCCTCATGTGACCTTTTCTTTGTGTGCAGACAACTCTCGTATCTCTTCCTCTTCTTTTAAGTAAAACAGTCCTATTAGATTAGGACCCCACCCTTATGACCTCACTGTAACCTTAATTACTTCCCTAAGGCCCTATTTCCACATATAGTCACATTAAGGGTTAGGGCTTCAACATACGAATTTTGAGGGAACACAATTTATCCTATAACAGAGTTCTTAGATACAAAACCAAAAACAAGATCCATAAAAAGAAAATTTGATAAACTGCACGTCATCAAAATTGAAAATGTTTGTGCTTCAAAAAACACCACTGAGAATATGAAAAGGCAAGTCAGAAATTAGAAGAAAATAATTACAAATCATATATCTGATAAAGAACTCATATTCATAAAGTATAATGAATTCATAAAACCCAAAAATAAAGAAATAAAAAGCTGAAGTTTAAAAAAAAAAAAGCTGAAGTTTAAAATGGATGAATGTTTTGAATAGACATGTCACCAAAAAGGTATGCAAATATCTAATAAGTTCATAAAAAATGCTCAACATACTTATTCATTATAGAAATGCAAATTAAAGCCACAATGACATATCACTACACCCCCACTATAATAGCTTTAATCCAAAAGACAGACAACATCAAATGTTCATAAGTATGTGGAGAAATTGGAACACTCATGTATTGCTGATGTGTCATGTAAATTGGTACAGTCACTATGGAAAACAGTATGACAGTTTCTAAACATGTTAAGGATAAACTTACCACATGACCCAGCAATTTCACTCCTAAGAATCTACCCAAGAAAAAGGACAATATATGTCCACATATGAATGTTCATAAAATAATATTCATAATATGGAATATCTGAAAATAATCCCAATGTCTATCAACTGGTAAATGGATAATGTGATATGGCAAATGTGATATGGCCACATTTATTATGAAATAAAAATGTTCTGATAAATGCTAACGAAATGGATAAACCTAAGTGAAAGAAGCCTAACACAAAGGCCTACAGATTGTAGGTTTCCATGCATATGAAATGTCAATAAACAGGCAAATCTGCAGAGATGGAGAACAGATCAGTGGTTTCCAAAGGCTGGGGATGAACTGCAAATAGGCATGAAGGAACATTTTGGGGCGACAGAAATATCCTACAACTGGATTGTGGTAATGTTTGCTCAACTCTATTTATGTACTACTATAATAATCATCACTTAAAATGGGTGAATTCTGTGGTGTGTAAATTATACCTCAATAAGACTGTTAAAAATAAAGTGTTATCAAAAGATTGGCCACTTATAAACTGGGATGGCTTAATTTTCTTTCTTTCTTTCTTTATCTCCAAACACACTTAGCATATATTTATGCACATGGCAAGTCCTGAGAAATATCTGTTAAATAAATGAATGAAAAACAATATTTTCCTTTCTAATAAAAATAACAGAATAAAAGGTTTCTTCCTGTCTGAGAACTGGTAAGTGCCAGAGTGGAGAATGAAAACGGAAGATTTAGTGAAAAGATATTGTCTTAGACATTTTGAAGAAAATTATTCTAATCATATTGACCTCCTAGATATTACTCAGGTAAGACACTTAATTATTCTACACTATTTTCTGTACATGAACCTTTAAAAATAATCTACCATGAGTAAATGACAAATGTTAAATAAAACAGAATATTCTGACATATATTTGCTTTTACTGTAAAAACTTTAAACTAATTATTAGTAGAAACATTAGATACTTATATTCACACTAAAATGGGGTTGACGTATTTCAGATATGTAATAAAAATAAGAAAATTCATATAAGCATTTAGATTATGAAAAAATGTCTCTTACGTTGTCTATTTCTGAAGTGTCATTTGTATCTGTTTGGATTTTTTCTGGAACTATGATTTGTAGAAATGAGTTTTGAAAACCTGAAGAAATAAAAAAAAAGTTAATAACCTTATCTTAAATTTGAATGAATATCCGTTCAGTTACTTTCATAAGGTTTACTTGTGCATATATGGGTGGCTCATCACTATGTACTATAAAAACCTTGAAAACTCTTAATTTGAAAAACAGAGAAGACAGTTATGAAAGACCAGGAAATTAGTGGGGAAGAGGTATTCATCTTACACAAAATGTATTGTTCCTGAAGAAAACAGAAAATATACACCCAAAATATCAAAGATAATGCTTTAAGAAAACTTTCCTGAAATAAAAGATTTAAAACAATAGACTAGCTAGTACAATGTATTTTAGGTCTCTAATCATCAGGGAAATGCAAATCAAAACCACAATGAGATATCACTTATCTCCAGTGAGAATGGCCTTTATCAAAAAGTCCCCGAACAATACATGTTGGCATGGATGTGGAGAGACAGGAACACTCATACACTGCTGGTGGGACTGCAAACTAGTGCAGCCCCTGTGGAAAGCAAAATGGAGATACCTTAAACAGATACAAGTAGACCTACCATTTGATCCAGCAATCCCATTATTGGGCATCTACCCAAAAGAACAAAAGACATTCTATAAAAAAGACATCTGGGCCAGGCGCGGTGGCTCATGCCTGTAATCCTAGCACTCTGGGAGGCCGAAGCGGGCGGATTGTTTGAGGTCAGGAGTTTGAGACCAGCCTGAGCAAGAGCGAGACCCCGTCTCTACTAAAAAAAATAGAAAGAAATTATATGGACAGCTAAAAATATATAGAGAAAAATTAGCCGGGCATGGTGGCGCATGCCTGTAGTCCCAGCTACTCGGGAGGCTGGGGCAGAAGGATCACTTGAGCCCAGGAGTTTGAGGTTGCTGTGAGTTAGGCTGATGCCACGGTACTCTAGCCCGGGCAAC
>CM052451.1:2559630-2576185 GCA_028533085.1 Varecia variegata | reverse complement strand
TGGAAAAATAAGCACCACATGTACTCACCAGCAAACTGTTTTCCCTGATCATCACCTAAGTGCACATTTGGGAATAACACCAATTGGGTTTCGGGCAGATGTGGGTTGGGGGAGGGGATGGGTGCATACCTACATAGTGAGTGTGATGCGCACTGTCTGGGGAAGGGACACACTTGAAGCTCTGACTCAGGGGGTGGGGGGACATGGGCAATATACATAACCTAAACTTTTGGACCCCCATAATAAGCTGAAATAAAAAAAATAATGGATTATAATTATTAAAACTGAGAAATATTCTACTAAAGTTATTGGGATTCCAAGATAAAGAATCCGATGGGAATATGAGATAAAAAGGAAAAAAAAAATCATGGCAGGTATATAAGGGGAGAAAAGCAGGCTAGCTTGAGAATTTTCACAACAGTATTCAATGTTAAAAGACTCAATAATTATGTCTTAAAAAACTTTAAGAAAACAAAGTGAGAACCCTATAAATTTATACCCAGCAAAAGTGTCATTCTACTATAGAGGCAAAAGGTAGATATTTACAAGCAAAAACTCAAAAAAAAAAAATAATAATAATTCACATGTGCCTGTCACAAAAGTCAGTCAAATTTCTCCCAATAAAGATGTCAATAGAGTTGTGGTAAAAGGCCTAGTAGTGAGCATTAAATAAACTTAAATATAGAATAAAGGTCAAGACAACCATGGGAATCATACAATAGATGCAAATGTTAAAAGCTATAATGACATAGATATGATTTTATATATATATATATATATATATATATATATATATATATATACACACAATGTCAGGAAGTGTAGCACAATAAGAGGAAGACCATATAAGCCTATTGATTTCCCCAAATCTACTGCAGGCAGTGGTCAAAAAATGTGACTTAAATCTGAAAACAAGTAGAAGTAGAAATGTATCACTCCATGGTATAAAGCTACAGAAAAAATGAGAATAAAAGTAACTGTAATCATTAAATGCCACAGCTATCATCATCGTGAATGGAGAAAAGTTTAAAACCTTTCTTGTAAGAAGTGGAACAAGACAAGGATGCCCACTTTCACCACTCTTACTCAACATGGTATTGGAAGTCTTAAACAGATCACTAAGGCAAGACAAAGAAAGAAAAGACATTCAAATTGAGAAAGAGAAAGTCAATGTCATTGCAGATGACACAATCTTATATTTAGAAAAACTGAAAAACTGTACCAAAAAACTCTTAAAGCTGATAAACAAATTCAGTAAAGTTGCCAGATACAAAACAAACATATAAAAATCAGTAGCTTTTCTATTCACAAATAATGAAATAGGTGAAAAAGTAATCAATAATACAATCCCATTTATAATATCTACAAAAAAATAAAAATACCTATGAGTAAATTTAAACGAGGTGAAAGATTTCTACAAGGAAAACTACAAAACACTAATGAAAGAAATTAAAGAGGACACAAACAAATGGAAAGACACCCCATGCTCATGGATTGGAAGAACTAATGTAGTATACAGATTCAATGCAATCTCTGTTAAAATACCAATGCCATTTTCCAAAAAAATAGGAATAAAAATCCTAAAATTTGTATGGAACCAAAAAATAGCCAGAATAGCCAAAGAAATCCTGAGCAAAAGCAACAAAGGTAGAGATATCACACTATCTGACCTCCAAATATAACCCACGGTTTTGGTAACCAAAACAGTATGGTATTGGTACAAAAGTAGACACATAGACCAAAGGAGCAGAATAAAGAACATAGAAATAAATACATATATTTATCATGAACTGATTTTTGACAAAGGTACCACAACACACACTGGGGAAAAGTCACTCTCTTCAATAAATGGTGCTAGGAAAATTGTATATCTATGTGCAAAAAAATGAAACTGAACCCTTATCTAACACCATACACAAAATCAACTCAAGATGCATTAACGACTTAAACATGAGACCAAAAACTATAAAAAAACAATTAGAATAAAACATAGGGAAAATACTCCAGGACATTGTTCTAAGCAAATATTTTATGGCTAAGAACTCAAAAGCACAGAAAACTCAAACAAAAATAGACAAATGGGACTATATTGAACTAAAAAACATCTGCATAGCAAAAGAAACAACAAAGTGAAGAGATGACCTGTAAAATGGGAGAAATATGTACAAACTATTCATCTGACAAGGCACCGATATCCACAATATATAAGGAACTCAAACAACTCAACAATTAAAATAAAAACATTAAAAAGTGGGTAGAGAACATGAATAGACAATTCTCAAAGGAAGACATACAAATGGCCAACAGGTATATGAAAAAATGCTCAACATCACTAATCATCAGGGAAATGCAAATAAAAACCACAATGAGATAACATCTTATCCCAGTTAGAATGGCCATTATTCAAAAGACCAAAAAAAAAAAAAAAGAAAAAGAAAAAGAAATCCCACTACTGGGTATCTACCCAAAGGAAAAGAAATTGTTTTATCAAAAAGACACCTATATGCAAATGTTTATCACAGCACAATTCACAATTGCAAAGATATGGAATAAGCCTAAGTTCCCATCAATACATGAGTTGATAAGAAAATGTGATACACACACACACACACACACATCATAGAGTACTACTCAGCCATAAAAGGACTGGAATAACATCACCCATAGCAACATGGGTGGAACTGGAGACCATTATCCTAAGTGAAGTATCTCCGGAGTGGAAAAACAAACACCACATGCTCTCACTAATAAGTGGGAGCTAAATCATGGGTGCACAGGGACACAAAAAGACGTAAAGGACATTGGAGACTAAGGGGGGGAGTGTGGGAGGGGGATAAGGGATAAAAACTTACCTAATGGGTATAATGAACACTGTCATGGTGGCAGGCACACTGAAAGCCCTGACTTCAGTATTATATAGAGTGTATCTGTGTAACAAAAACTTTTGTACCCCCTTAATATTTTGAAATTAAAAAAAGAGAAAAAAAAGATGCTGATGAGGATGTGATAAAAAGGGTCAAAAACATTGTTGGTAGAAATGTAAATTAGTATAATTACTGTGAAAACAGTATGGAAGTTTCTCAAAAATCTAAAAATAAAACTACCATATGCTACAGCAATTCTACTACTGGGTGTCTATCAAAAGGAAAAGAGATCAGTATATCAAAGGGATACCTGCACTCACATGTTTATTGCAGCACTACTCACAATAGCAAAGATACGGAATTAACATAAGTGTCCAACAACAAATAAAATAGACAAATAAAATGTAGTGGTATATATACAATGGGATACTATTCAGCCATAAAAGTGACTGAAATCATGTCATTTGCAGCAACATGGATGGAATTGGAGGTCATTATGTTAAATGAAATAACCCAGGCACAGAAAGGCAAATATTACATGTTCTCACTCACATGTTTAAGCTAAAAAAGTTAATCTCATCAAAGTAGAAAGTAAAATGATAGATACTAGAGGATGGGAACAGTGGATGGGTCGGTGGGAGGGGGAAGGGAAGAGTGGTAGGTTAATGGGTACAAACATACAGTTAGATAAAAGGTGTATGTTCTAACATTCAATAGCACAGTGGGGTGACTATAATTAGCAACAATGTACTGTGTATTTCAAAGTAGTTAGAAGACAGAATTTTCTGTTTTCCCAACACATAGAAACGATAAATACCCAAAGTGATGGCTACCCTAAATATTTTGACTCTATCATTAACACTCTACGCATATAAGAAAATACCACATGTACCCCATAAATATGTAAAATGTTATATATCAATAAAAAGAAGGAATGATAAAAATCATTAAATGTGTGAAGTGACAAATATACTAATTACCCTGATTTGGTCATTATGCAATGTATACATGTATCAAAACATCACATTTTATACCATAAGTATGTACAATTATTATGTGTCATTAAAAATAAAAATTTTAATAAAAGAAATGCCTTGATGTTATAGTAAGGAGTTACTTGACCACTTAACCTTCAAGAAGCTAAGAGAAACTGCCAAACAATGATGCAGGGATCAGCATTCCCCCCTCGAGGCACTGTTTTCATACCCATAACCAGCACATGATGAAAGTATTAGTTCTATGAGAGAAGCAGCAATAGGAAGCCACTCAAGAAGAGAAAAAGTAACCATAATCATGTAGTAAAAGGGAGAGCAGGAAATGGGAAGAAGTAGTAGGATATTAAATTTCCTAATCACTCATTGTGAGGAATCACTAGCCCCTATATAAGAGAAAATAAAGGACTATATTCCAAACTAAAAGAAGAAAGAACATAGGCATTGGCCTGCATACAAACACTGATAGGAAAATTATTGTTTTCTCTACCCTAATAAGCAGAGAATTCCAGAAGCAAGTCTGCAGTTTTGCTTGGCAGTAATGGCAATTGTTCCTGCAGTATCTTGCCTTGGGTCCTTACCAAATCTCTGGTTCTCTTTCTACCTGGACCCTAAACATCTCTATATCTGTGTGAGACAGAATAATAACCCCTCCTTCAAAGATGTCCATGTCCTAATATCCAGAATCTGTGACTATGTTAGGTTACATGGCAAAACAGAATTAAGGTTGCTAATCAGCTGACCTTAAAATAGGGAAATTATCTTGGATTATCTGTGTGGACTCAATTTAGTCACATGGATCCTCAAATCTAGAAGAGGGAAGCAGAAGAGAGAACCAGAGAGATGGCAGTGTGAAAAGGACTCAGCCCAACGCTTCTGGCTTTGAAGGTGGAGGAAAAAGGAGCCACAAGCTAAGGAATGGAGACATCCACTAAATCTGGAAAACGCCAGGAAACAAATTCTCTACTAGAGCTTCCAGAGGGAAAACAGCACCCCAGACACATTGATTTGAGCCCAGTGAGACCCATTTTAGACTATGACCTACAGAATTGTAAGATAATAAATTCGTATTCTTTAAAATACAAAGTTTATGGTGACTTGTTACATCAGCAATAGCAAACTAATATGCCATTGAAGAGGAAATTATTCTGGGGACTACATTCATGACATCATGCCTATAGGACCTGAAGGAAGTAGCAGGTAAGATACCTTGGTAAGAAGCAGGTGTGTTAGAGTCTGGATTAAACACATACACACACAACACACACACAAGAGAAATGTGGTCTGGTGATGTAGAGCACACTGGAAAATCTCCTCCTCCATAATAAATGACAAGAGGCACAACACTTTGTAAACACTTTAGATTCTGAAGCCAACATATATCACATATGGCTGAGTTGCTTTAACCTTTTCCTAAACAAACCACAGGCTGACAGCTTTGTGAGACGCCAAAGTAAGAGAAGCCTCCTCAGCTGATCCAGGATGCTGTGTAAGAAGCTCTATTAATTTTAGCCAGGAGAAACAACAGTACACAAAGAGCCTGTTGCAGATGCCAATGTTGAATAAGCCTGTGTTAAGCCCCTTTAGAAGAGGTCTACAAAGCAAAGACATGCCCTCATTGATATATGTAGTGGGCTGAATGGTGGCCCCCCAAAAGGTATGTCCACTGAAAACCTGTGAATGTAACTTATTTGAAAAATGGATCTTTGCAAGGTATAATTAAACTAAGTATCTTGAGATAAGACCACCTTGGATTAGAGTGAGCCTTAAATCCAATGACAAATGTCCTTATAAATAAGAGAAAATAAGACATACAGAAGAAGGAACAACCTGAAGACAGAGGCAGGGATTGGAGTAATATATATACAAGCCAAAGAACACAAAGGATTGCTGGCAGCCATCAGAAACCAGGAGAGAAGCATGAAATAAATGCTCCTTCTGAGCCTCCAAAAGGTACCAACAGTGTCAATACCTTGATTTCAGACTTCTGGCCTCCAGAACTGTAAGAGAATATTTCTGCTGTTTTAAGCTACCCAATTTGTGGTTATATCAGCAACAGGAAAATAATACAGTATATAATTGTATTTCTTTTATTGAAGTTTCTGGCTCACTATTGGTCTCTGATAGAGGCTAAAATTCAGACCATGTGAAACTATATGTTTTGGAACTTGAGCCACTCTTCACATACTGATATTTTCAGGCATTCTCAAGAGTACTTATCAAATGGAAGTGTAATATATAGGATTGTGATTGAACAGGTCCTGAAAGCTTCAAGTTGCATAAACAAGTGATCCATACTCCAGTATTCCTACCTCTATCACACTTCCATCACTCCCTCAACCTTTGTTTATGGTTTCCTACGACCAGCTAACTGAAAGGGGGAAAGCAGGTGCATAACATGGCAATGGTACCCAAAAGTCAACTAGTATAAACTTAGAAACACATTTACAGCTGGTCCTGAGAGTGGAGAAAGAAAATCATACCAGTAAGTGAAATTTCAGGTGGTTACACATATTTGTTCAATTTGTCTGTATAACTGATGATTACATGATATGAGGCAGAGCAATTTTTTGTGTGTTGTTTCTCGCAAGTTTAAAAATGATAAGAAGGGCGAATATGGATGTTAAGTTACGCACCCAGAGGTGGACAGTGGGACACTGTAGGAAGGCTCAATCATTCTAACTATTTCTACTCGCTTCCCTCTACTAGAAGTCAGAAAACAAATAATTCATGTACAAGATCTGTTGCAATTAAGGTACAGGAATGTTACTAGGTTCTGTTACTCAAGACACCCATACACAACTTAGAAGTGAGTATTGTCAGATGGCAGTCACATGTGAAGATTTGGTCCTTCTGGCACATGTAGTGGTAGAATCATCTGGTCCTTCAGGATTGCTGGAGCAGTGATTCTGCTGTCTACCAAGTGATGACGTGGAAGTAGTAGTGTTTTTAGTTTAATAGTCACATGGTATTGTTGGGTGTTTGCCCTAGCCATGTGACCCTAGCCACACTGTAGCATCTATGTAGCACTTAAACCTTTTCCTGTTTTTTTCCAGGAATTGTGGTCCTGATATTCTTTTGCATGTGATTTTGTGGTCCTAATATTCTTTTGCATATTATTATATAGCTAGAAAACCCAAAAGAATCATCAGAACTATATTTTTAACAGAGGATATAATTGGATAAGAACTCAAAAACATAAGCAACAAAAGCAAAAATGGACAAATGTGATTACATCAAACTAAAGAGTGTCTGAAAAACAAAGGAAATAATTATCACAGTAAAGAGAAAACCTAAAGAATGGAATAAAATATTTGCAAACTGCTGATCTGACAAAAGGTCAATATCCAGAATATATAAGGAACTCAACTCAATAGCAAAAAAGCAAATAATCCAATTAAAAAATCTACAAAGGACTTAAATAGATATTTCTCAACAAAGATATACAATTTGCCAACAAGTACATGAAAAAAAAATGCTCAAAATCATTAGTCATCAGGGAAATGCAAATCAAAACCATAATGAGAGATTATCTCACCCCAGTTAGAATGGCTATTATCATGTGTTATAAAAAGTAACATGTGCTGGTATTGATGTGGAGAAAAAGGAATACGTATATGCTTTTGGTGGGAATATAAACTGTTACAGCCATTATGGAAAACAGGATGGAGGTTCCTTAAGAAACCTAGAAGAAAATGTAGGGAAGACTCTTTCAGACACTGGCCTAGGCAAAGAATTTATGAAGAAGACCTCCAAAGCAATCACATCAGCTACAAAAATAAATGGAACCTGATCAAATTAAAAAGCTTTTGTACAGCCAAGGAAACTATCATTAGATCAAATAGACAACCTACGGAATGGGAGAAAATATTTGCTCTCTACACATCCAATAAAGGGCTGATAACAAGAATCTATCTAGAATTCAAAAAAAATCAACAAGAAAAAATCAAACAACCCCATCAATATATGGGCAAAGGACATGAACAGAAACTTTTCAAAAGAAGACAGAATAATGGCCAGCAAACATATGAAAAATGCTCAACATCTCTAATCATTAGGGAAATGCAAATCAAAACCTCAATGCAATATCACCTAACTCCAAAATCCCAAAGCAACAAATGCTGGCATGGATGTGGAGAGATAGGACCACTCTTACATTGCTGGCAGGCCTGCAAATTAGTGCAACCTCTGTGGAAAAGAATTTGGAGATACCTCAAAGAGCTACAAGTAGAACTACCATTTGATCCAGCAATAGCACTATTAGGCATCTACCCAAAGGAACAAAAGTCATTCTATAATAAAGACATCTGCACTGGAATGTTTATGGCAGCACAATTCACTATAGTAAGGATGTGGAAACAACCCAAGTGACCATCAATCCATGAGTGGATTAATAAAATATGGTAATTGTATACAATGGAATACTACTCAATTATAAAAAACAATGGTGATCTAGCACCTCTTATATTTTCCTGGATAGAGCTTGAGCCCATCCTCTGAAGTGAGGTATCACAAGAATGGAAGAATAGGCACCATATGTACTTGCCATAAAACTGGCACTGATTGACCAATACTAAGGTGCTCACACAGTAGTAATATTCTTTGGTTGTAGGGGGGTTGAGAGTGGGTAAACTCACAACTAATGGACGCGGTGAGCATTGTGGGGGGGGAGGGCACGTCTCAAATCATGATTGGGATGTGGCAAAGTCATACATATAATCAAAATGTTTGTACCCTCATAATTTCCTGAAATAAATTAAAAATAGAACTACTAAATGATCCATCAATTCCACTACTGCATATTTATCCAAAGGAAATGACATCAGAATGTTGAATAGATATCTGTACTTCCATGTTTATTGCAGCACTATTCACAACAGTCAAGATATTGAACCAATACAACTGTCCATCATCAGTAAATGAATGGATAAAGAAAATGTGGTATAAATGTACACAATAGAATACTACGCAGGCATAAAAAAGAATGAAATCCTGTCATTTGCAGCAACATAAATGAACCCGGAGGCCATTATGTTAAGTGAAATAATCCAGGCACAGAAATACCAATACTACATGATCTCACTTATTTGTGAAATCTAAATACTCCGGTAATATTCTGAAATAAAAAAAAATTAAAATTAAAAATAAATAAAAAATAAAATGGCTGATCTCATAAAAGTAGAATAGTGGTTACCAGAGGCTGGAGAGGGTAGGGGTAGGGGATGATGGGAAGACATTTGGTCAACAGATACAAAATCACAGTTAGGAGGAATACAATGTTCTACAGCACAGTCGGTTGAATACAGTAAACAATATTATAGTGCATATTTCAAAACAATTACAAAAACAATTGTGTATGATCTCATCACAAAGAAACAATAAATGTTTGAGGTGACAGATATGCTAAATACCATGATTTGATCATTACATAATGTACACATGTATCAAAACATTACACCATACCTCATAAATATGTACAATTATGTGTCAATTAAAACAAAATAAAAAAGAGGATTTAGCAATATGAGTGGCAATAAAACTAATATATAAACATTGAAATCAATAGTTTTACTGCATACAAATAAAACAGAATTAAATAGAGCTTCATCCTCAGTAATTTTATCCAATTCAGAGTTTTCACTGTTGTTCAAACTTTTATAAATTCCACCCTTTACTTTTAAGGATCTGAAATTAGTCACCTTTTAAAATCCTGGAGGCCCCCAAACTTCTGGTTTTATTCCCATTATTTCTATTTGCAAAATGGACAATTGTTTCCTGAGATGATCTCTCTCTTTTAATACTTTGTCAAACCTGAGAAATGGAACCAACCTCCACTACTAATATTATGTCATCAAATGTCTGTAAAACATAGTCTGCCATACAATTTTCTGTAATTTTACCAAATATTTTGTGATTTCCTAACATGAATCTCAATTTTTCCAACTGGTTTCAATTTTCTTGTCACCTGCTACCCATCACCCACTGCTCATTGCCCAATAGCTAAGTCACAGGTATATATTTTAAGTTTGTTATGGCAGCACAAACTGCAAATTTCCAGTTTCTATATTAGCCAACTTAGGCTAATCAGGCTATGTAACAGTAATAAATACACCCTGAAGTCTTGGTGCCTAAACATAATGAAAGCTTAGTTGTTTTTCATGCAAAATCTGAAGAGAGTCACCGGCGGTTCTCATTCAAGTAGTGACTCAGAAATCCAGGCTCACTCCAAGTGGTGACACAATGAACTAACTTCATGGCCTGTAAGGTCACAGCGGCATCAGAAAAAGGAGATGGAATGTACTAAATGCCTCTGTCCACTTTAAAATGGCTGTTTTAATTTCCTTTCAGTAAATATTTTTTAAAAACAGATTAAAAAAGGAAACTCACAAGAGAATTTTATAAATGACTTTGTGTAAAATGGACAATTTTCTGAACAATTTAACTATAGAAAATGGCCCAGGAAAAAACATGTAATGCATAGACCTACGTGGAAGGAGGAGAGGAGGGAAGGATAAAGGGAGGGAAGGAAAAAGAAGGAAGAGGAATGAGAAAATAAGAAGTCCTGACAAGGGGGGATGGGGTGAGGGGAGGGGATGGGTGTATACCCACATGATGAGTGCAGTGTGCACTGTCTGGGGAATGGACACGCTTGAAGCTCAGACTCGGGGGGATGGGAGGGGCATGGGAAATATATTTAACCAGAACTTTTGTACCCCCATAATAAGCTGAAATACAAAAAAAAAAAAAAAAAAAAGAAGTCCTGGATAGTTTTACAGGTTACTTCTACCACTCAAAGAACATATAATTCCTATATTGTGAAAACTCACCCACTATAAAGAGGGAAAGTTGTACTTGTTTTATGTGGCTAATATGAGCTTAATAATAAAGCCAAAGACAGTATGAGAAAGGAAAATAAGTCAATCTCACAATCACAGATGCAAAAATTCTAAATAAAATTACACACAAAATTCATCAGTGTATCAAAAATTTATATTGTGACCAAGTAGAAGTTATCCTAGAATTACTATATCAGTTTAACATTAGAAAAATTAATGATGTGATTATCAATATATCAAGGAAAAAAGAATAAAAAGCATATAATAATCTCAATAGATGCAAAAATATAATAAAATTCAGTATATATTCATGGTAAAAATTCTTCACAAATTAGAAATAGAAGGGAATTCCATTAATGTGATAAAACATTCCAACCAAAAGTATATAGCAGTTCCTGATGTTTTTAAATGGCAAATTAATAACACAAAAAAACATTTGTCAGAATCCTACAATAAACAAAATATTTCATGGGAACCATTAGAAACATTAACATTAAAGTCAGGAACAAGACAAATATTATCAGTATCACTTCTATAATTTACAAATAGAGTAAGAGGTTTCAAAATTGGGGGAAAACAACAAAGCTGCTATTACATGTAAATAATATGATAGTCTACAAAAAATTTTTTTTTAATTAGAATAAGAGAGACCAAATATACAATTAACAAATTCAATTATTTTGTTATATGCCAGTGCTGACTAATTAGATATATCTCATTATTAAAAAGGAGCCCATTCACAAAAGCCACAAAAACTATAAAAGACCTAGGAATAAGCATTAAAGGAATATGTAAAGAAAACTATGAAATCTAGATGGTCCTCTGAATAAAAATATGCAATGTTCCTAAATTTCAAATCTTATATTAAAATTTTCAATTCATGGTGAAAGTACCTATAAATCCAATGCAACTCCATACAAAAACCCCAAAAGGATTTTTTATGAAATATATCACACTTAGTCTATAATTGATCTGCAAAATGAAATGTACAAAAACAGATAATATAATTTTGAAAAAGAACAGGATACCCTGCCTGACTATCAAAACACAGCACAATTACAGAAATTACAACAGGCTGGTGAGGCCTAAGAATAGACAGATCAACGGAACAGAGTCCCAAAACAGATGCGTTTATTTTAGGCTGACTATTCCATTCTCCGTCCTTTCTCAGACAGCTCTGCCCAAGAGGCTGTATCTTACAAACTGCCTGACGGGCTCCTTGGCCCTCTGGATTACAGAGAAGGTCGGCCAATGGGAGGCAATGGCACACAGATCAGAGAGAGAAGAAAGAGAAGGCAAGGTATTTCACTTCCATTGTCTTTTTTCAGAACTGGCTATGTTATAGCTGCATCCTTCTAAATCACAGCTTCTATTGAGCCTCTCTTCAACAGCTACAGCTCTCACCAGGTTCCAGCAACACCATTCTCTGCCCTTGCCTCTTACACCTAAAAGTGGTAACAAGTTTCCACAGTGGGTTTATCATCCCTTATTGGTTGTCTTAATCTTGCTTATACCTCTGTGAACATGGCTTTCACTGAACTCTCTGTCATTAAATTCTTGAATATGACTGTTATTTCAAGCTGGATGCCAGACTGACATAGAAATTGGTGCTAAGAGTGGCAGTGAAAACAGGCCCTTAAAATGGAATACTTGGGGACACAGTACTTACATATTTAATGAGCACATAGATAGCTACCTTGCTGGAGGGATATGGGACACTGGATATCTATGGCATCACAATTATGCATTATCATTCACCTGATGGAGTGTGGATTCTGATGGATTATCTATACCTGATGGAGTATGGATGGGGAGTAAGACATTAGGAGATCAAGTGGGCTGTGCTACTTAAGCTCTGTGACAACACTGGTAATAACATAGATAGTAAATTGGGTTGCCTAAAGAGAATACAAGAAAATAAAATAGCTTAAGACCTTAAGCTCCTAACTTTAAGCACAGTTAGATAATTAGAAAGTATTCATCATAGCCTTAAAGAAATTCCTTGTATCATGTGGTTGCAGGACAGTTATGTCTAAGAGTCATGACATAACGGTTGAAGACTTGCAATGCTAATCCAAATGTGAAACCCTGTGAGATCTCTTATGTTGAAATAAAGGCATTGTTCAGGAAATAATGAGATCCTGCATTCTTGAAGATGTATACTTGAATTGACACAGATAAGGGAACTCTGAACTTCCAAATTCTCTGACCCTTCCTTGATGGAGTTAGCAGCCCTAAACCCTGTCTGAAGAAATTGGCCTTTGTAAAAGTTGATCACATGAATTGGGTCATTCTTGTCATCCCCAACTAAAACAGAGTTGAGAGGCTGGGAAAGAAAAGGACTCAGGACACATAACATTACTCTAAGAATGTAATTCTCTGCAAGCCTGGCCTTTGAAACTACCTGCTGTAACCTGAAACCAGTTTTATCTAATAGCTAAGACAACCTGCTGTGACTCTAAAAATAGTTTTATGCATCACAATCACTAACCAATCAGAACTGGACAGCTCCCCAAGACTTTACTAAAGCCAATAAATTTTCTTAAAGAGCAAAATGTAAGTAATGTTCCTCTTTTTGTATAAAACCTCTAGCCTTCTCCTTGTTCTCCAGGCATAACAAAGACCACCCGGTCTGTATATATGCCCTGAATCACAATTCTTGTTTCCCAAATAAAACACTGTAAATTTAGAGGTTCATCTCTATACTTCATTTGACTTTGAGACCTTCCATTGCATAAATTAAATTCTTTCACAGACTTCACCTGTAGCAGCAGACTCTGAAAGGACAATGCACCTCCACAAATTTTTATTGTCTTCAAGGTCATATCGAAAGTGAAATTTTAATATGTGTAGGGGAAAACTACAAAAATGTGTCCTAGGAGGAGACAACTTATACACCAAAGTGCTGCAAGATGCCAAGAGGAACCTGGGCAAAATAGTGGGAGGAGAGGATGGGTAAATTCACACCTAATAGGTACAATGCACACTATCTGGGAGATGGGCACACTTATAATTTTGACTCAAACCATACAAAAGCAATTTATGTAACCAAAACATTTGTAGCCCTGTAATATTCTGAAATTAAAAAAAAAAACATGATACTATTACATACCTGTTACAATGGCCAAAATCCTAAACACTAACACATCAAATGCTAGTTAGGATGTGAAACATCAGGGACTCTTAGTCAATGCTGGTGGAAATGCACAAAGTACAGCCACTTTCAAAGACTGGTCTTTCTCATAAAACCGAACATACTTTTAACTTTGTTATCTAGAAATAACACTCCTTGGTATTTACCCAAAGGAGTTGAAAACATATGTCAACACAAACACCTGCAAATGGGTGTTTATAGCAACTTTATTCATAATTGCAAAAATTTAGAAGTGACCAAGATGTCCTTCAGTAGGTAAATGCATAAATGAGCTGTGGTAGATCTAGACAATGTAATATTATTCAGCACTAAAGATAAATGAGCTATCAAGCCATGAATATACATAGGAGAATCTCAAATACATATTACTAAGTGAAACGAGCCAATCTAAAAAGGCTACATACTGTATGATTGCACCTGTATGACATTCTGGAAAAGGAAAAACTATGAAGACAGTAAAAACATCAGTGGTTCCCAAAGGTTAGTGAAAAAGGAGGTATGAATACGCAGAGCACAGAGGATATTTAGGGCAAGGAAAATATTCTGTACACTACCACAATGGCAGATACATGTCACTACACATTTGTCAAAACCATATAGAATGTACAACACCAAGAGTGCACCCTAATGTAAACTATGGGCACTGAGTGGTAATGATGTGCCAGTGCAGGCTCATCAGTTGTAACAACTGTACCACTGTGGTGCCAGATGTTGACAGTGGAGGAGGGTGCGCATATGTGGGGACAAGGATTTCATGGGAATTCTGTATTTTCAGCTCAATTGTGCTGTGAACCTGAAACTGCTCCAAAAAATAAAGTTTATTAATTTAAAAAATATGGTAAGTTGGTAAATTTTATGTGTATCTTACAATTTAAAATTAAAATTAGAAAACAAGTATTATTACCCATTAAAAAAATGAGTAAAATATGAAAGTTCAAGATAGACCAATGGATTTTAATATGGCATATTAAGAAAAACTCATTGTTTGTTACCAATGTTATTAAAAGAAAAAATAAACAAACATATAATATCTTTATTATTTTTATAAATAAAATAAGTAAAAGTTCATTAATATGCTGTAGATTCTACATGGCAACTAATCTTTACTGTTTGTGAAGTTCTGGTGTAGTATCCAAATAATACTCTCAATTATCTAAAAAGAGTACTCCTCCCTCTTCCAACTACATAGGCTGGATTTTCTTCGTATACTTCAAATGAAATATGTGGCAACAGATCTAATGCACAAGCAGATATGAGAATCTAGCTGTCTTCTATCAAAGCAGACATTAGATTTACAAAACTGTAAATCAATTCCATTCTTCTAATTTTTTTTGTTTTGGAAAATATTTTTATATTCAAAATGTATGTTATGTTAACATGTAACAGGTCTATCACTGTTATTTTAAAATGAATACACATTCTTAAATTTCTACATTAATATCTAATGATAACCATGGACAGATATAAATGCACATAAACAAAAGCTGTTTGAGAATTTAATTGTTAATGGTTAAAGGAGTTCTGAATTCAAAGTTTGACAACCACTGCATTTAAATATCGTATGTGTTATGGACTGAATATAACCCCTCAGAATTCACATGTTGAATCCCTAACCCTCAATGTGATAGCATTTGTGATGGCCCTTGGGAGGTAATTGGGGTTAGAAGAGGTCATGGGGTGGGGCCCTCATGATGAGATTAAAGCCCTAAAAGACCTGGGAGAATTTGCTCCTGCTCTCTGTCCCCGCACACAAAGAAGAGGTCCTGTGAGTACACAGGGAGAAGGCAGCAGTTTCCAAGGCAGGAAAAAAACCCTCATGTGATTTAACCATGACAACGCCCTGATCTCCACCTTCCAGCAAGATCCAGAATAGTGTGTAAAAATAGAAGGAAAATAAGAACATATCGAAATATTTTACTTGCATGTAAATCTCCCCTACTATATACTATATTTTACATTTTTGAGAACTCTTCCTACTGTTTTCCTTTCCTGCCACAATGTACCTCTGTGGCATAGCAGACACTTCACTTTTCTGTATTGCAACACAAATTATTATCACCTGCAGGATAAGTTAGGTAGGAAAAATACTATCTGGGGAAAGTCAGGTTTGTGGAGTTTTAGTGGAGTTCAAGAAGTTTCTGAGGCGCCTTTTTGAGCGCAAGAGTAACAGGGTCTCGGTGGTCTTACCGGGTCTGGAGGCTGGCAGGCCACAGAGCCCGGCAAGCAGCAGTAGCAGGTGGAACATGCTGCGGTTTCTGGGCTCCAAGCGGCGACTGAAGGCGGCCGTTGGCCGGCGGGAGGCGGGACACTGAGCCGCGGCGTTCTCAGCGCCTGCGGCGGGGCGGGGGTTGCGGGACTGGGCGCCGGAAACTGCAGCCTCCGCGGCTTCCGGACGGAGGCCGCAAAACTCCCGCTCCCGCCCCGCCGCCCGTGCTGCTCCGACCCCGCCTGTGCCCCGGTCTCGTCCTCCACAAACCCTAACCCTTCCGCGCGGTCTTCCGTAGCTCACTCTTCCTGGGTGCTTTTAAAAGCGAATTTGGGATACTTTCTGAATTAAAAACTACACACACAAATATACACATATATTCATATTTACCAAGGCTGTATCTAAAATTAAAAAAAAAGTGAGCTAGCCAGATGTGTGAAAAGATTCCAAGAAAGGGAAAAGTGAGTCGATTTTCGTATTTGGGGAGAGGGCCTGCTACAGTT
>CM052451.1:2542107-2559130 GCA_028533085.1 Varecia variegata | reverse complement strand
TCCTACATTTTCTTCTAGAATTCTAATAGTTTCATTTCTAAGGTTTAAGTCTGTTAACCACCGTGATTTAATTTTTGTGAGAGGTGAAAGGTGTGGGTCCTGCTTCAGTTTTCTACATGTGGTTATCCAGTTTTCCCAGCACCATTTGTTGAATAAGGAATCTTTTCCCCAGAGTATATTTTTGTCTGCTTTGTCAAAGCTATGGTTGATTTTAAGTCAATTTTATCTGATGCAAGAATGGCTACACCTGGTTTCTTTTGGTTTCATTTTTCATGGATTTTTTTTTTTTTCATCTCTTGGCCTTTATTC
The DNA here is from genome assembly GCA_028533085.1 of Varecia variegata. Lineage (NCBI taxonomy): Eukaryota > Metazoa > Chordata > Mammalia > Primates > Lemuridae > Varecia > Varecia variegata. The sequence goes on along the minus strand of CM052451.1, from coordinate 2,558,821 downwards.
TGTAAGTGTCCTTGTTCATTAGATGTGTCACCTGGAGACAGCAGATACTTGGTCTGTATTTTTTTAAATCCATTTAGCCAGCCTACATTTCTTGAGTGGGGAATTCAAACCATTTAACGCTGATTGATAGAACTGATATCTGGGATGCTGTTCTGTTCATCCCGTAGGATAGTGCCGTGTTGATTTTTCTTACCTCTTGTACTATTGCTTTATTTGAGCTCTTGGCTTTAAGTTTTGGGTGGTTTTAAAATGGACAGTGACTATTGTGCTGATCCACATGTAATGAAGTTCTAAGTATTTCCTGCAGGGTAGGTTTGGTTTTAATAAATTCCCTCAGTGTTTGCTTGTCTGGAAAAGTCTTTATTTCTACTTCATTTATGAAACTTAGTATTGCAGGATACAAAATTCTAGGCTGATGGTTGTTTTTCAGAAGACTGAAGATGGGGCCTCAATCCCTTCTGGCTTGTAAGGTCTCTCTTGGGAAGTCTGCATGTGGCCTGCTGGGTTTTCTTTTGTAAGTTATTTGATGTTTTTACCTCACAGTTTATAGGAGTTCTTCTTTCAGATTGAATTTGGCCAGCCTGATGACTATGTGTCTTGGTGGTTGCCTCCTTGCAATGAATTTCCCAAGTTTTCATTGAGCTTCTTATAGCTGGACATCTAAATCTCTAGCAAGACCAGGGAAGTTTTTCTCAGTTATTCCCTCGAATAGGTTTTTCAGCTCTTAGGTTTTTTTTTTTCTTCTCCCTCAGGGATGCCAATGATTCTTATATTTGGCCATTTTACATAATCCCATATTTCCTGTAGGCTTTCTTCATTCCTCTTAATTCTCTGTTCATTATTTTTGACCAATTTAATTCAAAAGAGTTGTCCTCAAGCTCTGAGATTCTTTCTTCTGAGTGGTTTACTCTATTCCTAAAACTCTTCATTGTGTTTTGTGTTGCCTTTTATGAACTTTTCATTTTCAGAAGTTCTATTTGCTTTTCCTTTAATACATCGATCTCTTTAGTGAATGAATCATTCATTTCCTGAATTGTTTTTCTGGTTTCTTTTACTTGGTTTTCCATTTCTCTTGGATTTTCTTGAGCTTCCTTATAATACATATTTGAATCCTTTATCTGTCATTTCAAAGTTTTGACTTTGGTTAGTTTCTATTGGTAGAGTTTTCATGTTCCGTTTTGAAGGTTACCTTTTCCTGTGATTTTTCATACTTTCAGAGTTCTCTTCTCATCTGGAGCAGATGTTGCTTCTTAACCTTGGATTTTCTTTTGTTTAAATGAGGCTTCTTTGCCCCCTCAGTTGTACAGGGGTGTTTATAGCGTATGTTGGGTAATAACCTTTGGCTTTGCTTTTGAGTGCTTGAATGGCAATCTAGGTTCTAAGTAGATGTCTTGGCTATGCATAACCTTAGTGTGATGGTTTTCTCAGTTGCTTATTGTTTTTAGGCTGTAGCAGTGGTGAACTATCTCTGTGGGTAGATTCCCTGTCTCTCTTTGATGAGAGAGGATTGAGGCCTTTGGAATCCTTTCTCTTTCCCCATCCTTGGGGTCTTCCTTGCAGTGTGAATTGTAATGGCATGCCCAGTTTAATCTTTGAGACAGTAGGTGGTGCTTGTGGGTGAGAAATGAACTCACCCTGTATGAATGAGTTAGTAAATGTTGTGAAAGGCCATGCAGATTGATCTCCCTGTCAGTGGATGACATTTGCTGGAAGGAAGAGGATGCAGTGTTATTTTTGTGACTGGCTCTAGTCACTCAGGAGGAGCACTGGAATGCCCCAGGTGGTGGGTAGGGCCCTGGAACTTCCACATGAGTGCATATTCTCTACCTCAGTGGAGGTGGGTATGGGAGTGAGTCTGGGAGGGGCTGTGTTGGGTGAGCTTGCCCTCAGGCTCCACAATAGCTGGAAGGTAACTGTTTCAGCAGTGTTCAAAGCTCTCCCTGCTTCTCAGTACAGCCACCAGGGAGGCACTGACATGTCCCCACTCGGCCAGAAAGTCTTCCTGTGAAGATGGGTGCATCTGAGATTCACAATCTAGCTACCCAACTCTCAGATCTTCCCCCAGCCTGCATGTCTAACCCACCAGTATGTGCCTCTGTGAAACAGCAGTGGGTAGGGAGCTCCCAAATTGTGTATCCTGGGTTCACTACAAGTCCACAGAGGAAGAGGTATGGGCCCCAATCTCTGTGGGGGCCTCAGCCTGGAGTACACGCCTGCTGCAGAGAGGGAGCTGCTTGCCAAATTCTCAGCATAAACTGCTCTCCCAGCTGGAATGGGTGGGAGAGGGGCCACTGCTTCTGGTCAGCCAAAGTGTCTGATTAAACCATACCTGGTTATTGTGGCACCCTGGGCTATGTTCTTCCTCACTGTAGAATCCACCCTAAACAGACAGAGTGGTTTTCTTATGGGGAAGGGATGGGTGGTCTCCCAGCTCACTGTGTTTCGGAGCCCCACAGAATTCTACTGTCAGATCTGTCCACGTGGGCTTCCTTATCACCCAAGTCCAACTTGCAGACCTCCCCTGTGTCTCCAGCAATGAACTTGAGTTCATGGGGCACAAGGTCCAGCCTGGTTGTATCTGACCCACAGTGTGCAACTCTGTGAAATGCCATTAGGCAGTGTCTTCCTGAATCAGGCACCCCAGATCTACTGAAGGACCCTAACTTCAAAGGCCTGAGTCCCATGTTCCATGAAAGCCTCAGCTTGTAGCACACACCGGCTTGGGGTTTGGGGGGCAGCTGCTTGCCAAATTCTTGGTGCAAACCACTTTCCATTTGCCATGGGTGGGGGAGGGGTGGGGAGGGAAGCATCTGAATGGGAGAAAGCAGGCTCTCTGGCTTCTCATGACACTCTCCTTGGTGGGGAGCTCTAAACAAGAGTGTCCGAGCTCTGGGATCACTCAAATTCTCCCCACTATACCGTGTTGCTGTTGTGCCTGGGTTCATGGGGGTGGAATAATCTCCAAGAAACTTAGTATCCCACTGGCCATGTAATGTTTGTGGAAGGGTGAGAGAAATCCTGTCCGTTACCCTTACACTGGGCTCGGAGACTCCCTGGGTTTGATCTGCAGTAATACCTTTTTCCTTTATCTTCTCACTTCTCTGCTTTGCAATTTTTCTCTATGAGATACCTGGCAGGCTCAGGTACCTCTCTCTATAATCTACACCTGCTCTGTATCTCTTTTCCTCTACCCTATATCAGAATTCCTAACTTCCATCTGGGACTGTCTGGCAATCAGTCTCAAGTCAGTCATCTTGTCTCCCCTCTAGCATATTATCTTGCCTCTTTTTTACTTTTAAATTTTCTACCAAAATAATCCCCATTTTTAACAAAAAAATGTATTGGCAAAGACAATGCTTATGCAGTAACTTGAACAAATTTGGAAATACTTTTACAAGTGGGATGCAAATTTGGTATAAAACTATATAAATATATGTGTGTATAAAAATACTTACAACTAGAGAAACATGAGAATTTTGATGTTGTTAAAATTATGTCTGTCTATAACTATTACATTTTCTAAATGTTATCTGAATAAACAAAAATATATTTAAAACAAGTTTCCTACAACTGAAATTTTTAACATAGTGAATATCAGGTTAAATTTTTTCCAAATTTGTCAAATTTCAAAATTTCAATGTGAATAAGTTTATCAAAAGTAAGATAAATGAAGAGCTCACAAACAGGAATACTCACTTCTGAGTTGACAAGAATCCTGTAGGGTTCATCTAAATATTGGGTGACAGAGTACTTTTCTTGAAAGGAGGAATCATCAACTATATTAGTCTTTATTTGGTAAAGTATATGTGCATATGTAGGTGAAGATTCCAATGGTTCAATACCATAACTGATATTCTTTAACTGCAGCATTCCCCTAAATATTCAAACATAAAATAAATAAAAATGTAATTAGTGTGGATTCCCCACCGAGAAATGTAAAAAAATACTAAATAAAAACATTTTATAAAATTTGACAATAGTCATTGCACTCAAATATCTGAGAATCACCCATCTTACTTGGATTAACTTTCAAACACAATTTTATACTCATCTTTTGTCTGTTATAGCAATTAAGCATAGTTGTGGTTATAGTGTGGCTAAGAAACCTGAATACTCTTCATGCAAGTGGAAGCTCTTCTGCATGCATTTTTATGACTGCATCAGTGGGACAGAGACAAAAAGAACAGGAAAAAAGATAAGAGAAAGAGGAACAGGTAAAAAAAAAAAAAGCATATGAGAAGAAACACAAGAGAGTCTGTATTTCTTTTTATTCACTCTATCCTTTAAGACGTTTTTGAAAATTATGGGCTTACACAAAATCTCAATGTACACTTGTGGAATACGCTATTACCTGAGTCCAGAACAAGTGTTTAGTGTCGCAACTGATTTTGGAATCTCTTCAGCATATCCTTGATAAAAGCAATGGCCCTGAATAAGAGCATAGGAAGATACATTCACAAATAATTTAGAAATGAAATCCTAGCTTTTATCTTTACTTTCTTGATATTATCAGTCACATTTAGCAATTATAATAACATTATTCTTTAGGTATTCAATTTCTTTGTTATCTATCTGTAATCTCTTCCTTTAAATCCTTTTCTGCCTATGAATAATTATGAACATGATCCTCCTTGAAATAATTATTGCTACAATTCAAAATTTTTGACAACTTTATTATTTGTCTCTTTTCCTTTTTAGCCACATTTCCTGAGCATATAGTTTATAACTGCTAACTTGATGTAATTAACACAATACATTTGACTTCGACGATTCAGTCCCATGTTCTGGGTTACACAGAAGTATTTTAATTAACATTTCTTCATCTTGCTATCACTTTAGTATATATCTGTAGAGAAAAGTGACCATCCTTAGTTCAAACCATCCTTCCCATCCACATCCACAGTGTTATTCTTTTCCAGGTTCTCCCCTAATGTTTTTCAGTGAATTCTCCTTTTTCTTCTCTCTAAAGTCTAGTAATCTCTAGGGTTAGTGTTGATTTTTTCTTATTCTATACTATGAAAACTTTAGTGTCATCACATTCTTCCCTATAGATGTGTCTGTATGTTGTTATCTCCCAAACAGACATGTCCATCACAAACCATTCACTTTTTTTTCAAAACTACACATAACCCCTATCCCCAATCGTTGACATTGGCATGACAAATCTACTCTTAGTGGCAGTCAGCAAAACTCGGGCTGGCCAACTCATCTCATGTGGTACACAGAGTGATAGCATAGTGCCTGATAGACTCACACCATCAGGGCTAGTTAATTCCAAGCAGGGAGATCCATAATCTGCTATATGTCAAGCTACAGTAGCAGCCACCCAAACTTCCATTGGTGCCAGCAGAATATGTATCTATAAGCCTTTCACAAAGAAGTAGAAGGGAAACCAGATCACTATCCTCCCCTAGCAGTAGAGAGAAAACCAGACTCAACAATTTTTGGCTGTGCACCCAGTGGGATAAAATGATCCTCATGAGATGTTTCCCAATACCCCTCACTCCAAGCAGCAGCTAGCCAGATAAGAGCTTTATCCACCTAGATGAATAGAGGTAGAATGAAGTACACTGACATCTAGTAGCCAGAGAACAGTCAAGGGAAATGGCCTCCATTCTATGGGTCTTTCATCAACCACCCCCACATAGCAACACCACCTGGACCAGGGAAGTACCATCTACACCTGCAGCTGAATGACATAAGATACAACAGCAGCTTCAATAAATCCAAAAAAAAAAGAAAGTAAAAGATGCACAACACAATAATATTGCAATTCCTAAGAAAGCTAAATTGTCATTGGGACAGTAGACTATATTAAAACTAAAATTAAGATGAATGTTTTCTAAAATGGAATATTAAATAAGGTCAAGAGTCTGCCTCACTAAATGTCAAGGATACAATCAAAATCACTCTATATCAAGGACCAAAAAAAAAATCTCAAGAATGAAAAAAAATCAACTGATGCAAATATTGAGACGAGTAATAGAATGAAACTAATCAAAAATGTTTAAAAGAAGCAATAATAAAATTTCATTAATGAACAGTTACAAATTCTCTTGAAATAAATGAAAGAACAGAAAATCTCAGCCAAGAAATAGAAGCCAAAAAGAAAAAAAAAACAAATGAAAATATTAGAACTTAAAAATAAAATAAAATAAACAAGTAGAGAATCATTGAAAAAGCTCTGTAGTAGACTGCATATGACAGAGCATAGGGTCACTGAGTTGAAGAAGGGGCCAAGAGAATTTACCCAATATGCCAAATAGAGAAAAACAGGATGAAAAAAAATGAGGTGGCATCTTGTATTGGTAGATGTCATTGATCGGCCCTAGTCCCCAGCAGTGTGAGCCAACAAAAATCACAATTGACTGCTTTTTTACTGAAGATTAAAACAGTTGATTGAAACTCCCAAAATGTTTTGCCCAGCTGATGAGTGAGGGAATTCTCCTTGATGAGACTTCTCTTTCTAGTCTACAAAGAGAAGATGAGGTGTCCACTTTGTCTAATATGTAGATATCAACAAAGAGAGATTGAGAAAATGATGAATCAGGCAAACATATTCTAATCAGAATACAAGATAAAGCTCCAGAAGCTTACCCTAATGAAATAAAGTTATATGATTAACCTGAAAGAGAATTAAAAACAATTTCCATCAATATGCTCACTGAGGTCAAGAGAACAATGCATGAAAAAAGTAAAAATTTCAACAAAAGAAAATATATATTTAAAAAGTACCAAATAGAAATTATGGAGCTAAGGAATGCAATAACTGAATTGAAAGTTTTAGTAAAGGATTTTGAAGGCAGAATAGATCAAGTAGGGAATATCTCAACCAACTTGAAGCAAGTCACTGGACATAATAAGAGAATCAAAATTTTAAAAAATGAAAAAGTGTGAAAAATCTTGCAAAACTGATAGAACGCCATCAAGTGGTCCAATACACAAATTAAGGAAATCTCAGAAAGAGAAGAGGGAAAAGGCCAGAAAGTTCTTTCAAATACATAATGGCAAAAACCTTCTCAAAACTAGGGAAGAAAATTGATATCCATACCCAAAAAGCCCAAAGACATCAAATGAGATGAATTTCAAGATATCCACACCTCGGCACATCTTAATTAAATTTTAAAAAGTCAAAAACAAAGAGAACTTGAAAAATACAAAAGAATAACAACTTGTCACATACAAAGGAAATTCCATAGGATTATACGCAGATTATTTTTTTTTTTTTCAGGAGAAACCTTGGAGGCCAGAATGGAGCAGGATGATATATCAAATGTGCTGAAAGAAAAACAAAAGCCAAATAAGAATACCACACAAAGCAAAACCATTCTTAAAAAAATGTTGGTCTCCAGCTACTATGGTGTTGCTGTTTATCATTTTGTTTAGATCAAGTAGAGTTTGCTTTATGAATCTGGGTGCACCTAAGTTGGGTGCATACAAATTTAAAACTGTTATGTCTTCTTGTTGAACCGTACACTTTACCATTATATAGTGACCCTCATTGTCTTTCATTACTTTTGTTGATTTAAAGACTAAGTTATCTGAAATCAAAACCACCATGCCAGCCTTCTTTTGGCTTCCGTTTGCTTGAAATATTGTTTTCCACCCCTTCACCTTGAGTCTGAATGCATCCTTGCATGTTAAATGTGTTTCCTGAAGACAGCAGATACTTGGCTTGTGTGTATTTATCTATCCGGCCAGCCTATGTCTCTTTAGTGGGCAGTTCAGGCCATTCAATTTATTGAGAGAACTGATAGGTGGGGCAAATTTCTGTTCATCCTGTTGGGTTGAACTTTGTTGCTTTGTTTTCTCTCTTTAGCCATTGTGGTATCTGGCCTTTGACCTTTAGCTTTTGAGTGATTTTACATTCGTGAATGTTTATGGTGCTGATCCGTGTGTAACACTGTTTTGAGTACTTCTTGGAGGGCTGGTCTTGTCTTGGTGAATTCTCTCAGTCTTTGCTTATCTGAGAATGTCTTTATTTCTCCTTCGTATACAAAACTTAGTTTTTGCAGGGTACAAGATTCTAGGCTGGGCGTTATTCTGTTTCAGAAGAGTGAGAATGGGGCCCCTGTCTCTTCTTGCTTGTAAAGTTTCAGTTGAGAAGTCTGGTGTTATTCGGATGGGCTTTCCTTTGTATGTTACCTGTATCTTTTGCCTTACAGCTCATAGGAGGGCCTCTTTAGTGAATATTTTGGTCAGTCTGATGACTGCATGTTGTGGGGTCTTCCTGTATGCAATGAATCTCCCAGGAGTCCTTTGAGCTTCTTGTACCTGGATATCTAGATTTTAGCGAGGCCTGGGAAATTTTCTTCTATTATATCTTCAAATAGCTTATCCAACCCTTGTGTATTTTCTTCTTCACCCTCAGGGATGCCCAGATTTAACAAGACAAACAAACAGTAAGGTAACTCATTACCACTAGATCTGCCTTACTAGACATGCTAAAGGGAACTCATCAAGTTGATATAAAACACAAAAAGGATCACAATGGAATAAAAAAATATTAAACTGGTTAGTAAAAGTAAATACATAGACATAAAGAATACTACATTACTGTAATGGTGATGGGTAATTCACTTTTAATTCAAATTAAAAAGTTTTTTTTTTATTTCAGGATATTATGGGGGTACAAACATTTTGGTTATATGTTATGACTTTGCCTCACTCAAGCCAGGATTAAGTGTGCCCTTCCCCCATGCAATACACACCACATCCATTAGTTGTGAGTTACCCACCTCCATCCTCCCAACCCCCAATGAATATTACTACCAGGTGAGCACCTTAGTGTTGATCAGTTAGTGCCAATTTGATGGCAAGTACATGTGATGCTCATTCTCCCATTCTTGTGATACCTCACTTTGGGGGATGGGCTCAAGCTCTAGCCAAGATAATATAAGAGGTACTAGATCACCATTGTTTTTTGTAATCGAGTAGTGTTCCATTGTATATATACACCATATTTTATTAATCCACTCATGTATTTATAGGTACTTGGGTTGTTTCCACATCTTTGCAATAGTGAATTGTGTTGCCATAAACATTTGAGTGCAGATGTCATCATAGAATGTCTTTTGTTCTTTTGAGTAGATGTCTAGTAGTGCTATTGCTGGATCAAATGGTATTTCTATTTTTAACTCTTTGAGGTATCTCCAAATTATCTTCTGCAGAGGTTGTACTAATTTTCAGTCCCACAAGCAGTGTAAGAGTGTTCCTATCTTTCACATCCTCTCCAACATTTGTTGTTTTGGGACTTTTTGATAAAAGATATTCTCACTAGAGTTAGGTGGTATTTCATTGTGGTTTTGATTTGCATTTCCCTGATGATTAGAGATGTTGAGAAAATTAAAAAGTTAAAAGACAAAAGTATTGACATAACCATAACCATAACTAAAACATGTAAACATGTATTAAAAGATATACAACAAGAAAAGATGTAAATTGTGAAAACCAGTAAAGTAAGGGTAGATGAAATTAAAATGTAGAGTTTTTGTAAGTGATGAAGATCAACACAAATAATCACAAATTAGATAAGAAAAGAGAAACAGAATAAATATAAGTTTAACAGAAAACAAGAATCAAGCTATCAATAGTAAAGCCTTCCCTATCAACTTTAAAAAAATATTAATAGTAAACTACTCAATCAAAAGACATAGATTGGTGAGTGGATGAAAAACAAAAGGCCAACTATAAAGTTTATAACAAACTCACTTTAGACTTAAACACACACAGGCTGAAAGGCAAAGAATGGAAAAGAGATATTCCATGCAAATGGTCACTGGAAGAAGGCAGGTATTTCTATACTTATATCAGATAAAATGGATTTTAAGACACAAACTCATAAGAAACAAAGAAGGAAATTTTATAATCTTAAAAGGTTCAATATCTTGAGAAGATATAATTATAAATATTTATGTAGTCAATATTAGAACACATAAACTGAAAAAAGAAAGAGACACAAATATAATAATAATAGGAAACTTCAATATACTAATTTAAATCATGGATAGAACAACCAAACAGAAGGTTAATAGGGAAATAGAAGACTTTAATAACACTATAGACCAAATAGTTCTAACATATACAGAATATTTTATCCAACAGTAGCAGAGTATACTTTCTTCTCAATTGCACATGGATCTTTCTCCAGGTATTAAGTGACATATTAGGTCACAAAATAAGTCTAACAAATATAGGTGATTAAAAGCATACTAAATATCTCCTCAGAACAGAATAGAATGAAGCTAGAAATAAACAGTATAAGAAAAACCAGAAAATTAACAAATATGATGAAATTAAACAACACACTATTGAACAATCTTCAGGTGAAAGAAAAAAAATCAAAAAGGATATTAGAAAATACCTTGAGACAAATGAAAATAATAAAAACAACAAATACTAAAACAAATGGATGCAGCAAAAGCAATACTAACAGGAAAGTTCATAGCAATGTATGCCTACACTAAAAAAGAGGAAATATCTCAAATAACATGTTTTACCTGCAGAAGATAGAAAAAGAAGATAAAACTAAGCCCAAATTAAGCATAAAAAAGAAAATAGAAAAGATTAGAACAGAAATAAAACAGATAACAGAAAAACAACATGAAAATCAACAAAAGTGAGCTCAGTTTTTGAAAGTATAAAATTATAATTCTATTTAGCTACACTCAGAAAACAAGAGAAGACTCAGATAAATTAAATCAAAGACATTACAACTTATACCACAGAAATAAAAACAGATTGTTTAAGAGAATACTATGAACAATTATGTATCAGCAAACCGGATAACCAGGAGGAAATTGATAAATTTCTAGAAAGACACAACCTACCAAGACAGAATCATGAGGAAGTACAAATTCTAAAAAGACCAATGACTAGTATGGAGATCAGATCAGTAATAAAAAATTCCCAACCAAGATAACCCCAAGATCATAGAATTTCACTGATGAATTCTACCAAACACTTAAAGATGAATTAACACCAATCCTCAAACTCTTCCAAGAAATTGAAAAGGAGAAAACACCCCCAAATTCATTTGATGAGGCCAGAAACCAGAGCCATAGAAAACATATTGCAAGATGAGAAACCTACAAGCCAATATCCCTGATGCATATAGGTGTAAAAATTCTCCAAAACATCTAAATTCAAAGGCTGTTAAAAGCATGATACAACATGATCACATAGGATTTATCTCTGGAACGTAAGTACGGTTGAACATAAGAAAATCAATTGTTATACACTATATTATAGAATAAAGAAGAACAAAATTCACAGGATCAGATTAATAGATATAGGAAAGCATGTATATAAGCAACACATGCTTATGATTAAAAAAAGCTTTCAAAAAGCCAGGAATAGAAGAAAATTACCTCAACATAATAAAGGTCATTATATGAGAACTCCATAGCTAACATTATACTCAATGGTGAAAAACTGAAGCCTTTCTCTTTAAAATAAATAATAATGCAAAGATATTTACTCTCATAATTTCTATTCAACGTAATATTGATAATACTGTCCTAAGCAATTAGACAATAAAAAGATATAAGAAGACATCTAAATTAGAAAGCAAGAAATAAAACCGGTCCTTCATTTAGGTCCTTTCATTTAAAATTCTAAATATTCTCCCTAAAAAAAAATAATCACACACATACAAATCCCAAATTTAGTGGTTTTCTGGTAGTATATCAACAAGATGGCCAACTAGAGTTGCCCGGTGCTTATTCCACAAAAAGGGACCAAAACAACAAATAAACAAATTTCTTTTGACTTGAGTGAGTGAAGAAATATGCCAGGGAGCAACAGGGGAGTGGCAAAATTTCTGTGGAGTACATAAGCCCAGAATAGAATCATAGAGAGGGGACTGAGACCTTCTGTCTCTGTCACACTGTCTACCTCACAAAGATCAGCTTAAAGTTAAAGAGAACTTCTTACAAGGAAAAGATAAGCTGAAGATCTTCAGCAGTTCCCACTGTAAGTAAAGACACTAGTAATGATTGATGTATGACTGTCCCTAGTCCTCACAGTCCTAAATCCAGTTTAGGGAGCTGCTACTGGAAGACAGTACAGCAGCATGGATCTCAGAGTAGAATCCCATCTCACACCTTTCACCTACATAATTTATACTGCTATGGCATGGTGCCATCTTGAACCCAAACCCACTGGTAGAGTGCATCCAGCCTTGTGGGCCAGTCGCCACTGAATTACTCTCTCCATCCCTAAGAACGTCCCATCATTTCACTACATTAACATGGGTGCCTGAGCTTACTCCCCTGGCTGCCTGGAGCCTAAGCTAGACATAGCAAACAATACCCCTATGTCTGGACACACACCACCCTCCACCCTGGTTCAACAGTTATTCCAGCAGTGGCCCTGCGTCCCCAAAGGGACCACCACACACTCTTTTGGTCCATTGCGTCTGTGTACACCAGAGCTTGGCATGACAGCCAATCTAGTGGCAGACCTGCCTCCCTGGAAAGCCCACTGCATAGCTGGCCAGCCCTATCTGCATGGGAATGATCAGCCTCACAGCCTGCTAGGCAGTGACACTGATCCCTGAAGAGCCCATCAACATTCTGCACCTGCATGTACTCAGCCCAACGACCAGCCTAGCACCTTCTATCCTCAAGAAATATGTGCCATTGCCATTACAAACTCACACCGCCAAGGCCACTAGGAAATTGCAGACATTGCTGATAAGGATTACAGCTGAACAAACTGCACAGACACCACATTACTAAGTCCACCCAGAATAAAAGCCAATGCACCAAACCCAAATGACACCCTAGGATCCATCTACAGAAAAAAAGTCTCTCCCTATAAAATCAACTTTATAAAATTAGAAAAAAAAGGACTATTCCACTACATGTGCAGATATCAATGCAGGGACACAAGAAATAGTAACAAGAAAGAAAACATAACCTCCTTCCCAAAAATGTATCTAGTATCAGCTCCAAAGAAAAGAATATTTATAAAATGTCTGAAACGGAATTCAAAATAATGATATTAAGGATATTCAGTGAGATACTAGAGAACACAAGCAAACAATTTAATGAATTCAGGAAAAGAATTCATGATCTGAATGTTAAATTTAACAGACAGATATCCTAAGGGGGGAAAAAAAAAAAAACAAACAGAAATCACAGAGCTAAAGAATTCAACGAACAGATAAAAAATACAATTGAGAACTTCAACAACAGACTAAATTAAACAGAAAAAAAGAATTTCTGGACTTGAAGACTGGTCTTCTGATATAACCCTGGAAGAGGAAAATAAGAAATTAAAAAGTGAAGTAAATCTGTAGGACTCTGGGACACCATTAAGTGAACAAATATTAGCATTATTTCTGTGTCAGAAGGAAGAGAGATAAAGAAAGACACAGAAAAATTATTTAACAAAATGATAGCAGCTGGAAAGTCCCTAAGTCTTAGGAGAGATATAAACATCCAGATCAAGGAATCTCAAAATTCTCCACTTACATTCAGCCCAAAATTATCCTCTCCAAGGCATGCTATAAACAAACAGTCAAAAGACTAAGATAAAGAGTAAAATTTAAAAGCTCCAAGAGAAATGTGTCAAGTCATATACTAGAAATTCCCAGTAGACTATCATCAGATTTCTTAGCAGAAACCTCGAAGGCCAAGAGAAAATAGGATCATATATTCAAAAGTGCCAGGGAAAAATGAAATGGGAAATAAAAGGATAATAATTACTATCATGAAAACACAGGAAAGTATAAAACTCCCAGTAAAGGTAAATTCATAATCAAATACAGAATTCCCAAGTGCTGTAATGGTACAACATAGATCTTTCAATTTTCTAGTATAAAGGTTTAAAGTCAAAATAGTCAAATAAAACAACAGGTATAATTAGTGGCTAAGGACCACACAATAGATAAAGACATAAATTATGGCAACAAAAATATAAATTGTGATGAGGAAGAAATAAAATCTAGAGGATTTTATGTAACCAAAGTTAAATTGTTACCAGTTTAAAATAGTTTATTATCCCTGCAAGACTCATTATATTAGCCTCATGGTAACCACACACACAAAAATACAACATATAGACAAATAAAAAAGAAGAAATAAACTTAGTATCACATAAAACCACCAAACTACAGAAGAAAACAAGAAACTAATGAACAAAGGATCTACAAAACAACCATACAACAACTATCAAAATGGCAGGTGTAAGTTCTTATCTAACAATAAACTTGAATAAAAATGAATTAAAATCTCTAAATAAAAGATGTTGAGTGGCTAAACGATGTTTTATAAAAAGACCTTACCATATGCTGCTTATAACAGACCCACCTCATCTTTAATGACAGAGTAAAAGTGAAGAGATGGAAAAAGATATTCCACGAAAACAAAATCCAAAAGTAAGGAGGAGTAGCCATATTTACACCAGATAAGACACATTTTCAGTCAAAAATATAAAAATAGACAAAGAATAATATATAATGATAAATTATATAAGAAATATAAATATTTATGTATTTTATATAAGATTATTTTATGCAACATTAAAAGGTTAAATTTCACAAGAGACTGTAACAATTGCAAATATATATGCACCCAAAACTGAAACAGTGTTACTATCTAATATCTAGATATTATTAGACTAGACTGCAATACAATAGATAGATTGCAATACAATAACTGTAGGAGACTTTAACACCCCACTTTCAGTGTTGGACAGATCATCTAGATAGAAAATAAACAAAGAAACATCAGACATTAATTGCACAATAAGCTAAATGGATTTAACAGACATTTACATAACACTCAATTTAAATTAATAATGTGGAAGTTTGGAAAGTGTACCAACACATAAAAACTGAATAACATGCTCCTGAAACTGTTGGGTCAATGAAGAAATTAAAAAGAAAATTAATAAATTTGTTAATGAAGAAAATTATTCAAATTGGCTAGGGACATTATCTAATATCAAAAGAACTTGAAAAGGCTATCCTTTACTGGCAAGGTACTTCTTGACTTCCTGGACAAAGCATCAATGGAATAAATTTAGAAAAAGGGTTCTTATAGTCCAGGCCTTCTTGTATAACCTTCTGGACTAGCAGCTGATGTTTATCCTTTCCCTTCTAGGCTTGGGGGTTAGCAGCTTTATAGATAAGGGCAGTCCTGATGGGAAAGCTGGCTGAATTTGCACAAAATGGTAGAGCTAGCCTATCTCTTCCTGGCTTAAGTCGTGGAGCTCACTTCTCTCCCTTACTGCTTAATGTCCTAGAGTGGGGCACTTTTTTCTTCATTAAAAGCCTGTTCATGCAGATATCCTTTCTCCTCAGTGACTTTCTTCATGGCGTCAAGGAACTTGTCCGCTGCCTCTTGGTTGGAGAAGATATTTCCCTTGTTATCTTGATATTTTTTTAAGCCAAGTATCTTTCTAAAATTATCAGGCCATCCTTTGCTGGCATTAATTTCTCCAGCTTTATATCCTTCCCTTTCCTTTTACTTTAAGTTGTCATATAATGAAGTCATTTTTTGTCAAATCATATTAGCGTCTACAGGTCTGGCTTTCTTATAGTAATCCTATCCCAGATAAAAAATACATTTTCAACATGAAATAAAAAGTTATTTCACAAAATGTGTAAGGTTTTCATGCCTTCTGGCATAGCTACAGTGACAAATTCACAAGTTTTCTTTTCTTTTTTCTGATGAATAGCCCTTACAGTAGATTCATTTATCTTGAAATGCAGGCGACTGCAACTGCAAATCTCAACCTACAGAATGTATCAAGCAGTTCGATTTCATGACTTTGCTTCCTGGGAGCACTTCCAGCATCACCAGCGTCACTTCCTACAGGTCCCATGCTGTTATTCAAGGTTTATGGTATTGCACAAAACACAATAAAAAATACTCAAGAACCACAAGAGGTCACCTTTTACTGTGATATGCAATTTACTGGGGAGATAAAATGCTCACATGGAGATGATCAGTATCACACGGCATTTTAAGTGGATACTCACAACTCTTGAGTTCACTGCAATTGTAGCAGGAGGTGGCTATAAAATTCTTACAGTAGCACAGTATATACTAAAGTTAATTCTATGCAATTATGATTTAATACTACATATTTATGTTTGTTTACATTTCTCTCAACTGAATGGCATCATGTAAGAGTTTGGGTGTGTAAGTTTTGACAAATTTTAACATTATAATGGATTGGTGTACCACCATAAATGATAAAATAGACTAGAATGCACATATATTATACGCATTCATAACATACCTAACTTTTTCTTAATTGTTTTGATGTTTCCAGGCCCAGAAGGTCACTTGAAAGTTTTTTCTCTAATTGTTACAAAGCTCAAATTTTTTTTTTTATTTATTATAGCTTATTATGGGGCTACAACCGTTCTGGTTAAGTATATTGCCCATGCCCCTCCCAACCCCCTGAGACTGAGCCTCAAGGGTGTCCATTCCCCCAACAGTGCACATCGCACTCATCATGTAGGTATACACCCGTCCCCTCCCCCACCCCCAACACCCTGAGTCAGATCTTCAAGTATGTCCATTCCACTGACAGTTCGCTTCGTTCTCATCATGTAGATATACACCCATCCCCTCCCCCCACCTCTGTCCGACACCCAATTGGTATCATTCCCAAATGTGCACCCAGGTGTTGATCAGGGAAACCAATTTTCTGGTGAGTACATGTGGTGCTTATTTTTCCATTCTTGGGATACTTC
>CM052451.1:2503858-2541607 GCA_028533085.1 Varecia variegata | reverse complement strand
ATAAGCACCACATGTACTCACCAGCAAATTGGTTTCCCTAATCATCACCTAAGTGCACATTTAGGAATAACACCAACTGGGTATCAGACAGAGGTGGGTGGTGGGGGGAGGGGATGGATATATACCTACATGATGAGTGTGATGCACACTGTCTGGGGAATGGACACGTTTGAAGGTCTGACTCGGGGGCATGGGGGTGGGGGAGGGAATGGGTATATACCTACATGATGAGTGTGTTGTGCACTGTCTGGGGAATGGACACGCTTGAAGCTCAGACTCGGGGGGATGGGAGGGGCATGGGCAATATATCTAACCAGAACTTTTGTACCCCCATAATAAGCTGAAATAAAAAAAAAAAAGAGAATCTAGAGCTTATACACTTTATATACCTCAATGTTGAGATAATTTATTTGGTAAATTCTGTTAAAGAATAATCATGATTTTTCATTAATACAGTCAGTTACCTTTATTTCTTGAAGTTTTCCACATAAATTTCATGGTATGTCCTATTTTCTTAATGATTATTGGAGCTTGTTATAATAATGATGATGTTGCCAATAATATTATACTCAAATGGGGCTTATTGTTCAACAGATGTTAAGTATTTTGCCACTTTACACTGCCTCTACTTTCTAGATGTCTATTATATCAAATTACAATAGAAATAGACTTATTTATTTTGTTTACAACATATATTGAAAGTAAAATTACTCTCCACTCCTTTGGCTCTTCTCTAAGTGAAGTATGTCAGAATTCATAGCATTTTATTGAATACTGTTACTTTGATACTTTTATTCCATTTATCTGAGGAATATGCTTTAATTTTAGACTATTGCCTGGTGTAAAGCTTTTTAGCAGTTGCAGCATGGATGAATTTAAACAGATAATTTTGCAGCCTGAACTTGAATGTCTTCAGAATAAAACAATTTCAAGAGTGATTTCCCCAAAACAAGGTGCAGTTTGTGGCAATTTAATTTTGGAAGCAGGAGAGCAATGTGATTGTGGCACAGATATCAAGGTTAGTGACAAACTTTGCAGTTAATTCACAGATTTGCTTTTTGTTTGTTTGTTTGTTTTGTGTTTATTTGTTTCTCATGGAGTCTATAGATATAGATATGATATGAAGGAAGAGCACTTTTTTAAAAATACTACACCATTTTATCACATATGTAAGATGGAGAGATGTGGACATGTGATAACCAACTCGGCCTGAATTTAAAACATTTGTAGAGTTTAACACCTGGATAAGAGTGTCACACATTAAAGAAAGAGATTTTCATCATCTAACCATTAATAGCAATATCACTGTTTACTACCATATGCATCAGTAGCATCAATAATATAATCATCATCCTAATCTCTTGAATTCCTTGAAAGTGACTGCATTGGTTCATTAAGTTATTTAATGTGTGTTGTCATTTATTTCTTTATCTCCTAATTTCAGTCTTTGCATCTGTGGTTCAAGGCATCATTTATTTTCACTTGCTTCTAAAAATTAGATTAATCATAATCCTTGGTTCATTATCATTCATGATAATACACATGACCCAAGAATGATATATGCATGGCCCAACTCTTCATAATTCCTCAAGCTTTCCTCTCTCCTAGAATTAAATATTATCTAGAATTTTTCATTTAACAATAACTTTTCATAATTTTATCATTATTTTTATTAACTTTCAATTTTAGAACATTTAAAAAATGTAGCATAATTTTCTTAGACTGTTTCCATCCCCTATATTACTGATAATATCCATGTTATTTTGTGTAAATGTAGCTCATTTATTCACTTCTTTGTGTCTTAATCCATTATGTATATACAATTACTGATCTTTACTCTGGCCACTCAGACTGTTCGTAGGCTTTTTTCTCCCATTCTAAAGAGTTTTATTATGTTTTGTACTTAAATCCTGATGTACATAAATATCTCCTGGCTATATACCTAGATAAGGCATTTCTGGATTATCAAGTAGGTGAATTGTAAAGTTTTTTGGATTGACTGGCACCAGAGAAAGAAAGACAAAGCAGAGTTGAAAGGTTTAAGTAAACAGGCTTTATTGGAGTGCTCCCAGGTGAGGGTAACGAGTTCCAAGACAGGGACCCGGGTGAGATTTTCGGGTCCCGGGAGGGAGAGAGAGAGACCCGAAAAGTCGCATCACCCAGAAGTCTGAGTGGGTTTATTTATGTTTTTTGGGCTGGGGGTTGGGGGTCTCTTGGGCGGGAAGATTTCAGCGGGAAGAGTGAGGAATTTCTTTGTTGCAGTTTTAGGACGAGTATTGAGGAATAGGAGGGGTTTCTTCTTTTTTTCATTAGGGAAGGGAGGGGTGCCTGCCACCAGCCTTGCATGAATAATGCCTGAGTAATGGCTAAATTTTTTAAAAAATAGTTGTGCTAATTTACACTTCTGATGGCTTTGTTTATTTCATACTCTATTTAGCACATGGTATTGCCAGACTTTGTAATTTTTGCCGATTGTATATGTACAGAATGCTATCTCATTGTGCTTTCAATTGGACTGTCCTCAATTACTGGTAAAATTAATTATATCTTCATATTTTTATTAGCCATCTAAGTTTTCTTTGCTGTGAAATGTTTGTTTACTTGATTTGTACTTCCATCTATTAGGTATTTTCTTTTCCATTCCTTATGCTGATCATTAATATGTTAAATGTCTTCCATATCTTCACACTTTCTTCAATATAATTTCTGTTATAAAGAATATTTTTATTTAAAAATTAATGCACTTTCATAGAAAAATATTTTTATTATTATTTCAGCCTTATGTCTTTGTATAACTGATGAAAGCTTTTCTCTTTCCTTCTTGAAGTTCTTTTCATTTTTTTTAGTCTTCTCTCTGTGCTTTGATATAGATATATTTTATTGTTATAATTCAAAAACCACTAAATTTTCTTTTGTTTTAAGAGACCTAGTGAATTTTTCATTCAAATATATTCTATCCTTAAAATTTCCATTTTGTCCTTTTTTTAAAAGATATCCATTTGTTGAAAGAATAATTTTGACAAATTAAATATAGCAGTTTATTAGAGCAAAGTATGATTCATAAATTGACCAACACTCAGAACCAGGAGAGGTTTGTCTTGAAACTACTCTGTGGGAGACCATAAACCATAGTTGGCCATTCCTCCTCCAAGCCAGACCTGCATTCCTGACCCAAAGAAAACATACAATAGTAAATGACTCTTTGTGTTTTAAGCCACTAAATATTTGCTATGAAGCAACAGATAGCACATATAATTTTATATGCATTGCTCAGAATGTCACAAAAATGTTCACATACGTGTTTCTCTAAAAATATTTTATATCTTTTCTCTCATTTACATGTAGATATGCAATTAATCTGTAATTTATTTTTGTATATATGTGTAAGAATATCAAATTAAATATTCACAATTATTCATAGTCTGTCCTTCCCTTATTACACCGAATCATAATCTTGGTTACCAATCAAGTGAACATTTGTGCATTTTTCTGTTTTGCCTCATCTTGTACCAATATTAGATGATCTTCATAATTATACATTTCCACATTTCCATCAATTTGTGGGCTAAGGTAGTTCTATATTACCCAGCACTGCTTTTCTAGTTCATGGTTGTCTTGAGTATTTTTGGCCCTTTGCATTTGATAGTAAATTTCCAATTTGTCTTTTCAGTATCTACCACAAATGAAGACTGATTTCCTGAAAGACATTGCATGGAATCTTTAGATAAATTTGAGGTTAGATAAAATAGAGGTGTACATCTCCATTTATTTATGTCTAATTTTTTCTCAGCAGTATTTTTTACTGTTCAGTGTAAAGATCTTGCACTGATATATTTTAAAATTTTTATTGCTATGTTTTTGATATTTTGATGATACTATAAATCATATCATTTTAAAAATTTTCTCTTTGTTGATGGGATATAAAAATACTCTAGATTTTTATATTTTCATCTTGTATTCCTCAGTCTTGCTGACTTCTGTTATTAATTCCATTAGTGTTTCATCAGACCAATGCTATCAGTAATAATATAATGTTAAGCACAGTGGTATTTCATATTTTATAAAGGTAAAAAGAAACAGGTGAAATCTATATGTGTTAGTATATTAATATAATATATATGTGCACATACACATACATGTACATTTATCATATATTGAGAGAGAGAAAGAAACATTATAGGAATTAGCTCACACATTTACAGGGCCTTTGTCATGGAGGTGAACACATACGCACCAGGCCTGAGAGCCAGACAAACTGAAGCAAGATTCAGGAGGAAAAGAGACCAATTGCAGCCCCAGCTGCTCCTTCCCTCCAATGAGATGAGTCAGCAGATCAGCACCTTTGAGCTGATGCTGTGAATGAAGAATTTTGACTTTGTGGATATTGGAGTGGAATGCATGCATTTGGCATATGAGATGGACATGAATCACTGGGGACCAGATAGTGAAATGTGGTAGATGTAATAATCCCCAAAGTTACCCATGTCCTAATTATCATAACTCCTTTTGTTATTATTTTTTTTATTTTTTTCAGAATTCTGGTATATTTATTCAACAGTGAAAGCTGTTTACTTTTTCTTAAAAAAAATACAACTTTGTTCTCAAAGGCTGCCCCACCTTCATGCTGCTTTTTATTTTTTTAATTTTTCAAAATTTTATATTTTTTAATGTCAAAATATTATGGGGGTACAAACATTTTTTGGGGTACATATAATGCCTTTTTCTCGCCCAAGCCAGAGCTACAAGTGTGCTCTTCTCCCATACAGTGCATATTATTTTTTAATAAAGGGACAGTGCATTAGTCTAAGATTCATTTCCATGTCCTTCTTACTAATTTAGGATTAATACATCCTTTCTCATATCAAATGAAAGTCAATAAGAGACTGCAGTTTTGAGGGTTGACCTTTTTTTTCTTCCCCTCCCCAGGCTGAGCTTCTGGGCTCAGATGCTTCTCTTGCTTCAGCCTCTGGGGTGGCTGGGACTAGAGGCACGTGTGACCGTGCCCAGCCCCATAACTTCTGAATATGTTGTCTTATGTGGCAAAAGGGACTTTAAATGTGTGATCAAGTAAAATACTTTGAGAGAAAGTGATTATTCTTTGTTATCTGGGTGGGCCCAATGTAATCATAAGGGTTCTTACCAGCCTGATGCAAAAGTGTCAGAGTTAGAGGAGATGTGACAATGATGTTTGAAGATTCTGTACTGCTGGATTTGCAGATGGAGAAAGGGTCCATGAGCCAGGGAGTGCAGGTGGTCTCTCGAAGCTGGAAAGGCAGGGAAAAAGATTCTCTCTACACCCTCCAAAGGAATGCAAAACTTCTAATACATGGTTTTAATGTAGTAAGACTCTTTTTGGACTTATAACATCTAGAATTATAAAATAATACATTTAGTGGTTGCAAGTCACTAACTTTATGGTAATTTGTTACAACAGAAATAGAAAATGACAAAAAATGACTGAGCTGACTCTTGGTCCCTGGAGGTTAACAAACTCCTTGAACGGATTTAAATATTTCCTAGGAAGCAGGCTGCAGTTTTTCTGAGGAGAATAACAATTTGACTATCGTAGAAGCCTAGATTCAATACATTGGCCCACTTTGGTTAAACTTATTTCTGCCAAGACATTTGCAGCTACTTCAGCAGCAATATTTTGCTGATATGAGGTCAAGGTCCAATTCTTATTAAATTGAAGATAGGGATTATTAATGTGAGGGGAATTTAAGTAGCAGAAGAGATAGGAAAGAATCTGTCTTCTGAAGGATTGAAAGTAACAGCTAATGGTTTTGTCAGGAGAGTCCGTGGGATGGCAGGTCCAGGAAGCTGTACAATTCAGAGCAATAGCTGTGGGCTTGAGTAAAGTACACAGGAGGGTTTTATTTTTCCTTAGCCAGGAACAGAGACCTCCAAATCTAATAAAATGTGGCTAGAGGAAATCACATCAGTGTTCAGAACTTTATCTTGGGCAGAGGCTGTCTATCTCTAATGTCATCAGGTCTCAGGTTGAAGTTTCCTGATAGAATGGGTATCCAGTGCCTAGAGTAAGGGTAGGGGGGATAGTCTGGGACAAGATGGTCACCAAAGCATTCAGAGTTGACAGGGCTGGGCCAAGTGTCCTGTAAGTGAGAGCCAAGAGTTTAATTTTCTCACTTTCTACTCTTGACCTCCTAGAGTCTAAGGTTTTCCTTCTTCACCTGCCATGGTTGCTCTTGTCCCATGGCCATGTGATCAGCATGAATAGTGTTTGTAGCAACCTCTTTACCCTTTTTCCTCCTTCATCACATCAAACTAAACCAAAAGCTGGGTTCATCCCTATGTAGTTTGGCAGTTTAATTCTTGTACGTCTTGTGCCATCTCAGAACATCTCCCATCTACTGATGCGTGGGCCTAAAGTCTCATCTATGAGCCTGTAAAATCAAAACAAGTTATCTACTTACAAGCATAGGTACATATTCCCATTTTAAATTGGAGAAAGAAGCAAGAAGAAAGGGGTAACAGGCCGCAAGCAAGTCTGAAACCCAAGAGAGCTGACATTGGGGATTCAGAAACCCAAGAGAGCTGACATTGGGGATTCAGACTCCTGAATAATCTGCTTTGACTGCATGTCTAGTGTCCTCTACACACAAGTGCAAGGGTGGGTGGGTCCAAGGCCTTGGGCAGCCCCACCCCATGGTTTGGCTGGGCTCAATTCGTCCAACTCTCCCAGTCTGGCATTGCATGCTGGTGGCTTTACAATTCTGGGATCTTAGTGGTGGTGCTACTCTCACAGCCCCACTAAGCATTGCTCTAGTGGGGACTCTCTGTGGTGGCTTCTCCCCTGTAACGAGTCTGTACCTGGGCCTCCAGGCTTTTCATCCTTTGAAATATGAGTGGAGGCTCCCAAGCCTCTACAGCTCTTGCTTCCTGCAAGCCTGCAGAATTAGAGCCATGTGGATGGATACTGTCACGTTTTAGGACTTGCACCGAATAGGGAGCACTATGCTGGAATACTGGGAGCAAAGTCCTGAGGCAACCTTGGTAAGTGAGCCCATGAAGAGCACCCCAGCGTGTCCTCTGAAACCATTGTTCCCTCCTAGGCTTCTGGGCCTGTGATGGGAGGCAAAGCCTCTAATATCTCTAAAATGCTTTTAGGGTCTTCCATCTTCTTGAGGAATAGCACCTGGCTTCCTTCTGCCTGTGGTAGTCTCTTAAGCAAGTTTCTGGGTACATCCTTGGTATCCTTTCCTGAAAATGCTCTTTCATTCTCCACTACATGGCTAGCCTATGAATTTTCCAAATTTTTTCCACTGCTTCCCTTTTCTCTAGCAGTTCACCATAAGCAGTTAGAAGTAAACACACAGCAACCTGAGAATTTTGCTGTTTAGAAATTTCTTCTGCCAGACACCTTAGTTCATCACTCTCTAGTTTGGCCTTCCACAAAGCCCCCAGGCATGGTCACAGTTCAGCCAAGTCATTGGCCAGTTCATAACAAGGATATCCTTTACCCTAGTTTCCAATACCTTTTCCTCTGTTACATCTGCAACTTCATGAGAATAGACTCCACTGCTGTAATTCTGCCAGCATTCCAGTCTTGACCACTTAACTAATCCCTAAGGAGTGCCACAATTTCCCCAGTATTCTTCTATTCTAAGCCCTCACCAGAATCTAGCCTTCTATCGTGCTTCTCCCAACTCTTCCAGACACTACCCATTACTCAGTTTCAAAGCCACTTCCACATTCTTAGGTATTTGGTATCAGCAGCACCATACTTTTCAATACTAATTTCTTGTCTTGAATTATTTTGCTGATTTTGTGAATTACCTATCTGTATTTTTTTTATTCCTGATGAATTACCTTTATATCAATACTTTTGAATTCTTTTTCAGACATTTCATGGATTTGGGAGGGACATTGTTACTGGACAATTATTGTGTTTCTTTTGGGGTGTCGTGTTTCTTTGCTTTTTCATGTTTCTTTTTTTCCTATGTTGATATCTGCACATCTGGTGGAACAATCACCTTTTCCAATTTTATAGAATAGCTTTCACAGGGAATGACTTTTTCCTGTAGGTGTGTCCCTCAGCGTCAGTTGAGCAGGGCGATTTGTCTTTGGTTCTGGGTGGGCACCATGGTGTAGTCTCTGTTTGATTTCTTTAGTTGTCTTGAGTGCCTCCATGGTCCAGATTGTTAGTGTTTTTGAATGCATTGGTGTGGATATTTTTAAGTTGAAGCCCCAAAACTGAGCTAGTAATCAGGCCCTTTGGGAGGGCAGGCTCTGGGTATAGTGGCTTTGCTTTCTGGGCATGGAGGCAGTGTTGCTGGTGGCACTTGCCAAGCAGTCTGGTCCTCGGTTTTTAGAGGCATACATGGTGCACGGAAGCTCCACTGGTCAAAGGGGTGAAATTGCCGGTATGGCAGGTGCCATGCAGCTAGCCCTGAGGCCCTGGAGAGAAAGAAAATTGGCTCCCCTTGGCTTGGAGGCTGTATCCTGAATGTGCTAGACTGCCTTTTCCCTGGATTATAGAGTGCTGATTAAGCTTAGGGGGCCAGGATTGTGAATGTACCACTGGGTCAAAGTGGGGTTGTTTTGTTGCAGCCTTTCATGCAGACATGGTGGGACAACGACAAAGGATTGTGGAGATGCAGGGGCTACTGGGTCCCAGAACATGGTGCACTGTGGTAGGGACTTTGTTCTCAGAATGGTGTTATCCATAGTAGCTATGTCTCAGGGAGAGTGAGGGATCCAGCATGGGTTTCCTCTCTAGAGCAATGCAACCATGCGGACTCCAGCCATCTCCCTGCACTGGGCTCGGGGACTGTGAAAACTGTGGGGCTCTTCTGTGCCCCGGAATCCAGGTATTTATGGTGGTAATGTGAACTTCTGGGGACCTATCTGCTATCTTTTTACCTTTTCCCCATGATGCGGATTCTCTTTTTTCCCGGCATCCACCCAGCCAGGTGTTTTGCATCCCTCTCTGTGCTGCCACCCTAATGCAGTCATCTATTTGTTATTTTTGTCCTTTGTGGACTGGGCAGGCATTGAACCCCTCTTTTCAGTCTCTTTGATTGACAAATTTTTCTTTGAAACATCATTTATAATAATAAACTATTGGTACTATTTACAAACCTCTATTTTTTCATATTCATACATTGTTATTTATTCCCCAAATGATGTCTTAGTAAGACTTGATTAATATGAAAAAACATCTATAATAAAATAAATAAAAGTATACAAATTTGCAGTACATATTTTTATAAACAAAAAATAGGACTGAAATTGCATTAAATTTTTAATAGGTCAATTTCTTCACCATGAAATTATGAGTAATTTCATCAACACCTTTTTTTCCTATAGGAAAAATATCTTAAGTTTAAATAAAGTGGTATAAAAATAAATACAAAAATCAAAAGTCATGCTGTGATTGTAATTAAGATAAAGACATACTTAGTATGTTTTGAAAGGAAATAAAATTATTTGATTAAATTAAAAGTGCTTAATATTATTATATTTGCTTTTAGACATGCACTCATAAAAAATGCTGTAATCCTAAAGATTGCAGTCTGCTGGGATCTGCAGAATGTGGCAGTGGGTTATGCTGTGATGTAAATACTTGCATGGTAAGATTTCAAAATATTACATTATTTTTTTAAATAAATTTTTGTTGTCTTATTCATTTTTATCTTTCAAATATTTTACTTTATATTCTCTGTGGTCAGCTCCTATTTGAGGGCCTACTTCCTAATAGCATATGAACATTTGTTTTATCTCCCAAATATTTTGTAGAGCATGGTTTTAGAGATATGTGTATTGTTACAGCCCAGCCAGGTCCCTTGCCCACTGCCTAGTAAAGGCCAATATGCTGAGACAGCAGGGGTTGCAGTGGAGAAAGAGTTTTATTTTGCAATGCACCAAGCGAGGAGATGGGAGTAATTTCTCAAATCCATATCCTTGAGAATTTGAGGGCTAAGATTTTTAAAGGTGGTTTGACGAACAAAAGGCTAGAGAATTCTGTCTGCTGATTGGCTGAGGCTGAACTTGTAGGGTTGGGAAGCAGAAACCATCTTCTCAGTTGGGAGATTTCCTAGGTAGTGGGTCTCAAGGTTTGTTGGATCCATTCTCAGCCTGTCCACGGGTCCCTGCACTATGGTACGGACTCTGTTCTCAGAATGGTGTTATCCATAGTAGTTATGTCTCAGGGAGAGTGAGGGATCCAGCATGAGTTTCTTCTCTAGAGCAATGCAACCATGCGGACTCCAGGCATCTCCCTATACTGGGCTTGGGGGCTGTCAGAACTGTGGGGCTCTTCTGTGCCTGGGAATCCAGGTGTCTGTGGTGCTAATATGAACTTCTGGGGATCTGTTTGCTATCTTGCTTACCTGTCCATGGTCTGGTTGACATCAGTGTGTCCCCTCGAATGCAGAGTCAAAAATATCTCAAAGACCAGTCTTAAGCTTTACAATAACAATACCATCTATAGAAGCAGTTGGGGATGTCACAAATCGTGCACCTGTCAGGAAAAATGCATGCCATTATTCACTAAGCAGTTGCAGCAGTAAGGAGGTTTGGGAACAATGGTGTGTTAACTTCTGGATCTATCTATACTTTTATAGAAATCAGACTTTTATTACTACTTTTACCTCATGACTTTTCATTATTTTAATATAGGAAGTTTCATTGTTCCATGAAGTTTTAGATATTAAACATATTTTCTATTATTTATACTGTTTTATTTGTTTTCAAGTTGATTATCTATTGTATTGGTAAATAACAGAAATCCAATTCAAACACAATTGATTTCAGGATCCAGAGGATGTCCTTAGGTCTCTTTCAACCTTCTTATCTCTGCTTTTCACTGTGTGGTTTTAATCACTATTGGAGACCCATCTGGTTTTTACATTCAGTAGCAATTCCAGATTATTTGGGTGGTATGAATTCCTTTTGTAATAACAGAATGTAGCTATTTAAGGTTTAAACAACTTATAAAAAATTATAGAACAAGAAAACCATATACATTTTGCATGCAATGCTCAGATAGAGACAAAAATATTTAAAATTCTAATTTTGAATATATTAGTAAAAGGAATCAATACTCAGCAATATGTAGCATGTCAAATACTGACGTGTAGCTTTGACAAGGTGTTCTCTTCTAGTCTATGGACTAATAATTAAAGCCAGTGATCATTTGTTTTCAAGTTGCATGAATATAAAGGCCACCGTAGGGTTTGTACTTCATAGCAGTAGACCTGTTGCGTTTCCCTTAACCAGAGCTCTGGCTTTTGGCCTTTGTCTCTAAATACTGGGATTGAGTATTAAGACTTTTCTAAACAGTTCACCACCCTTTGTCTACATCCTAAAGGGTAGTTTGTTAAAACATGATGAGTGCGATGCGCACTGTCTGGGGAATGGACACGCTTGAAGCTCAGACTCGGGGGAATAGGAGGGACATGGGCAATATATCTAACCAGAACTTTTGTACCCCCATAATAAGCTGAAATAAAAAAAAACAGAGATAATTGTTTTGTTTAGTGTAATGAAAAATCACAGGACAAGTTGCAAGGGAGAGCCTAAGGGATCATAGCTAAATTGTACTGTGTTAGTTCACATTAATTTTCTCATGTGTTCTGGCATAGAATTTGACTTTTGTTGTCATTCAAAGACTCACAAGTGTCTTATACTCTGCTCTCATGTTTATTTACCATGAGTGTAAAAGGTTCCAATTTACTTTTTGGTCTACTTTCAAATAGGCCAATTTCTACCAAAGCCTGTCTAAAATGTAGAGATTTGATTCAATTATTTTTCTTAGACATTTTTAGCTTACGTAGGCACAATTCCAAGTGCAAGTATACAAAACACAGTTTAATCAGCTGTTTTGCTAACCCTTGAAGTGATTAACATATTTCTAACCATGACTTAGAAATTCCCATAGGTAATTTGAAAAAAACTTTAATTTGTACGACATAATGCCAAGTATGTATCAGTCAGTTGTATCTTGATGATGAACAGCCAAGCAAAGAAAAGCAAACACAGACTTAAGAAGCTTAAGAGGAAGGTGAATCTAGCTTCATGTTCAGGTACATCTTTGTTTCAAATAGTCACAACAGAATTTTTATTCTGTGTGTCTCTTGGATATCCTTGCTTTTTAGCTGATGATTCTCAATACGTGATATATACAAGTCATTGTGGCTCCTTGGTTTTGTGGTACATAGTGTACAATATTTCAGAAGAGTAGAGAGATTCAATTTTAACACCCAACTTAATTCTTGGCAGTGGAAGAAAACTTGACTGAGCCTGAAATAGATATGTATTTGTTTTTCTTTGTCTCACAGATATTTGAAAGAGGACGTCTATGTAGGAAAAGCAAAAATATGTGTGATCTTCCAGAATATTGCAATGGATCCTCTGAGTTTTGTGTACCTGATCGCCGATCTGCTGATTGGGAAACATGCAATAATAAGACTGCCTTTTGCTATAAAGGAGTGTGCCAAGATCCGGATATACAGTGTATAGAGTTATTTGGAAAATGTAATAGTTTTACCTTTTCTCTGGGGTTCATTTTTAAGTAGTAGTTATTCTAAAGTCAGTAATCCACGCTATAGCCATACTAAAAAATGTCGTCATTTACATTCAAACTTGAAAAAAAAATTGCAAACCAAAGCAGCTTTGAATGTAGTCAAGAGGTAAAATGGATCTAATAAGTACAGGATACAAATAATAGGACATCAGTGAAATTTCAGGTGATTGATGGAAAGAGAGTAGACTATTAGAATAGTGCATAACAGAGTAAATTACTGTTTTATTTATCAATCATATCTGCATGATAATACAATTTTTTTTCTGTTTTCAAGTGGGTAGTTTTTAGTGTTTCTTTCTTTTTTGTGTGTCAGGTAGATGACATCACAAATTTTTAGCTGGTGACACTGACTTGGCATTGTTGTTGTCTAGATGTCTCTATATTAATTTACCACACTTTTTTAAAGCTTTTAATATTTTTTACTATTAATAATTGGAAATCCTTATGTTTTCAGTTGCTAAAGGAGGTCCTTATCTGTGTTTACAAGAAGTGAATTATCAACATGACAAATTTGGAAACTGTGGTGGACGTTGTAATTTTAAGTGGGTATTTAGAAAATTATACATTTCCTGAATGCATGTGTATGTGCTGTGTGTGTGCCACAGAGCACACTTATAACATTCACTTATTCAAATGGGAGATGACCCTATTATATACAGTGTATGTTCTGAATAGCCTTAGTGTTTATTATCTGAGTAATATGTTGAATTATCTTCATATTTTGAATTGTTTACCTAACATGTTATGTACCTAGTGAAAAATGGATAATTTTTTCTACCTCATATTTCCAGGAATATCCATTGTGGAAAAATGGTTTGTCACTGGACACATTCAGAAATAGTACCAATCGTTGACCACGATGTGCAATATACTTTCGTTGGAGGCTTTGTATGTTTGTCTGCATTTTTAAGAAATTCTTCAAGAAAAGATGAGACCTATGTAAAACCTGGTACTATTTGTGGTCCCAACAAGGTAAATATAATTTTTACTTGAAACTATATGGGTGGATTTGTATGGGAGTGTCTGGAGAGAGAGAGAGAGTGTGTGTGTGTGTGTGTGTGTGTGTGTGAGAGAGAGAGATACAGAGACAGAGACAGAGAGAGAGAGAGAGGGAGGGAGAGAGATCTTACCTTTTTTAGCTATAAATTTTGGTTACTCCAGCATGATCTTAAAATACAAAGATCACAATTTCTGTTGGTTAAAGGAACTCTTGCTTTACTATTTATTATTTTTATTAGAATTTTTCTATAGGTATTTAAACTTGTTTTTCCCCACTAGAGAATCTAAGCCTCCTTGTTAGACCAGGATCTGGTCTGCAAATAATTTGTGTGAACCAGGAACTAAAAGAATAAAATAATACACCGAAAAATGTCAGAGAAACATGAATAATAGGCACATTTAATAAAACCAGAGAAAGAGCCAAGTATTTAGTTCCACAGCGTTACTGCCCAACGGGTCCCTGTCCAGTGGAAGCCCACACACTGCGACAGCAGGTGCTGCAGTGGAGAGTTTTACTTTGCAAGGTGCCAGGCAAGGAGATGGAGTGATTTCTGAAATCCATTTCTCCGAGAATTTGAGAGAAAGGGTTTTTAAAGATAGTTTGGTGGGCAAAGGGCTAGGGAATTGGGTCTTCTGATTGGTAGGGGATGAGCTCACCAGGTTGGGATGCAGAAATTATCTTCTCAGTTTGAAGGTTTCCTGGGTAGGGGGTTTCAGGGCTGTTGGGTCCATTCCCACGCCTGTCCACGGGTCTGGCTGGCATCAGTAGATCTGCAGGACGCAGAGTCTGAAAAACACCTCAAAGACCAGTCTTGGGATTTAGGACAGCAATGTTACCTGTAGAATCGCAAGTCTTGGGATTTACGACAGCAATGTTACCTGTAGAATCGCAAGTCTTGGGATTTACGGCAGCAATGTTACCTATAGAAGAAGTGTGTGTGTGTGGGGGGGGGTTCACAAGTCTTGTGCCTGTCAGGGAGGACAGTGCCATTAAGTGTTACCAATTATAGCAGCAAGGAAGTGGGGAACAATGGCTGGTTGACTTCTGGCTATATACTATATTTTTATACAAATCAGACTTTTATAACTATTTATACCTTGTGGCTCTATATTATTTTAATATGAATAATTTGCCCAGTAGTTGACAAAGAAGACTAATTGGTTATAATTAAAATAACTCATTTATTTGCTGATTAACCTACTCCTTTAATACTTCCTCCAAAAGCACAAAGCATGGAAACTCTTTTCCCTTCCTCTAATACCTTATCCTTTGCATCTTATCCATTTAACTCTTCTTGAGTTGTATCCTTTATAATAAACTGGTAAACATAAGTAAAGTACTTTCGTGAATTCTATGAGCCATTCTCACAATTTATTGCCTTGTGGAGCGGGTGACGGAAACCCCCAATTCATACCTGGTCTGTCAGAAGTATGACTTACCTGCTACTTGCTATTGGCATCTGTGGTGTGTGAGCCCTTTAATTTGTGGGACCTGGTGTGTCTTAGTCAGTTTTTGTTTTGCTATGAAGGAATACCTGAGGCAGGGTAACTTACAAAGAAAAGAGGTTTATGTGGCTCATGGTTCTTCAAACTGCACAAGAAACATAACACCAGCATCTGCTTCTGGTAAGGGCCTCAGGCACCCTCCACTCACGGAAGAAGGTAAGGAGGAGCTGGTCTGTGCAGAGATCACATAGCAAGAGAGAGGAAGTGAGAAAGAGGCAGGGAGGGAGGTACTGGCCTCTTTTTTAAACAAGCAATTCAAGTGGAAACTAACAGAGTGTGAAGAGAACACACTCATTACCCAAGGGCAACACCAAACCAATCATGAGAGATACACCACCATGACCTAAGTACTTCCCATTAGACCCTTCCTCTGACTTTGGGAATAAAATTTCAACATGAGGTTTAGAGGATTAAATATCCAAACTATAGCATGCTGCTACCTTCATGCAGACACATAGTGTTAGAATTGAATTTACTTTTTGGATGCCAAGTTGATATTAGAGAATTAATTGATGTAAGAGAAAACACCCACAGATTGTGCATATATGCTAACACACATACACTTGTGTATTAGCATATATGTGTGTGTGTGTGTGTGTGCACGCATGCAAACAAAAGTTTTATAAAACAGGACATATGATTAAGGAATATGAAAACTTTTCACCTAATTTGTGATTAAATAAACACAAAGTAAATTAGTATCCAGATATTGCCATTGTCTTGTCAATTTGGCATTGAAAATGATATATGATGTTGAGAAGTGTATCTTATTAATATCATCCCCAAACAAGTAAAAATAAGCACATACTTTCTGGAAAATGATTTAGAAATGTGTAGGGAGTCAAATATATTATTATAACTTTTTATCTGTTTATAATATAATACATTAGCATAGAACAATTATGAGTTATAGTAGAGAAAAAAAAATCAAGGCACAGTAAATGCCAATTTACTGTGGTTGGTCAGATGAATTACAGTATATCCAATATGGAACACAATATTTCTCTTTAAAATGACATTTGCAAAGACTTTTTAATGACTTGGAAGAATTTCCAGACTCCGAGTGGAGGTTTTTCCAAGGTCTTGATGTTCATTGGAAAAAGAATTTCAGGATGCACCACCTAAGCCAAGCAAGTGACAGATTTTTATTGAAAGTCAAAGTACACCCTCAGGGAAGAGAGTGTGCAGGGTCCAAAAGAGCAGCTGCACAGAGAGGAAGTGCCTTTAGATCTTCTGCAGTCTTATTGATTGAGTGGAGGAATATTCAAGGCCAAGGGGTTGGCTTTTAACTAAGAATTTGTGTAGTAATTCCAAGAATTGGGTTCCCTCCCACTTTCATATTTTATATGGTTGTTTTGGAACTGTCATGGTGATTTCAGGGGTGCAGAAATTTTAAAACCACAGTGTAAATAATACTGTAAGTAGCCAAAGTTCACGTAAGGTGGCAGAGGTAGCTGGCAAGCAAGTCAAAGCTGGTTCTTGTCTAAGGTGATCAGCCCGTCTAGTTAGCTTCTGCTTAAGAGTTTATTTTAATACCTGTACCATACCTGATCTTCAAGCCCCTGCATGTGGTCTCGGCCCTGTCTCTTAGTCTCCTACTCTAGCAGAAGTATATTTGTAATATTATGTTAAGTGTAAAAACAGGGCAAAACTTGCAAAACATGCATTTCTACTGTTTGGATTGTACACATGCATGGAAATTCTATGGGTTGCAATTTCTACTAAAGCATAGATCATATCCTTGGGTTAAGTTGTCTTGCTGAAACTCCCCAACCAAAGATTGCAGCAACTCTGTGGCTTCATGGCTCAGTCATTATAGATTTATGACAGGTAAAAATTAAAGCTTTTCAGAAGAAGCCCTGGGATCAGGTCGTGCAGCATAAATAGCATTCAAGAGTATTTAAAACCTGGGAAGATCTAATAAAATGTATGCAAGATGGCTTTCGCACTGGCAGCTATGAAACATTAGAGAATCAAAAAGGCCTACGTAAATGGAGGAATGAACTCTACTCATAAACTGTAGACTCAATATTGTAAATATGTCAGTGTTCTCAAATTTAATTTGTGAACATGTTATCAGATTGAGATTCTCAGGAGGTTTTAAATTTTTTTTGTGTGGGGAGGATGCTGGCATACATATTAAAAAATTCATAAGGGACCAGGTGCAGTGATTCATACCTATAATCCCAGCACTTTGGGAGGCTGAGGTGGGAGGATCACTTGAGTCAAATAGGTAAAGATTACAGTGAGCTATAATCCCACCACTGTTCTCCAGCCTTGGCAACAGAACAAGACCCTTTCTCTAAAAAAAAAAAAAATAGATATATATATTCATATGAAAAGGAAAAATACAAAATAGCCAATGCAATTTCAAAGAAGAAAATGGAAGCTGGAAATTCACTCCATTAAATATCAAGGACTACTGTAAAATCAAAGAATTTAAGGAAGTGCAGTATTAGTACAAGGAGTAGTTAACTGACCTATAGACTAAAATAGAAAATATTATTTCAGAGGAATTGCAGATCAAAATGTTTTAATAAATATCTTCAAAGAAAACTTAGGTGAAGTAAGTGATACATTCAAAGATTTTTTAAATAGACATACAATGAGTTGCAAGGAAGATATTAGTAAATGCATTATATTATGATTACAAACCAGCAAATAAAGAGTTGAGGTTCCAGAAAAATGGACTAGGCATACTTTTTCTTATTCCTTTCATGATATACAGCTAAAAACCCCTGAACATCTATGTGAAAAAAAAAATGAGAACACTGAAGGGTGAAGAGAAAAAGGCTAACCAGCTAGGGACTTTGAAACACCAAAAACAACACAGCAGTGAGTTCTTTTTTTATTTTTCTGCCTGTGTCCCAAACTGGGTGTCAGAGAAGCCAGCAATTGAGAAAAGCCAAGTGGCACAGACAAAAAGAAATCCTCAACGAAATCCCTCCTTCTCCAGCCAAAGGAAGAGTCGAGTCTAGCAATATAGCACATGTTTAAATTATAACTGCTCTACTTCTGCCAAATTACACAGAAAAAAAATTGCCTCACATCCAATCCTGCCAGGGTGCCATTAGCAGAAACCTAGTGGAGAGCTTGTCCTTCCCTCACCTGAGCAGTATTTAGGAGCCCCTTCCAGCCTGGGTACTAATGGAAACTGTACTTCCAGTTATACCTGACAATAATGAGGCAGTGCCCCTTGATTTCCTGCCAGAGTTTTAACAGAGGAGTACTGTTAAAACAGAAGGTTTCACAAGATTCAGAGTCTCATAACATAACACTCGAAATATCTAGGTTTCAATCAGAGTCACTCTTCATATCAAGAACCCAAAAAAATGGCAACTTGAATGAGAAAAGACAACTAACAAATATCAATACTGAGATGACACAGATGTCAAAATTATCCTTCAAAGAATGTAAAACAGTCATCATGAACATGTTTCAATGAGCATTCACGCATGCTTGAAACTGATAAAGCAATAGAAAGTTTCATCAGCAAAGAAATAGAAGATATAGAGAACCAATCAGAAAATTTACAAGTAAAAATTATAATAATCAAAATGTACTACTCAATAATGGTCTCAAGAGAAGAATGTAAGAACAGACAAAAGAATCAGTGAAGCTGCAGTTATTAATAGACTATTAGTAACAAATTCCAGCAACAGTGACAATATAGCCTGAAAAAATAAAGCTTTAGTGACATGGGATTATAATAAAAAGATATGATGTTTATGAAATTTTTCATTCTGGAGGAATAGGAGAAAGAGTTTAAGGATGAGAAATTATTTGAAAAGTAATGGGTGGGTATTTCCCAAATTTGGCAAAAAGGCAAAAGCCTACTACAGAGTCAAGAAGCCAAATAAAACCCATATAGGATGAACCCATTGAAATTCACAGTGCAATGCAGCATAATGAAATTTCTAAAAATTAAGGACAAAGGAAAGGAATCTGTGAAGTAATGAGTCTGAAAAAGTATCTTGTGTACAAGAAAAACACTTTTACAGTGGCAATTGAAATAAAATCAGGTCAACCTAAATAATAAGCAGAGATGTGCTTCAAAAACAGTAACTTTTTACAAGAATGAGCAGATGAGCAGAAGCATTGCAATGAGGAATGAATGTGCTGTAACAACCACGGACACATTCAAGGAGGCTGAGACAAGGGGAAGCAAAAAAAGCAGTGTATGTAAGTTGTTTTGAGTTAAAGAGAACATTGGTCACAAGTTTGTTTCAAGAGTTGACATCAGTTTATTATTTGAGATAATGTATCAGGCAAGTTTTCTTGTACCTCCAGCTAGCTGTTTTTGTGACTCCTGTAGCCAGGTGCAGTTGGAAAAGCTCTTGGCAAAAGTTTTGCTTACAGGCATATGTGCGTAAGAGCCCTTCAGGGTATCTTTGTAATAGTTTTTATCATAGACATGTTTGCATGAGGGCCCTCCTTCACAGCCTCCTGGATTTATTAAAAGTTTTTTTTTTTTTTTTTTTGGTTAAGTTTGACACATGTGACCATATTTGTTATTCTGACAACTTTCACATTTCATTTTGATCAAGATCTTTCTCCACAAAGTTGTCCCTGATAAACAATTCTGTTGTTAGGTTTTGATTTTTCCTCAGTATTAGCCAGACTTGTCCCAGTTGTTGGTCTGGTCCAATGTGGAAGGGAAGTGACAAGGAATCAATCTCAAAAACCCTTTTAGCCACATTTTAGCAACAGGAGGTTTGGAAGCAATGGTTCAAGGTAAGTCTACCCAGAGTCCACTGTTAGATTCGAGTTTGCCTGTTTTATAGATGTTGGCTAGCATCTTAAACCACTGAGCGAACATTATTCTATTAGGAGATGTACTTCCATAGATTATTGGCAGGCAACAGGTACAAAGTTTAAAGGAATTAAGACAAAACAAAACAAAAAGGAGTATAATAAATCCCTTTTGTATAATGGTTCTGAACCAAGAGCCCAAGCCTAAGGTTATTCCAGTAAACAAATTAAAAAACCATAGGGAAATAGGTGAGACCGGCTGTAGCCCTGTGGCTTGTTTTCTTATTTTGTGAAACTAGATCTCAATTTCCACAAAGGAGTTTATCTAGGTACAGCGTGTTGTATTAGTGATGGCGTAGACATTCTTCATTTAACCAATAGATGATCCAGAGCTATTTTATCATCTAGTATCCCACGACTGGGTTGAATTCAAGCAGAGAGTGAGCAGTGGTTGTGTTAGGGATGCTGTTAAAGTCACACACTGAGTGGACCAAGGAACTTTTTTAAGTCATGTGTAGATCTAGGCTTGGCATGACAGCTTTACCATTTTGACAAGGTACTCACAGAAGCTAGTGATTGTGAAATTCTAACTATACCATTACTCTGCCAGGTGAAAAAGTTAACCACAAACAAGGAAAAATTAAGAGAGGGAAGAGTCTCATAACAGGGAGTCTGGTTCTGTTTTTGGGGGAAAAGCTGTCCACAGCATGAAGTTGGCAACTTTTTATTCTGGTTTATACTTTGAATGTCCCTGGTCATGGCATTGGGCATTCTGGTGAACTCTATAAGTGGCCCACACATCAGTCACAAGTCTTAAGAACTGAACAAGTACACAATGTAATAACTGCTGTACTCTGGTTTTTATTTAGAAACATTTTTTTCTCCCTGAAGTCATCTAGAATTCTACCAGTGATAATCAGAGTAAGACTGATTTCTTTGTAAAATAAGTTTACTTGTATCAAATTTGACCTGATTCTTTACTAAGTGCATAAAGAATAGTGTTTGAGCACATAGTGATCTCAGATTTTAAAACTTCTTGAGGCTAGAAAGCCAAACAAAGGCAGATTTCAGACTTTGTCTGCAAGTCCTATAAATAGTTTAATATATGACATCCTGTTCAAAGACTTGGTAATAGAGTCACTGTTTCCAACCATATCTTGCTACAAAGAGAACAGATTCTTACTGAACTTATGCAAACAACTATTGACCACAAAAATAAGAATATGCATAAGTAGCTTTCTAAATTTTGGACTGAACAGACAAAATAAATAAAGTCAGTCCTCCATATTCATGGGTGGGTTCCACATCTGTGTATTTAACTAACTTTGGATAAAAAATATAGAGTTAAAAAGTGGATGGTTGTATCTGTACTGAATATATACATGCTTTCAAAATTTTAATTATTCCCTAAGGGAATATTGTCTGACAACTATTTACCTAGCATTGTCATTGTATAAGGTATTATAAGTAATCTAGACATGATTTAAAGTACACAAGAGGGTGTGCATTGGTTACTTGCAAATAATATACCATTTTATATAGGAGACTTGAGCATCCATGGACTCTGGTATCCATGAAGGATACTGGAACCAATTACCCACAGATACTGAGGGACAACTGTGTCTTAATTCTGCTTACAAAATTATTGTAAACTATAGATAGCTTAAGAGAGGAAAAAGATTTTCTTAAAATCTGGAAAACAAAATATTGTAATAATAAATCAGCTATGTTTCCAATGAAAGTCGTGAACACCCATAATTCTTTTTTACCAGTTAATTTAGCCTTATGTAATTAATGTTTATTTTACTTTATCTTGGATAGTAGTTTCATGATTTCATCATTTTATCTATTACAGTTCTGGACATTTTTACTTAGTACACTGATCTTAAAGTTGTCAGCAACCTGTATCCAACAGTACTTGTCAGCGTCTTTTCCCTCAGAAGAACTTTGGTCTGTAGCACATTGCAAATACTTTTGGAGAAGAATTAAGAACTGTAGATATCAAAACCTTAGAATAGCTGCATTTAGAAAGTTGATAAAGAGTTCATTATAATAGTGATAGAATTGACAAGAAAATTTAATTATTTCTATTACATACAGCATTTTAAGGTAGCAACTAGAATTATGAGTGATGATGTCACACCAGGATCATCAGACTCCTATAAATTAGAACTCTACCACCAACAACATATCTATAAGAATATAATTTAAAGATTAACCAACATTTATTTTTAAAATCTTATCAATTATTCCCATATAATTTAACATATCAAACAAGTTTAATTGGTTTAATATCTCTCTTTTACAAGGTGAAAAATACATCCTTTAGGGTTTCTAAGTCCCCAACTGGGAAATTCCCAAAGTTAGTTTGAGGTCAAAACACTTAATTTAGAATTTGATTTTAAAGAACTTTGCCAGGGATTTCAAAAAGCTTGTAACACTTAATTATAACAGAATCACAGGTCATTATAAAATAATGTCATTCACTTAGCCAACATTTAAAAAGTGAGTACAGAGGCACATAGTTAAAAAGAAAAAAGCATCTTACACATTTAACAGAAATGATTCAATTTTCCCCCATAATCAAATACATTGATAAAGACAACTTGAAGCATAAGAAATTATCTTGATAAGATAATACCTAGGCCAAGGTACCTGAAAGTAGAGAAAAACTTTTCACAATTTATTAAAAGTAGAGGCTAATACTCCCAGAAAAGTTGGTTGTTTTATGAACTAAAATAAAATCATAAGACTTCCCCGCCTGCTCCCACCTGCCACCGGCTGACTGAATGGACCCCCTCCTGGCCAAGGGGATATCCTAAAACTAAATTGCCTGCCAGAAGGAGGGAGGTCAGACATGCCTCATCATGCCCCCTCCCTTCTTGGAGATGTCCTTTGTAATTCATTCACAGGTCTAAGGCTATGCAAGACAAACCTGCAGGTCCTAGATTTACACAACAAGTATATGTCCTGGTGCCTTGTCTCTAATTAACAGACCTCCTTATCTTAAAACATTCCAAGCCTTTAGACAAAGCTCCATGTCTTTAACCAATCCCAAGTCAAAGAATCTTTAAGCCCACCTATAACCGGTAAGCCCCCACTTCTAGATGGCCCACCTTTTCAGGCCAAACCAATGTATGTCTCTCATGTATGGATTTATGACTTTACCTTTAACCCCTGTCTCTCTGAAATGTATAAAACCACACTGTAACACAACCACAGCAAGACCACTTACTCAAGACTTCTTGGGTGTGGCTCGAGATCATGGTCCTCAAATTTGGCTCAGAATAAACCTCTTTAAATTATTTTACAGAGTTTGGCTTCTTTTTCTTTGGCAAGATGGGTGCCCAGACATGGAGCTCAGAGAACACTCCGGACCCCCAAAGGAGTAGCCTGAACTCAGTGCCAGGTACTGGCATGGCCCCATTTGGGCCATCCCCCCACCCCCATGACTCCGAGTTTTTCCTTTGGCAGAACTGATATGTCCTCCTGAGCTCTGGACCTCCCGTTTTTGGTTGATGGTCCTGGTTAACTCTGAGCTGATTCTTTTCCTAGAAATTAATTGTTTGAGATCCTAACTCAGATTTGGAGGTGCATTCTAAAGGGTCTTCTCCATGGCATATTCATTGTAAAATTAATCTCAGTTGGCTTTTCTGTGCATTTCTCAAAGAGGAAACCGAACTGTCTTGTTTGTAGGTAAGTGAGAGACTGAATTCCTCAGCTCCAAAGAGAAAGGGCATTTTACTCCTCCCAGCCAAAAGGCACGCCTGGGTGACCAGGGTCCTGAGTAGGAGTTGCCTGGGGCAATTCATTGAGGTGCAAGTGGCCCAACAGGGAAACCCCCAACAAATTAATTAAAAGAAGGCTCATACAGGAGACACATATAAGAGCTAATCATTCTGCATTTTGAGCCTTCTTCAAAGTACTAGACCCCTGAAGAGAGAAACTGAGACACATAAGAGGGTGGGACCAACTCAGTGGTCAAACATTGAAGAGCCCCCACCCACAATCAACACACTCTCATCCATGACACTAAACCCTGGACTACAGTTCGTTTGCTGCTTTTAAAGAAAAATGGAGAAAAAAATCCTTTAAAAATGAGGAAAGACAAGGAGTATGACCCCCTTCAGGTCCCCAGTTGGTTTATGGCACCTCTACTTGCAAGTATTTGTGTAAATGGAAAGGTTTAAAGGCATTTTCACACAATATGGCCAGGCACTTGTATTACTTCCAGAGTTATGTATATATCAGTTTGCACACACATTTCAAACACCATTCTTTAAAGCAGTTGATACCACATTGAACAAAATTAAAAGACATACTGCAAGATGATGGCCATAGTATATACCTCCTCTATAATATAAAGGTGTTAAACAAATGTGTATTTTTGTAGCTGTGCTTGGAAATATTTAAAACAGTTATTAGCACTTCCTCATGCAGTGGATTAAACATGACAGCTATAAACTGCTGCGACTGGTAAGTGAACATTGATTCCCAAATGAAGACTATAGTGCACACAGCTTGCTTTGGGCTCCACCATATAAGAGATGGAGCCAGTTCTGATGTGAGTTTTGGCTAGTGTTTGAATGTAGCTGTGAATGGAAACCCTTTGCATATGGAGTTCAGTCCTAGCCATATTGGGTTAAAAATGGACTTAGACATAAACCTTGCAAACTGATTAATTCAAGAACTCTCTTGCAGTCAGGACAATGACCAGCTTGTATATTATGCAATCAGTCTTATAAATGAGTGAAAAATGAATTGTTTACCCTCTTTTTCTGTCCAAGAAGAACATAATTTATGATTTTTGTGATCTACTTCTTATTAAAGCAATCAATTAACTCATCTAATTCTTTCTGAATATTCAGCTTGAAATATATATATATATATATATATACACATACATATAATACTATACATAAACACATACATCACATTCAGGTGTGATATAAGTATAGTGAATTCTACAAATTAATTCCACAAGTATATGCTTTTAAATTTGTGTTGGCAGGGGAGTGAACAAGATTGAGATTCATTGTTAAAAACAACTGGTAAAGAAATCTTTAGATGATGCAATATTCATTGCATTCAAAGAACTCTGGTGTCCTTAAAGTATGATTCAGATAATTTATCTGGCTTTGACTCATTGGTGCAGTAGGAGTTTTGGGTTGGCATGACTTTTTACTCCCAAACCATTTTTGATCAAATACATAATAGGGAGCTTTCTCTATGTGGCAGGGGTTTATTAAATGGCAGTCTTTGTCTCGGAACTTAGATTTTAGGCCATGGTATTTGCAATAGTTCAATTAGGTAGGGCTTATTCTAGAAGACAGACAACTTTAGAAGCCTGAATTCTATAGTCATTATTAATTCAGTTGCTTTAGGAAACAAATTACCCCCTTATACATTCTCCCATGCGATAAAAGTGTGTTGACTGCATTCTGTAATTGAAAGGAGAGCTGAGAGGTGAGTAGTGGATGTTCAGAGCTAAAAACTTCTGTGGTTTTGTGGACACACTGCCATGCATAATGCAACTTTTTGGCCACCCTTCCCATTCCTGCTTTTTCATCTTATTCCTCCGTTTTTCCTTAGGACTCTTAGGAAATTGCAGCACTTGCAGAGCATTATCAGGCTGATCAGCTAGGCTCTCTCCTTTGCCGTTGTATTCTGTTTGGTGGCTTTCTCACTTCATTTCATCCACCAGTGGCCTTCCATTTTATTTCACAATCCCAGAGAGTTTTAAAATCTCTCATCTTCATATTACATCTTTTTGACTAACATTTACTCTCTTTTATTAGAAAATAGGGGCTTTTGTGTGTGCTAACTCTATCGATTTGAATGGGAATACTTCTGTGTCTGTAATATTAATTAATAATATACTTATTCTCATTTGTTATTGTACCTTGTTCAGTTGATTTCAAAGAAGTTGGGTAGTAGACTTCTTTAACTCACCCTTATAAAATGTGGGTCCTTTACAAAAATTAAATTTAATACATATCTACAGCTATATCTATCTATACCTAAATTAATCAATAGAAAGATAGAAGCTAGAAAGATTTCTTATTTATCAATATGAATATGTATATCTCTCTTCTTGATTATAATAAATATTCTAAATACGGCACTAATAAATTTAACATAGTAATATACTAAGTGAACAAGGTACTGCATGCAGATGGGGATTATTCCACCAATGCAAGTTTGCTTAATGTTAGTTGCGATAGAAAACATCTTTAAATTTGTCATTTACAACTCTTAGAACAGTGGAAGAGTTTATTGTCAGACTGGTGGACTCACCAGGTGTTCATGGTGCAGGTAGAGAATGATTTCTCATACCAAAGTTCAGATAGAAAGAAGTACAGAGTTTATTTTACTTTCTCCTACTGAGAAAGAGCTCAACACAAGAAAGGAACAAAGAAGTGTTAGCTCTGAGGCCAAACAGCTCTGGCTTTTAATTAGGGAAGGCTGAGAAGGGGTAGAGGGAAATTTATGGCTATAGCCCGTTAGAAGGAGACAGTGGTGAAATTGCTGAGCTTGCTTTTTCATTTCTTTTTTTTTTTTTTTTTTTTTTCTGTACCGCAGCAGACTGATAACATGAGCAGCTGTGA
Source organism: Varecia variegata (assembly GCA_028533085.1). Lineage (NCBI taxonomy): Eukaryota > Metazoa > Chordata > Mammalia > Primates > Lemuridae > Varecia > Varecia variegata. Next base: position 2,515,195 of record CM052451.1, on the reverse strand, counting down.
GGTATCAGAGAATTGGCTTCCCGTTTTCTCTTTTCCCTGGAAGCAGGTTTATCCTTGGCAGGAATTAAGGCCAGAAGCTCCTCACCCCTGCTGTCAGCTTAGGAATTCTTCAAGGCTGTTAAACAAACTCTTAAAAACGTTTTAATCTACAGATAGCTAATCTTAATGACAACAAATTAGTTTACTTTTTCTTTTTTTTTTTTCCTTGTTTGTTAGTTTATTAGCAAGGGCATGCTATCATTTATGAAATTGATCCTAGCTCATCAAACTAGACTAGGAGCACACCTTAGCACATTCATTTCAAAACTGAAAAGGAATATGTTTGGAGCATGTAATTTTCTAAAAAAGTAGATAGACTAATCCATAAATAAATTTATAACTGCCTTTTCTTAACCATTCTTATACACAGGTCTATAAGAAAATATGTTTACATAATCCAGATATTTCCTCTTAGGAAATATGTTTTCAGTGTTATTAGGGATTTTTTTTGTTTTGTTTTTAGTACCATGATGTGCCTACTTATGGGGCACTATCTGTGTCTCTTCTTGAAAGAGGGAAATCTCATGTATTAGTTTGTATTTAAAACATCATCCCAACTATTGACCAGGGCTAAGTACTTTTATAGTGTCTTTGTGTTTTTCCTGTCAATTACAGAAGATCCAGCCACATATTGATCTGTTTACTTGAAGACAATTGCATCAGAAACATGGATATTACATTCTCCTGGCTTTTTTTCCCCATGAAAATAACCTAGTGAAGTATGACTAACGTATCGTCTCAGTGGCAGTGTTTAAGGAACACTAGAATGAAAAGGGTGTTGTGGACTGGTGATGCTGGCTGGTCCAACACTGTGTTATTTGTGCTGGCTTCATCAAAGCACTTTTGGTTAATGAACTAGCTGATATTTTTTTTTCCTTATCTGTTCATGGTGATAGACAATCATGAATTGTTTTTCAGGATGTTAAAGTAAATTAAAGTAGAGACTGAGTCTGAAGAATCCCTGAGCAGACAGAAGCAGTTAGACCTAATATGAGCTTAATCTTGCTTGATTTGCAAACATAAGCAAAACTCAATTTGAACTATTTCTGTAAATGCCTATTTTAAAGAGAAACAGAGCTTAGGCTCAACCAATGGGAAGCAGCAAACTAACATATAACTAAGGGCTTTCCAATGGGATAGAACAAGGAAAAAAACTATAAAACTGTAGATAATTAGATATTTTCTTTCCCTTCTGTGTTCATCCTATAAAAGCCTCTTGATGCTTCTTTAATGGAGCTTTTGAACCCCTTCTGGTTTGGAGCTCTGCAATTCATGAATTGCTGTTTGCTCAAACAAACTCTTTAACATTTAATTGTGCCAAAGTGTATCTTTTTAATAAAGACTATTCATGCTTAGGACAATCCATCAGATAACTTGAGAAAATCCAGCCAATCATTTCAGAACATGCCTCAAAAGACATTCAAATTAAATGAAAACTTGGATAGAGGAATATTAACATGAAATACATAATCTACCTTATAAATCAAGTTAAATAAATAAAGAAAATAATAGCTTGTATTTAATGAGAATTTACTAAGGGCCACACACTGATTTTGTTCATTTACGTATAAAAATTTATTTTATTCTTATAATCTGTGAGACATTTAATACCATCCAAAACTCAAACATGAATAAACTGAGGTATGAAGGTATTAAATAACTTGCTTGAGGTCACACTGCTAATGTGAAATATGAGAGAGTTATTGTCCTGGAAGTTGGAGAAAATGTAAAAAATGACAAGAACATTGGGATCTGTGAGTAAAGCAGTTCTTTTATTTATTTATTTTTTTTATTTCAGCATATTATGGGGGTACAAATGTTTAGGTTACATACACATCTGAAAGGATGTGTAGCATGCAAATATTTTCTCCCATTCTGTAGATTGTCTGTTCTTGTGGTAGTTTCTTTGGCTGTGCAGAAGCTTTTTAATTTGATTGGGTCCCACTTATTTATTTTTGCTATTTCTGTGATTGCCTTTGGGATCTTCTTCATAAATTCTTTGCCTAGGCCAATGTCTATAAGAGTTTTTCCAATATTTTCTTTTAGAATTCTTATAGTTTCACATCTTAGGTTTAAGTCTGTTATCCACCGTGAGTTGATTTTTGTGAGAGGTGAGAGGTGTGGATCCTGTTTCAGTCTTCTACATGTGGCTATCCAGTTTTCCCAGAACCATTTAGTGAATAAGGATTCTTTTCCTCAGTGTATGTTTTTGCCTGCTTTGTCAAAGATTAGATGGCTATATGACTTCAAACTATACTACAAGGCTATAGTAACTAAAACAGTGTAGTACTGGCACAAGAACACAGACATAGACCAATGTAACAGAACTGAGAACCCAAGAGTAAAGCAGTTCTTGCTTTGAAAAATTGCTATGTCAATAACTCATGACATGACTTCAAAATTGTAAGTATAATTATTCTCAAATACAAAATATACATAAAAATATCTCCTCAGGGTCTATGGGAGTATATAGTATAAAATTGCATAAAAAGTGCTAAGACGGGTCCTAGAAATTACAAATTGTTATTACAATTTAGCTATTTTTTTCTGTACCAATTTGTAACAAAAAAGTATAGCTCTGCTCTCTTAAAAGAAAAAATAGTATCTCATTTGCAATATTTCACCTTTTATTGAGCAATAACATACCATTTTGATTTTGACTCCATGTTTTTATTAAAATAAAGAGATGTTATGAAAGTCAGATTCATCTGTTGTATTTATTCCATATAATTATGTGCACATAACTTTTTAACAAATTTTATTCCTCATCTTTTGACTTTACATTTCATTTTTATTGTTTTTTAACTTAATATTTGAGGCTTGCAGTGGGCACGTTTGCGAAGAGCTTACCCAAAAGAAGAATCTGACACTGTGTAATGCAGAAGTAAAATGCCAAGGGCATGGGGTATGTAACTGTTACTCTCTTCTTAAGTGTTTTAATCCATGTCAATGACATTTTCCATAATAATAAAGTTCACAATTATTTGTTGTGGAAATTTGTTTTGGAAAATTGCCATTAAATAAGGAGAGTAGATTTCATTATTTATACATATACATTATTTATGTTTACAATCAGATTGTTGGGGTTTCCATGAGCAAATAACTATGAACTTTGTACAAATATGCAATATGAAACATAATCCATTATCATAATGTTAGATTAAGATTATGAAATTTTGGAAATGAGTTTATTAAGGATTATACATATACATTTATACATACATATTATTTATAATGTTACTTATAAATTTATAAACACTCACACACTATTAAACACATTGCTTTTAATCAAATATTTTTATGGGATCAAAGTTTTCTATACATTCAGATATGTTTCATCTTTCAGTGGCATCAATTTATGATCATCCATACAATATTTGAAATGTCATTTATTGTATGGCCTTTCAAATGATGTTAAATTTTAAGTATTGTGACTACTAGTAAAGTAGACATTGTTATATATTCACCTTTGCATGCTTATCTGATTTCTTAAAATAATTAGCAATGTAATCTGATTAGAACAAATATTTGCACCATTTGAATTTTCGTAAGTATTATATTGGATTCAAGAAATATTATGCCATTTTTTCTCCCATTAATCATATACAGAAATGTGCATTTCCTTACATTCTAGCCAGACGTGTTCATTAGTCTTTTTACTCTCTTCTAACATGCTAAATCCATTAGTAATTTGGATTTATTTGATAATTAATGACATAGTTTCTAAGTACATATGGTCATATTTGTCATTTGCATTTCTATTTGTCTATTATAAATTTATCTACTAGGTTATAGAAATTTTGTTAACTTTGTAAATTTTTCCAAGCATGCTTTTTGCTTTAACTTTGTGGCCAGTGTCTTCTGCCATTCTGATAATTCATATTTTATGTAGTAATTTAGATAAAAAGTGACATGTCTCTTTGTCTTCAAACAATATTTTCTCCCAATATGTCCTATTATTTGCAATATATTTTTTATTTCTTTTCTTTCTTATTTACTTTTTTTAAAATTTCAGCTTATTATGGGGGTACAAAAGTTCTGGTTAGATATATTGTCCATGCCCCCCCATCCCCCTGAGTCAGAACTTCAAGCGTGTCCATTCCCCAGACAGTGCACATCGCACTCGTCATGTAGGTATACACCCATCCCCTTCCCCCACCCCTACCTCTGTCCGACACCCAATTGGTGTTATTCCCAAATGTGCACTTAGGTGATGATCAGGGAAACAAATTTGGTGGTGAGTACATGTGGTGCTTATTTTTCCATTCTTGGGATACTTCACTTAATAGAATGAGTTCCAACTCTCTCCAGGAGAACCAAAGAGATGCTATATCACTGTTATTTCTTATAGCTGAGTAATACTCCATGGTATACATATACCACATTTTACTAATCCATTAATGAATTGATGGGCATTTGGATTGTTTCCACATCTTTTAATGTACTTTCTTATTTAATTTATGTATGAACTTATTTCTGAATTTTCTACTGGCCCTTTCCTATCCATTCACCAGATCACAATTATGCACATTTTTCTCACCTTCCACATACGTTTTGCTATGTGTATCTCATTAAGCAAACTTCTGCCTTTTGGCTTTTTTCCCATTTCTCATAAAAGTTTGGCTATTATCACAGCTATATTTTTAAATCTAGCACAATTCACACTAAATTATCATTCTATATTTTAGCTTCATAATCTCTATGACTTCTAGCAAAAGGCATTTGAATTGAATCAAGAATGTTATTTACCTTTATTTAGAAATATACAAGGGACAAATAAGACAATGTCTCTATGATATTTAAAAATATATTACATGGACATTTATTGTGCTTTTTATTTTAAAAATTATTTCCATATTAAATTTAAAACTCCTTATACTAAGTTATAATATTTTAATAATTTACATTGACTAACAATCTAAAAACAAGGCATTTAATTTTTATGTTGTATATAAAATTTTCTTATTTCATTTTGTTTTGGTTTTAGATTTGCAACGATCTCTATCATTGTCATTGTGATGTTGGATATACTCCCCCAACTTGTGACCCGTTACCAGGATCACAAGGAGGAAGCGTCGATGATGGGTTTTGGCCTATAAGAGACGGTTAGTCTTTAGATCAGTGTGTTCCAATAAAGCTCTCTGCCTTCATAGAGATGGACTACATCCCCACTGTCCTATGTAGTTATTGAACACCTGATGTGTGGATAATGCAATGAAGGAATTGAAATTTCAACTTTATTTCACTTTATTTAATTTAAATTTAAATAGCCATTGTGGCTGGTGACTACCATACTTCCAGCCAAAATTTTGTGTACACTTTTAATTCTAATCAAGAAGTGAAAATTTAAAGCCTCCTCCCTTAATTTTAACCATGGTTTCCAGAATATTTCCTTTTATACATCACAGTTTTGTACATAGACATAGTTAACTTGTAGAAAAGGTGATAGTTTTACTATGTAGTCTGCATATGGCAAGGACATTGACATTGCCTATTGTGATGTGCTGTATAGTTCACAGCCAAATGGAATCTCTAAATTTAACTGTAATATCAAAAGAGAAAAATAATTAAATCTTCCACACCCACAGCATATTAATAGTATGTGGAACTAAACATTTTTAAATATATTTGGTGAAAAGTCATGAACAAATATAAAATATTTGCTTTTTCTAAACATAATTTTTACAGTTAGAATTATGTATCTGAATAAATACTTGAGGTATGGATTTGTGTGTCAAATACACTGAGGTGACAATTATATTTCTAATTAACTAGATGTATGGATAAATTAATACAGCAGCTTGAGACAAGGGAGCTAAAGACTTGAAGGTTAAGAACAATATATGTTTCAGGTTGTTGGAATATGTTTTCTTGCTCCCACAATTTAGAATTTTGGGTATTTTGATAGTAGATGTTATTGAAGAAAGTAAAGTTTCAGTTAGTTTAAGTTGAAACAAATGTATATATACATAAATTAAAAGAAGGATAATTTAACCTTCACTCATTTGGGCAGTGTCCAGTTTAAGCTATTCCACATAAGTCTGTGATGATATTCATGTAGAAGATTCTGTGTGAAAGTAAAATTTTACTTCTCTGGGATATATGCCTAAGAGTCAAATTGCTGGGACATATTGCAAGCTATATATAGTTTTAAAAGCAAGGGTCAAACTATTTTCATGGTGGCTATACTGTTTGACATTCCCCAAAATAATATCTGAATAACTGACTTTTTTGCACACTCACCAACTTATGATGGTAGCACTATTTTTAAATTTAACCATTCTATTAGCTATCTATTAATATCTCATTGTAGTTTTAATTTGCACTTCATCAGAAATGATGATTTTGAATATCTTTAATGTGATTATTTGGCTATATATCCTATTCAGTGAAAGTGTCATTTAAATGTACAGTTTTGAGACATTTTATATATTATTGATACATGTGTGTTATGGGATTTGCATATATTTTGTCCAAGTCTGTAGTTTTTTTTTTCTCAAAACAAAATTTCTCTCTCTTTTTTTATTTCAGCATATTATAGGGGTACAAAATTTAGGTTATGTATATTGCCCATGCCCCCCCGACCCCACCAGTCAGAACTTCAAGCATGCCCATTCCCCAGACAGTGTGCATCACACTCATTATGTAGATATACACCCATCCCCTCGCCCCCTACATCTCCCCGACACCCAATTAGTGTTATTCCCAAATGTGCACTTAGGTGGTGATCAGGGAAACCAATTTGCCAGTGAGTACATGTGGTGCTTATTTTTCCATTCTTGGGATACTTCCCTTAGTAGAATGGGTTCCAACTCTATCAAGGAGGACTTAAGAGATTCTATACCACCGTTATTTCTTATAGCTGAGTAATACTCCATGGTATACATTTACCGCATTTTACGAATCCACTCATGTATTGATGGGCATTTGGGTTGTTTCCACATCTTTGCGATTGTGAATTGTGCTGCTATAAACATTCGGGTGTAGATGTCTTTTTTATACAATGTCTTTTGTTCTTTTGGGTAGATGCCCAATAATGGGATTGCTGGATCAAATGGTAGGTCTACTTGTATCTGTTTAAGGTATCTCCATATTGCTTTCCACAGGAGTTGCACTAGTTTGCAGTCCCATAAGCAGTGTAGGAGTGTTCCTGTCTCTCCGCATCCACGCCGACACGTACTGTTTTGGGACTTTGTGATAAAGGCCATTCTCACTGGAGATAAGTGATATCTCATTGTGGTTTTGATTTGCATTTCCCTGATGATTAGAGATGTTGAACATTTTTTCATATGTTTCCTGGCCATTATTCTATCTTCTTTTGAAAAATTTCTATTCATGTCCTTTGCCCACTTTTTGATAGGGTTGTTTGATTTTTTCTTGCTGATTTTCCTGAGTTCTAAATAGATTCTAGTTATCGGTCCTTTATCGGATGTGTAGCATGCGAAAATTTTTTCCCATTCTGTAGGTTGTCTGTTTGCTCTCAGGACAGTTTCTTTGGCTGTGCAGAAGCCTTTTAATTTGATCAGGTCCCATTTATTTATTTTTGTTGTTGCTATGATTGCCTTTGAGGTCTTCGTCATAAATTCTTTGCCTAGGCCAATGTCTATCAGAGTCTTTCCCACATTTTCTTCTAGAATTCTAATAGTTTCACACGTAAGGTTTAAGTCTGTTAACCATCGTGATTTGATTTTTGTGAGAGGTGAACGCTGTGGGTCCTGTTTCAGTCTTCTACATGTGACTATCCAGTTTTTCCAGCACCATTTATTAAGGATTCTTTTCCCCAGAGTATGTTTTTGTCTGCTTTGTCAAAGATTAGATGGCTATATGAGGATGGTTTTATATCTGGATTTTCTTTTCTGTTTCACTGGTCTGTGTCCCTGAACTTGTGCCAATACCATGCAGTTTTAATAACTACAGCCTTGTAGTATAGTTTGAAGTCTGGCAAATTAATACCTCCCATTTTGTTCTTATTGCCTAAAATTGCTTTTGCTAAACGGGGTCTTCTCTGGTTCCATACGAAGCATAAAATTATTTTTTCTATATCTGTGAAAAATGATGTTGGCAATTTAACAGGGATTGCATTGCATCTGTAGATCACTTTGGGTAGTATAGACATTTTAACAATGTTGATTCTTCCCATCCATGAGCATGGTATGGTTTTCCACCTGTTTACATGCTCTGCGATTTCCTTCCTCAGTGTTTCATAGTTCTCCCTATAGAGGTCCTATAAATATATTCCTAGGTATTTATTTTCTTTGTTGCTATTGTGAAGGGTATTGAGTCCTTAATTTGGTTCTCCGTTTTACTATTATTGGCATATATGAATGCCTCTGACTTGTGTGTATTGATTTTGTATCCTGAGACTTTACTGAATTCATTGATCAATTCCCGGAGTCTCTTGGTTGAATCCTTGGGGTTTTCTAGATATAATATCATATCATCAGCAAACAGTGAGAGTTTGATCTCTTCTGTCACTATTTGGACACCCTTGATTCTGCTCTCTTGCCTGATTAATCTCACAAGGACTTCCAGGACTATGTTGAAAAGCAATGGGGATAGTGGGCAACCTTGTCTGGTTCCAGTTCTAAGTGGGAATGCCTTCAGTTTTTCCCCATTCAGTATGATCTTGGCTGTGGGTTTGTCATATATGGCTTGTATCATTTTTAGATAGGCCCCGTCTATGCCTATTTTTTTAAGGGTTCTTATCATAAAAGGGTGTTGAATTTTGTCAAATGATTTTTATGCATCTATTGAGAGGATCATATGATCTTTGCTTTTGCTTCTATTTATGTGGTGAATTACATTTATAGATTTGTGTATGTTGAACCATCCCTGCATCTCTGGGATAAAGCCCACTTGGTTGTGATGGATTATTTTCTTGATAAGCACCTGGATTCGATTTGCTAGGATTTTATTGAGAATTTTTGCATCTATATTCATAAGGGATATTGGTCTGTAGTTTTCTTTTTTTGTTGCATCCTTTCCTGGTTTTGGTATTAAAGTTATGTTAGCTTCATAAAATGTGTTGGGGAGAATTCCATCCTTCTCGATGTTGGAGAATAATTTTTGTAGGATGGGTACCAGTTCTTCTTTGTAGGTGTGGTAAAATTCAGGTGTGAAGCCATCTGGTCCAGGGCATTTCTTTTTGGGAAGGTTTTTTATTGCTGTTTCAATTTCAGTTCTTGATATTGGTCTATTCAGGAATTCTATTTCTTCTTGGTTGAGCCTAGAGAGGCTGTGTGTTTCTAAAAATTTGTTCATTTCGTCCACATTTTCCAGTTTTTGTGCATAAAGGTTTTATTTATTTATTTTATTTCAAATTATTACAGGGGTACAAATGTTTCTGGTCCTGTGTATCAATTTTGTTATGCTTGAGTCAGGGTTGTAAGTATGCCCATCACCCAGATAATGTTCATTGTACCTGTTAGGTAGGTTTGTGCGCACCCCCTCTAACTGCCTTTCCCCTGCTTGATTTCCACTGAGTTTTCCTTCTCTCTGTGCACATATGTCTTCATCCATTAGTTTCAATTTATTAGAAAGTGCATGTAGTGTTTGTTTTTCTATTCATTAGATACTTTCCTTAGGATAATGGTCTCCAGTTCTATCCAAATTGTTGCAAAAGGCCTTAACCCATGTTTCTTCATGGCCATCTAGTATTCTATGGTATACACATACCAGATTTTGTTGATCCATGCATGAATTGAGGGGAATCTTGCTTGAATCCATACCTTTACAATTCTGAATTATCCTGCAATAAATATTCACATGCATGAGAAAAGGACTTCGCTTCCTTTGGCTTAATACCCAGTAGTGAGATCGCTGAATCATATGGTAGCTCTACTTTCAGTTCTTTGATGAATCCCCACACCATAGAAGTTATGCTAATTTGCAATCCCACCAACAGTGTATGAGCCTTCCTTTCTCTGTGCATCCACACCAGCATCTATTGTTTTGGGACTTTTTAATAAAAACCATTCTGCCTGGGGTAAGGTGATATTTCATTATAATTTTGACTTGCATTTCCCTGATGATTAGTGACTTTGAGCATTTTTTTAAATATGTTTATTGGCCATTTGTCTAACTTCTCTTGAAAATCTTCTGTTCATGTCTTTTGCCCATTTTTTAATGAGGTTGTTTGATTTTTTTCTTGCTGATTTGCTTGAATTCTTTGTAAATTCTGTTTATTAGTCCTTTATTGGAGGTATAGCTTGTGAATATTTTCTCCCATTATGCAGGTTGTCTATTTGCTCTGTTAATTATTTGTTTGGCTATGCAGCAGCTTTTTAGTTTAATCAAATCCCATTTATTTACTTTTGTTGTTGATGTGATTACCATTGGGCTCTTTTTTTAATAAATTCATTGCCTAGGCCGATATCTAGAAGAAGACTTTTTCCTACATTTTCCTCTTGAATTTTTATGGTTTCATGCCTTACATTTAAGTCCTTTATCCATGTTGAATTAAGTTTTATGAGTGGTGAGAGATAGGAGTCCTGTTTTATTCTTCTGCATGTGGCTACCTGATTTTCCCAGCACCACTGTTGAATAAGTCTTCTTTTCCCCAGGATATATTATTGTCTGCTTTGTCAAAGATCAGTTAGCTGTAGGTAGATGGTTTTATATCTGGATTCTCAATTCTTTTCCATTGGTCTATGTCTCCATTTTTTTTCATATATATGGATCTCTATTTTTATCTGGTTTTGTTTTTTTTTTGTTTTTTTTTTTTGAGACAGAGTCTCGCTTTGTTGCCCAGGCTAGAGTGAGTGCCGTGGCATCAGCCTAGCTCACAGCAACCTCAAACTCCTGACTTAAGCAATCCTACTGCCTCAGCCTCCCAAGTAGCTGGGACTACAGGCATGCACCACCATGTCCGGCTAATTTTTTTCTCTATATTTTTAGTTGGCCAGATCATTTCTTTCTATTTTTAGTAGAGACGGGGTCTCGCTCTTGCTCAGGCTGGTCTCAAACTCCTGACCTCAAACAATCCACCCGCCTCGGCCTCCCAAGTGCTAGGATTACAGGCGTGAGTCACCGCACCCAGCCTATTTTTATCTTATAATTCAAATTTAATTTTTTTTTATTTCAGCTTATTATGGGGGTACAAAAGTTCTGGTTAAATATATTGCCCATGCCCCTCCCATCCCCCCAAGTCTGAGCTTCAAGGGTGTCCATTCCCCAGACAGTGCACCTTGCACTCATCATGTAGGTATACACCTATCCCCTCCCCCACCCCCATCCCCCCACCCCCGAGTCAGAACTTCAAGCGTGTCCATTCCCCAGACAGTGCGCATCACACTCATC
>CM052451.1:2485726-2503358 GCA_028533085.1 Varecia variegata | reverse complement strand
GATATACCTTTGAATCCTTTTAGTAAATTTGTTGTTTCAGTTATTGTACTTTTCAGCTCCGAAATATTTTTTTTGTTTGTTTTTAGGTTTTCTGTGTCTTTATTGATATTTCCATTTTGTTCATATATAATTTTCTTGACTTTCTCTACATTTTCTTTTATGTCCTTGAGCATTTCAGACCATTTTTTAAAAAGACTTTGTCTAGTTGATCTACCATCAGATTATTTTCATGGAGAGTTTCTGTTGATTTATTTTTGTTTCTTTGTGCCATACTTTTGTATTTCTTTTTTTGCCTTTTTTTTTTGTTGTTAAAAACTGGACATCTGGCAAATTAATACCTCCCATTTTGTTTTTATTGCTTAAAATTGTTTTTGCTATACGGGGTCTTCTCTGGTTCCATACAAAGCGTAAGATTATTTTTTCTATATCTGTGAAAAATGATGTTGGTAATTTAATAGGAATTGCATTGAATTTGTATATCACTTTGGGCAGTATAGACATTTCGACAATGTTGATTCTTCCGATCCATGAACACGGTATGGATTTCCATCTATTTACATGCTCTGCGATTTCCTTCCTCAGTGTTTCATAGTTCTCCCTATAGAGGTCCTTTACCTCCTTAGTTAAATATATTCCTAGGTATTTTATTTTCTTTGTTGCTATTTTGAAGGGTATTGAGTCCTTAATTTGGTTCTCCGTTTGACTGTTGTTGGCATATGTGAATGCCTCTGATTTGTGTGTATTGATTTTGTATCCTGAGACTTTAGTGAATTCATTGATCAGTTCCAGTAGTCGCTTGGTTGAATTCTTGGGGTTTTCCAGGTATAACATCATATCATCAGTAAAGAGTGAGAGTTTGATCTCTTCTTTCCCTATTTGGACTCCCTTTATTCTGCTCTCTTGCCTGATAGCTCTCGCAAGGACTTCCAGTACTATGTTGAAAAGTAATGGAGACTGTTGTATCTTTTCTGATAGTTAATAGATTACCTTGGGCAATAAAATAAGAGAATTTAAGTTTTCTGATAGAGTAAAAAAGGAACCCCAGAAATAAATCCTTGCCTATATATTCCAATGAGTTTTAACAAGAATGCTTACAGCATTAATTGGGGAAAGTCAGTCATTTTAACAAACGGTGTTGAGATATCTGCATATTTATATGCAATAGAATAAAGTTGGACCCTTGTTTATATCACATGTCAAATTAACTCAAAATGGATCAGTGATCTAAATGTAAGAGCTTAAATAAACTCTTAAGACAGAAAATATAGGGGGAAATTGTCATAACATTGGATTTGGCAATGATTTCTTTGATATGACACTAAAAGCACAGTCAACAAAAGAAAAAATAGATAAATTAGAATTCATCATAACTAAAAACTGTTGTGCATCAATAACTATCAACCTACTAAAAAGGCAGTATATGGAAGGGGAGAAAATATTTGAAATAATATATCTGATGAGGGATTAATATCCAGAAGATGTAAAGAACTAGTCAAAAACTTAAAAAGAAATGACCCAATTAAAAAATGGGCAAAGGAGTCGAATAGAAATTTCTCCAAAGAAGATGTGGAGATGGCCAGTGAACACAAGAAAAAAAAATGTAATTTTCTCACATCAAAATCCTTAGGGAAATGCAAGTCAAAGCTACAATGAAATGCCAGTGCATACTTATTAGGATGATCATTATTATAAAGAAAAATTTATAACATATCAAATGTTGATCAGGATATGGAAAAATTAGAACCCTTGTGCATTGCTGGTAGAAATGTAAAATAGTGCAGCCTTTGTGGAAAACAGCATGGTGGATCCTCAAAAAGTTAAACATACAATTAGTATATTATCCAGAAATTCCACATCTAGATATACTCCCCAAAACATTGAAAGCAGGGACTCAAGCAGATATTTGTACTTCCATGTTTATAGCAGTATTATTCACAATAGCCAAAATGTGGAAATCCAAAATGTTTATCAACAGATGAATAGAAAAACAAAATGTGTTGTATACACATAATAGAAGATTGTTCAGCCTTTAAAATTGAATAAAATTCTGTCATATGCTACAATGTGGATATGAACTGAAGACATTATGCTAAGTGCAGTAAGCCAGTTAGAACAAGATAAATATGTTATGATTCTGTTTATTTGTGGTGCTTAGAGTGGTCAGATGCATAAAATAAAACTATTATAGGAGGGTGGTTCTTCTGGGGAGAGGGGGAAATGGTGAGTAAATATTTAATGAGTAGAGAGTTTCAGCTTGGCAGGATGAGAATGTTCTGGAGTTAGATGGTTGTGATGGTTGTACAATGTAAATGAACTTAATGCAGGTCACAGAAGGGGATATGATGGACTAAAAGAGATTATAATATATCATAAGTAAAGATTAACTATATATATGATGAGATGACAAATTAAATTATGGCAAGGATATTACATAATGTCAATGACAATATATTGCCAATGATATTTATAAGGATATTGAGCTGACATAAAATATATAATGCACTTTAGGGAATAGTCATAGAAGATTGAAAAACACTTAAATTCAAATATATTACGTTTCTGACTATATTATTTAAATTCAAATTTTTATAATTCAAATTACTGGTATGATTTATACATATTTTTGAAAAAGCTAAAAAGTACTTTTTATTTCAGGTATGATTGCAAAGATGCCCTTATTTGTAAAACAACCCATTTCTCCTAAAAAAAATGGCCTTTTGATAAGTTTCTACGTTTTTCTACCTTTCCTCATTTTAACTGCCATTGTTAGTCTCAAATGGAAAAAAATGAAGAGATTTTGGCACAGAGCAGAAACTGCGAGCATAGGGTAAGTAAACTTACTACCTTTTATGCTTAATATTATAAATGTATTATACTATGGGAAGAATTTGACTGTAATTCAGAATATTACAAGTAGTGATACTGAGATGGATTAGGTTAATGTTTAGAAATATTGAATAAGAAGATCTCAGTATATACCAAAGTTTTTTGTTTTTGTTTTTTCTTTCATGTTTCAGGGAGTTAGATTTCCTAATCATTCTTACAAGGCCAAGAACAATTAAGGCTACTCAGTAAATCCTCATGGTCTTTCACATAGAAAGTCATATTATCTATAACTGTTTTAAGAAGTTCTGTCGCTTTCCCAAGAAACACTATTTTCCTTGCATTGACAATCAGTTGTGCCAAAGAGATCAATAAAGATAGTCATGGAGGCAAATATTGAGCTTAGAATATGTAGAAGGTAAGAAAATAGGAGATGGCACAGAATGAGGGAAAGAACACAGATAGTATACTCCATATTTTAAACATAATATTGCTTCTGTGTTTCTAAAATTAGAATTAAGGTACTTGCATAGCTTTTTTCTTTATTGTAAAACCAATAAAAGCCATGCAGTGAATATTTAGAGATATGAGAATGCAGAAGTAAGAATAAGTAAGTGGATCTTGTTGTTCCATGCTAAAAAAAAAAAATAAGAGAGAGAGATTCTCTGTTTCTCATTTATGTTCATGGAAATAAGACAGTGATGTAAAATTTCCATCAGCACTTTTATTTCTCTGGTTAGTTTATTTTATTTATCAAAAAGTTAGCAAGAACTAGTTAAATTCAAAGTAATAATCTGGATGATTTATGTAGACATTTACATAATTATCCAATTATTATAAATTGACTTAATAGAATGATAGCTAGCATGACTCTTCCTGTGCTCTTACTTAAGACATCTTGGAAATATCTGAATATGTCTCTCGGAATATCAACTGCAATAAATAAATCTGACTTTGGGAAGAAATGTTATACTAAGGGATCATTGGTTAAAAATTACAAAATCTGGTCAAGACAGCCTAAGTTTCACAGCAATACGTGCTTTCAGGGCTGCAAGAATAAGAAACGAAATAGAGCTGAAGCACAAAAGGGTGGCAATGAACTGGATGGTTGGGAACTAGGTCATTCTCTCTGTCACGCAAAGGCTTTATGATGGATAGCACCTCTTTGTACCTCTGTCCAATCTCTCCAAATTCACTGCTCTGCTTACACTTGTTCATTTCATACATATTAATTGATGAATTAGCACAAATCTAGCTTGTTTAAACTTGTCTTTATTTTCCTTAAGATTATATTGTTTCCTGATGCTATCTCTTTTTTACAGATCTTTCTCAGAAGTCAGCAGTAGTAACAGCAGCCAGTCATAGAGTTAAAGGTGAATTGAAAGAATCGAATTGTTGATAAAATGATATAATTCATGAAGTAGTTTGTTTAATAATACTTCAGTATGAGAAACTATTATGCTCATATTTCATCATCCTGAGTCCAATTTGTTAATATTGCATTAAAGTACTTGATGTTAATTTTGTTTTATGCTTCTTGAGAAATATTTAATGTTAACTAATATTTGCCAGAAACTTACTGAGCAGAATTTTTGTAATAAGAAATGACTTTAAATGAATTGTAAATATTTTCTTAAAATATCTATGAACAATCATACCTCCTGCTCACTCATTTAAGGTTCCAGTGGTTCCAATTGGTAGATTTACACACATTGTCTCCTCACATTTATATTCTTCCTCATTAAGACTCCATGGGTATTATTATCCTCATTTTAGTAATGAGGAAATAGACATAAAGAATTTAAATGATTTCTCATGAGTATAGAATTTTAATGAGTTTTGGAGTTGGGATTTAACTTAATACAACTGGTTGCATCCAGAGTTTAAACTTTTAAGAATGTCACAGTCTTTACACACAGAACCTGATATATGACTGGAGACAGAGAATGGAATTTACATTTATTAAGTACGTATTAAATATCAGACAAAATGTTAAATGCATCCTCCCTTCAAGGCAGAGAGACAATTTTTTATCATAATATGGAATACAATGGACATCCCTAAATATAGCTCAAAGTTATAATTCACATGTGTGAAGAAATAATGATATTAGGCATGTTAGGCCTCTATCACTGGGAGTAAATGGAAAAATTAAAAAATTCAACCAAAAGTGACATCAAAAGTTCATCCAATTACTTATCTGCCATTTCTCCTTATCTGACTTTGATTGCTAGTTAAGTCAATGGGTCTCCATTTCCTTATCTGTCATTAAGCACTAGGGATAAGAAAGACCCTAAGCCCCAAAGATCCTTATTTTAAATTTTAAGCAGCCTATTATAAATTGCATTGCCCTTATCCTGGGGGGGAAAAAAAAGCAACATCCAGGATTTCCCAGAGGTAAAGACAGAGCTTTTCAATTCCAGCTGCAAGTCAACTTTGTCTTACAGAGGCATGTACCTGAAAGAATTATCCATTCATATATCTGGGCAGTACCTTTCCAAACACATTATTGCTCTAATGCAAAATTAAGTCTGGAATGTTTGAGTAACACCAGGAATGTCAGTTCATCTTGAGCCGAGTTAGCAAGAGGGAGGGCTGCAGTTGTGATGAGGTCAGAGAAGTAAAACTCACGTAGCTTCTTGGAGCCCATTTGTCATTTATTTGAGTGAAAGGGAGGTATCCTGGGATAGTTGAGATTCCCAGCACATGATTTATACTTCGAAAGGCTAATTTGTTGAAAACAGTCTGTATGATGGCCAGAGTACCCCTCAATGGAGAAACTACTGCAGTTACCCAGGAGACAAAAGATGGTACTTCAGACAAGGGATGGTAAGGAATGTTTTATGTATAAATTTGAAGGTGAACCAACTGAATGCATTGACAGTTTGGATGTAGAGTGTGAGAAAAAGTACCTAAATAATATGGTTATTGATATAAAGCAGGAAGATAGCAAGACTAAAATGTAAAACTAGGCCTCTGTGTTTCCAAAGTTTATCTCTTACCAGTTTTTAAAATTCATCTTAAGTTTATAAATATTGAGAGATAAAATCTGCATAGGTTAGCATGAGCCAAGTCAAGTGTCTGATATGCCATGATCAGGAGTTTAAATGTTCTCCTATATGAAGGACGTAGAATTTTTGAGGTGGTAAGAGACATTTGATATCATATGGCTTGTATTTTACACATTTCACTGGGATAAAGTAGGGAAAATGGATTTTGTCAGAACTGGAGACCAGTGACACAGCTAAGACACTACTAAATGCACAGGAAAGGTATGAATGATGAGGGCAGGGACGGATGAGAGGAAAAGCACAAATATGTTCTGAGAGAAATGACAGGTAGAATTGATTGGAGTGGTGACTGGGTGGATGTGTTTACATTAGAATGAAAGAGAGATCTACAAAGACCTCAACTTTTCTGGCAGAATGAATAGTGACGGATTTTACCAATGACATACAGTATAGTAGGAAAAGAACTAATTTGAGTTGAGGTGAAGAAGCAGAGGGGAGTGAAGAATGAGTTTGGATTTGACATGTGTATGTAGGAAATGCACAGAGGGTTTTTGGAAGTGCTCTTCCTCTGCAGATAGAAATACACGATTAGTAATAACAGTTTCTATTTCTTACACATATTTATATTGTTCTTTTCTTCACTTTCCTTGCTGGTGGTTTTCTTTTACCCACATGAAGTTTAGAGACTGTGTAAATTAAACATATAAACATCAATTTGTAATATTTCTGTTTAAAGTAGCTATCATAAACTATTCATGAAATAGAAACTTAGAATAACAAATTTCCCAGATAACAGTCACAGATAGCAACAGTATAAGCAGTGTCTTATTATATAAATTAAGTGTCATACCTGTAGTTGCATAGTAAATGTAAATAGCTTTTATTAATGATGAAAATTCAGCATTTTTATTTTTCTATATTTCTTCTACAACAGCAATTAAATGATAGTATCAAAAAGCCATAAGATGGAGAAAGGATATTACCAAGAAACTCACTATAAACTGGCCTGATCCAAGAATGGAAAAAAACCCTGTGTTGCTCTCCTTTTGTTATGGCAAAAAGCTTTCATTTTCACAAACCAAAATAAAATCCTATGACTGAAAACATGCAAGCTCGTGTCTATTAATTCTTCTACCCACCATGATCCTTTAGTATGAAATAAGCAGCTTTGCCTCTTTTGAACCTCAGAATTTTTGTTACATCCCAAGCTGAAAACTTTCCATTGTCCACCGCTGCTGTCTATTCTCAGGTGCCCGTGGCCACGTGGACTGCACCCACCTCAGCAGAAGACACCGACAATCTGCACATCTCCAGTTGCTCCTGTCTATTCTGGGTTTGGGAATATTGAGAGGAAGAATTTCTAGATAAGTCCATTCCCAGTGCCCCCAGATAGTCACTAGCATCTATTTTATCTTAAGGAAATTGATCAGACTGAGTTCCTGGTCATATATACCTGTTCTGTCAGGTATATATGTTTTCTTGGCCATATATAAACTGATATATAGAATATTTCTTTGTCTTTTGGGGAAACCCAAACTTGCTGCACTGTTTTAAGTGAAGCTGATGTCTTCTGGGTATGATTTTCTTACTTCTGTCTCCGTCTTCCCATCTCTTGCTGGGATAGACGCACTTCTACACATCTCAAAGATTACACATGGGTCAGGGAAACATCAGCCCGTCTGGAGTCTGTTTTGGACCTACAGAGCCTCCATCAAAAAACAAAGATGCTGCTGGAACAGGAGTAGAAGAACCTCACCATAGAGGCCCAGAGTTTCTTTTTCCAAATGTCTATCAATGGACGAATAGATGAGCAAATGTGGTATATCCAAACAATTGAATAGCAGCCATAAACAGAAATGAAGCACCAAAAATGATACGAAATGGATGGAACTAGAAACCATTATGGTAAGTGAATAAATCCGGTTACAATAACCATGTATTACTCATTTTCATGAAATGTCCAGAATAGGACTATCTCTGGAGAAGAGAATTAGTTTCGTGGTTGTTTAGGGCTAGGAGGGGATGTGGGGGTTGATGAACCAGGTGGGGGAGAGGTTGATGGCTAAAAGGTAGGGAGTTTCTTTTTGAAATTATGAAACTGATTAAAATTTTATAGTGTTTGCACATATCTGTGAACATACTAAAATCCATTCAATTGTATTTTATTGGGTAATTTGGGTAAATTGTCTGGTATGTGAATTATGTCTCAATAAAACTGTTTCAAAAATACAAATTAGGATGATTTCATCACCTATACCTCATCCTGATTGCCTCTAACTTATTTGGGGCCATTATGATCAATGTCCTGCCTTATTTTAATAGTAACGTCTGATCTATCAGTTGCCCAGGTGTACTCTAGTACCTAGCAGGTTCAAGTTTTAGTCCAGACCAGAGTTTAGTTTTGTAACTGTTAACGCAATTCATTCTGGGAGTCAGGAATACTGGAGTAAACGAAGCTTTGGGGGAGAGGTGGAATAGAAGAGGAGTTAGGTTTGGGACGTGTACATATTTGGCAGAAAGTTCAAGGAGGCAGTTGCATGCTCTTTCTTCCACTGTGGTGTCACTTTTCCTCTCTCCTCTTGCCTTGCTGCCCTCCTCAGCCCCACAGCTTGTTAGTCACTGCTTAGGGTCACTGATAATAAGACATGGGTTGCATGTGAAAGCTCTCCTTCCCCTTTCCTTTGTGGCTTATAATCTAGTAATATAAGCAAGGTACACAATTGAGTTCAGTTGAGTATTTCTCTTACTGCGTGTGGAATGTTTGAGTGAACTTCAGTTAGATGGGTATATGCTCTGCCCCTAATCAAAGGCTAGAGAGCATGCTAGGGTTGGGTATTTGTCTTTCTTCAAGTTAGTTAGACTCTACTAAAACTCCAGTCATTTAGATTGTGGTGAAATGGTTTCTTTTCAGGGCAAGTAAGTTAAGAAAAGCAATGCTTTGGGCATATTTCAAAATGGATTCTTTTCTCTGCTCTTCACAGTGAGAACTTGATAGGACTCCAGGAGGTAAAATTCACAAAAATGTAAGACCCCTCCCTACAACGGAGCCCCTGTGGATGTTTTTATTTTTTATTATTATTGTTTTTTTTTTTGAGACAGAGTCTCGCTTTGTGGCCTGGGCTAGAGTGAGTGCCGTGGCGTCAGCCTAGCTCACAGCAACCTCAAACTCCTGGGCTTAAGCGATCCTCCTGCCTCAGCCTCCCAAGTAGCTGGGACTACAGGCATGCGCCACCATGCCCGGCTAATTTTTTCTATATATATTTTTAGTTGTCCAGCTAATTTCTTTCTGTTTTTAGTAGAGACGGGGTCTCGCTCTTGCTCAGGCTGGTCTCGAACTCCTGAGCTCAAACAATCCACCCGCCTCGGCCTCCCAGAGCGCTAGGATTACAGGCGTGAGCCACCGAGCCCGGCCGGATGTTTTCATTTTTAAACTTGTTCACACTAGCCTCCAGCAATTCATAAACTACAGTTTGTTTTCCTAATCTACTACTGGTTCCTGAAAAGGTGCCTGTTTGTGGATTTCTGCTCTGATAAGTTCTGATTCTCTGTATCTGCCAGTCTGTCTCTCCAGCTTTGGGGACAGCAGTTTTCCTTGTACCCTCAGTTCTCTGATGGCTCTAGAAAGGGTTGTTGGTTTTCAGTTTCTTTGGCTTTTTTATTGTTATGAGGATGGCAGTGATGACTTCAAAGCTCCTTACATGCCAGACTGGAAACTGGAAACCTATAGTAGGTTTTTTGTGGGTTGTTTGTTTGTTTGTTTGGTATATGGGTGTTATTTCTTCTCATATGTCTGGTAGAATTTATTGTGAAATCCACTTGGACTTTTTTATATGGGAAAATACAATTAAAATACAGTTTCTTCAATAGTAGTAGGACTATTTATGAATTCTGCTTATTCTTGTGCCAGTTTTGTCATTTGAAGTTTTTCAACAACTTATTCATTTTATATAAATCTTCAAAATTTTCAATTTTTTAAATATTTTTTCTAATGTCAGAAGCAATAACAGTGTCAAACCCATTTTATTTTCTGATGCTGTTAATGATACTTTATAAGGAAATATTTTATTATATAATAAGACACACAGAATAAATTGAACAATTTGTAAGTATAAAGGTTGGTTAAATTTCAAAGAAAAACTGTAACTACCTAACAAGAGCATGTATGAAGCAGTATTGTATCCCTAATAATCCAGAAGCCCATTTATGCTCCATTTAATTCTAATATCCTTGAAGGGTAACTACTGTCCTGATATCAAACACTATAGTTTTTATTTTGTTTTGTTTTTGCCAGATTTTTATCTTTTTATATGAGGCATAATAAGGTATGTATTCTGACCCACAGCATTATATTTTTGAGAATTATCCATAATGTTATGTGTAGTTTTAGCTTACTCATTCCTGTTGTTGTATTGTACTGCTTTACATGAATGTGCCATGGTCGTCTTTGCCACTTTGCTTTTGGAGACTCTGTAATCTGTTTCCTGAAGATTATAGCTATTATAAACAGTGCTGCCATTTACATGTATATGGAAAATAAATATAGAAATATGGAAGTACATATCTAAGAGAGAAAATACTGGCCATGTCTCTGATCAGACTTAATAGATACTGGACCAATTTGCACACCTGTCAGCAGAGTATGAGCTATTTCTTTGTACCACTCCCTTAATAACCAAAGTGGAGGTTATGCTATGCCTCCAGGATCCTCTTTTAGGAATATTATCCTAAAAGTTGGACATATTATCACAACTGCTAATCATATTGCTAGCATGCAGTCCTCAGCCATCAGCCCTCTATGGGGATTTCTTCAGCTGAAGAGAACTACTGAATTTAGGGTAACATTCACTTCCCAGGGCAGCCCACATCCAATGAGTGAGGGATGTGGGATTTTAAAAGTCTGAGGCTCTCACTCCAACTTGGGACATATCTGGCAGGGCATCCCATCTTCAGAACTTCCTAAAAGTTTGGCTGAAGATTTCACTGGAAACTGCTTAGCAACTCAAATTCTCTCACCCCTAGCAAAATTCTACTACTTTTTTGTGTTCCCTTTCACAGGTGTTTATTTGCAAGAACACTCTCTGAAAACATCCTGCAGAATAATCACCATGTCTTCAACTGTTTCCCAGGGAACCGGATGTTGCAATTGCTGTGACTGAGCGTGAGCCTAAGAAAGCTGATGCTGAGGTGGGATTTTTGAGTGGAATCTCCTACCACCAAGATGTCAATGGAAATCTCATCACTGGTGGTAGATAGAGCAAAGATAGCCCCGAGACAATTGCAATTACCAGACCGTTCGCTGGTGGTGAATTGAAATGGTGACCCAGTGGAAGGGAATGTGTTAGCTCCTGTGTTGTATTTGGCAATTAAGAAATATAGGGGAGGTAAGAACACCAAAAAAAAAAAAAAAAAGTTTTAGCCTTCATTGACATTTGGTAAACATGACTCAAGAGCAAAGAGAGAGTAACAGTGACAATAACATTGTTTCCAGGGAGAATAACAGTGGTCCTCAATATATGAAAAACCAACCATATACAGGAATCTTTTGTTCCTTTCTCTGCTCACATAATACTTCTGTATCCCAAATATGTGCCCTCCCTGCCCAACACACACCAAGCAATTCTCCAGTTCTTAGCAGACTTTGACTGGGTGTCCTACATAACTCAGTTCAGTTCTGACACCAACTGGAATTAGCCAGACTACATAGGTTGAGGGTTCAGTCCCACAAGATAGCCCACACTTCAGAGGCCACTGACAAGTGGTAGGTCCTCATGTTACCCATAAATTCTTTCTGACTTGGCTACAGATTAGAGGCTCCTAGGACCCCCTTCTGAACATCAATCATTTTCTACAATGGCTCACAGAACTCAGAGAAACTCTTACATGTGTTTACCAGTATATTATAAAGAACATTACAAAGTACACAGATGAGCATCTAGATAAACGTGTATATAGGGAAAGGTATGTGGAAAGAGATGTGATGCTTCCATGTTTGAGATACCAAAATTTATCTTCCAACAGCATGAGGAATTGTTGAGCTAAACACAAGAAGGAACAGATGCAGAACTCTCTTCCCTCCCTCTATTTGTCTAAAAGCTGGACAAAGATTTTCAAAGACAAGAGGCATCCTGCCCCTCACCCCCCACCCCAGGGAGAACAAAGGTTAACCACTGAAGATAGTTTCAGACCGTCATCAGCCTGGAGATGATAGCAGAGTAATTTATACTTGTAGCTTTTGCTAACAAGCCTTTTTACGCCATTTGTTGCTTTTCTCCAGGTTGCTGCATATAGAGACAGACTCAAAGTCCTTTTCTTTTGTCTTACTTCCCTAAAAATTACTATTCTTTGTTAAATATGTGGTATAGGCTGGAATTCAAACCCCCCTCCCAACTTTGAGAACTGCTCATTCTCTGGATGCCTCCCATGTATAATGTATTTAAAATATGCAAGTTGATAAACTTCTGTTTGTTTTTCAGTGGTCAATCTGTCTTTTGTTACAGAGGTACAGTCCATCTAAGAACCCGTTGGAGGTTGTTATTACTCCACTACTCATGCCATCTCCAAGTGTACCATCTTCCCATGGCCTCCCTGTAGCAACCCAGAACTCCATCCTTTTGGGGTTCTTTATGTAGGTGTCATTGCTTAAATCATTAACCACTGATAATTAAGTCAATCTCCAGTCCCTCTCTGCTCCCTGGCGGTTAGCAATGCAACTGAAAGTTCCAACCTTCTAATCACATGGTTGGTTCCCCTGGCAACCACCCTCTATCCTTAAGCTATCCTGGAGGCTGCATCCATCAGCCCTCCAATTAGCATACAAAAAAGATGCTATTGCTTCTAGACGTGCTGTTACAGGGTTAAAAATTAATTAAGCCAAAGGCTATTCTACTCTCATAGTAACAATGTAACAATACCAGGAAACTTAACTTGCAGGTCTGTTTGTGCTGGTTTGTTTGTTCTCTTCTCACTGCAGGAGATGGCTCAATGGTCACAGGACAAATGATGGAGAAACTGCAAGATCAGACAAGGAGCTATTGAGCCACCAAGGGAACAGTGTGGGACACAGGTCATGAAGACTCATGAGTTAACTAAAGGACTGTGTAATTATAAAAGAGTCTAAACGCCTCTCAATGGGAGGGCAGTGGTTCTTTAAGGCTAGAGTCTGCCATCCACCTCATTTGCTGCCAAATTAATAAAGCTGCTTTCTCTTTCTCCTCAACCCACTTGTTTTCGGTGGTTGTTGTTGTTGTTTTTAATTCGGCAGCAGGAACAGGTACTGAGCTTTTAGTAACAATTCCAAGGACTTTATGAGCTTCATGCCAGGAAACAGGGATGAAGGCCAAATATATATTTCTTCTTATAAGTCAACATATCACAGCTTCTATGGTTGCATAAAATGAAGTTCTCATCTCATGCAGGAGGAGATAGCAGAACACACAGCACACTGAAAACCAGTCCTGAGCTTTTATGTAAAAATTAGCCAAGATTCAGAGAAGGTTAAATTTCCAACCAAAACTGTTCTATGCTATGAACTGGGCCAGCCCTGATTGGAAAACAATGGCAGTCTCACATACGGGAGTGAAGACTCCGATCTTTTCTTTTGCTCAAAATTCCTTCCTAAGGGGGCCTGATGAGTTATGCTCATAAATGGTAAAATGCCACTAGACAGGTTTTGTTAACCTACTATAGTGTGGTTTACTTCCCAACCTGACTCTGGTATAGCATTAGCATCACCAGAAAGATAGAAAGCCACCCATCTTAACTCAAGCATCCTAGCAGATCCTTATCTGAACTTGAAAGATCCTCCTGTCTGGACCTTCCAGAGTGCTCACACATTCATCTTAAATTAAGCATTTCATTTCTAGTCCTTTAGATAAAGCTTAACTCTCTCAGCCAATTGTCAGTCAAAGAATCTTTAAACCCACCTATAACCTGTAAGCCCCCTGCTTTGAGATGTCCCACCTTTTTGGGCCAAACCAATGTATGCCTTCCATGTATTGATTTATGACTTTATCTGTAATCCCTGTCTCCCTGAAATGTATAAAACCAAACTGTAACCCAGCAACAGTGAGTCCACTTCCTCAAGGCTTCTTGGGAGTGGCTCTGGGCCATGGTCCTCAAATTTGGCTCAGAATAAACCTCTTTCACATATCTCAGAGTTTGGATTTTTCCATCCATAGAAGGAGTAGGACTTTTGGATTGATACCTCTGAAAAATCTCAAATCCCCAAATTTTTCAGAACTATCTGAACCTGCAGAAATGATCTATTCATTCCTATCAAGAGGTGGCATTCTTTCCTTGATGGAAAATTATACAAAGGTCTGTCCTCTGCAAATTCATATGTGCCCCCAAAAGTATTCTGCTCCCACTTTCCCTCCTGGCCACTAGGCAATTAACTAGAATTAAGTCACAATATAACTTGGTCAGAGATGTGCTGGGCCTGATAAAAGACAAAAGGATTTATACTCCAAAGGAAATGCAACATCTAGCCAACATATACCAGTGGGAGCAAGGACAGTAAGTATGGGACTACATTCTGAACCTACTTAATCAAGGGGCTGGGATGTAAGGTTGAGTAAAAGAATGTTCATTGATTTAGAAGAACTTTCTAAGGATCCAGGACTTATTATGCTGGCAGAAATGCCAAGAGATTGAGCAAACACAGTTCTATGATGTCTCTTAGAATCATGGAAAAAGCAATAGTACACATTTAAGTGAAAATACAAATGCTAGAATGTAAAAGAGGAAATTAGAAACCCAGAAAAGTGGGCATAATAAGTTGATATACTATGTGCTATGGTTTGACTGTGTGCCCACTCCAAAATTCACATTGAAAGTTAATCCCTATTGTGGTAGTAAGAGGTAGGGCCTTTGAGGAAGTGATTAAGTTGCAAGGGCTCTGCCTTCAGGAATGGATTAGTGGCTTATAAAAGGGCTGTAGGGAACTAGCTTACGCTCCCTTTCCCCCATCTCCTCTGCCTGTGAGGACACAGTATTTGCCCCTTCTAGGGGCTACAGCAACAAGGTAACATCTTGGAAGCAAAGAGCTGCCCTCACCAGACACCAGATCTGCTGGTGCGTTGATCGAGGACTTCCCAAGCTCCAGAACTGTGAGAAATAAATTTCCGCCCTTATAAGTTATTCAGTCTCAGGTATTTTCCTATAGTAGCACAGAATAAGACTCTTTATATAAGGCCAGTCACCCTCAGAATACCTGTGTGCCGTATGAAAGCCCATAGAATTGTGAACTAAAATAAAGTCTTAAGCCCCCCAGCTGACTGAATGGATCCCTTCTTGGACCCAGAAATATCTAAAAACTAAGTTGCTAGCCATGAGAAGAGAGGTCAGACGTGTCTCGTCATGCCAACCTTCCTCCTTGGAGATATCCTTTGTAACTCATCAATAGGCCTAAGGCTACATAAGACAAAGCTTAAACCACACCTACACGCCATCAATTTGCTTAACGGATCACTTGAGTTTCCATAAATTTCCGGTGGCTTGTCTCTGATTAACAGACATCCTTTAGTTAAAATATTCTAAGCCTTTAGACAAACCTTAATTTCTTTAACCAATTACAAATCAAAGAATTTTTACACCCACCTATAACCTGTAAGCCTCTGCTTTGAGATGTATCACCTTTTGGGCCAAACCAATGCATGCTCTTTACATACTGACTCACATTTTTACGTGTAATTCTTGTCTCTGTGAAAGTATAAAATCACACTGTGAACCAGCTACTCTGGGCACATTTTCTCAGGACCTCTTGAGGCCATGTGCTCCAGGCTTGTCATACACATTCAGCTCAGAATAAACCTCTCTAAATTATTGTACAGAGTTTGGTTCTTTTTATGTTAACAGAATATATCATTTATTTACTCAACTAATAAAAAATTCACTATTTAGAAAGAACTACATTCAGTTAGAAATTAAGTGTAGGACACATTTATGGTATGAGATGCTGTCACAGATCTATGCTCTCTGCGAGCCACGGGTGTGACAGAATCGTAAGATTGCCGAGGCCAGGTAATTTCTTTTAATCATCAGAAACCAAGTGTATAAAATTATCGTAATATCTGGCAAGGTCCTAGGGTTAACCACAGAGTTAGGGAGATTTCCCTGAGTGAAAAAATAGGCAGTCAAAAAGGGTTGACTCATCTGTCCATCAAATTAATTAACAAGAGATAATAAAGAGGCTGAGGGCGGTTGCTGCCCTAATATGTCACAAGTTCTCCACCAGTTTCTGGAACTGAGCAAAGTTTTTGACCCTCAACCATTGACTGAAAGAGAAGAAGGATCTTAAAAATGAATGCCACTACAAAGCCACAGCAATATAATTACATGATAAACATTTGCTCAGTCCTTTCCTGGCAGAAACTACCACCATTTCCTGATGTAACTGTTCTCTGAGACAAGAGGAATACTCAGACATTTTGAGGACTGTCAGACACAAGATCATCACATCTCCACTTAATTCACCACTCAGGCCTCCAAGAAAACAGACCTATCCTGAAAGATGATACTCAATTCTTAAAACACAAAAATTCAATGTTTCCATTAGCAATAATTGTGCCAGATGTGGTATTTATGTTAACGTTTACGATGGCCTCTTGTTGGGGTATGTGGCCATTCATCAGACAAATCATCATTCAGTGAGAGGAAAAAGTCCCTCAGAAGGATGTTGACCATATTTGATGTTGTCCAGCCAGGAATTCATTTTGACAAGAATAGGCTCATATCCAGGTATGGATTTACTTTTCCCACCTGCAAACCTCCATGCACCGCCCTTCTCCAAAACCTTAAACAGTGTTTATTCCTGTGGCAAGGCTCTTCATATAACATCACATCAGACTAAGGGGCTAGTTCTCTACCAAAGATGCCGCTAGCCTGATAGAAGTTTGAAACGACTTTTAAACCTGCTGTTGGAGCAACAACTTCCAGGTGACAATTTGTGAGAGAGGATGACATCCTCAAAGATGAAGATGAAGGAATGACCTCTGTGTGGTGCTGCGTCCCCAACAAGAAGAATGCATCTGTTTTGGATCCAACATGGATGTAGGAGTGGCCCCAGTTATATCACTTCCAGTGGCCCACATTAGTGCTTTCTGTCCTTAGAGCTCTGGACTATACAAGTTTAGAGATCTTGCTTCCCAAAGGTATAACACTTCCACTGAGTTACCCAGCAAGAGTCACTTGAATTAAAAGCGGGACTGCCACCTGAGCACTTCAGGTTCCTTCTGTTGAGGGACCATCAGGCAAAAAATAAAGGCGCCACTATCTGACAGGTGTAAATGACCCTGATCACACAAGGAGGTAAAGCTTTTGTTAAAAATGGGCATAAGAAAAATGTGTTTGACACACATGTAGTCTAACTGGGCACCTCTGAGTGTATTCTTTCTCAGTTTTGGTGTTAAACAGTAAAGTATAGCAACAATGACCTGAAAAGAGAGTATGATGAACAGGGACTCAACCCCTTAGACGGAGGTGTGAGTAACGCCACGAGGTAAGCCCATCAAGTTCAGCAGAGGTGCTAGCTGCAGGAGAGGGAAATCTAATAGAGGAAGAAGATGATCAGTATCAGCCATGGCTCTAAGACCAGCTGCAGGGATGGGGTCTACAGTTCATCTCACCATCATCTAATTTTCCTCCTTTGATAAGAGGCCCCCCAGAATCCTAGGGGAAGCCCTCTCAGTGGCATGAGGTGCAGTGGAGCCTAGTGGCACAAGGAGTGCTGCTGTCAGTTTCCACTCTCTGGCCCCTTTGTGGGATAACCTCAGCTGTAGAGACCACCTTATCCAAGGCTA
>CM052451.1:2446529-2485226 GCA_028533085.1 Varecia variegata | reverse complement strand
AAAAAGAAAAAAAAGAAAAAAAAAAGACTAAATGAGGGTTAAAAGGTAGAGGGTATAGTTTGTAATGAATGTATGCTCAGATAGTAGCTAGAGTATGACTGTTATAGTAGAAACAATTTTTAAAAATGGGAGAATGGAGAGAACATGTAAAAATATAACTTTTTTAATAATTATATTGCTTGTGGTTGCATTAATATTATTATTCTGAGACTGTTGTATATGTGATGTAGGATAAAGTAAATGAATAATTATGGAATACTGTAAAAAAAAAAAGAATATAGATGCAAAAATTCTCAATGAAATCCTAGCAAATTGAATGCAAGTCCTTATCAAGAAAATAATCCATCACGACCAAGTGGGCTTCATCCCAGAGATGCAGGGATGGTTCAACATACACAAATCTATAAATGTAATTCACCACATAAACAGAAGCAAAAGCAAAGATCATATGATCCTCTCAGTAGATACAGAAAAACCATTTGACAAAATTCAACACTCTTTTATGATAAGAATGCTTAACAAAATAGGCATAAACGGGGCCTACCTAAAAATGATACAAGCCATATATGACATACCCATAGCCAACATCATACTGAATGCGGAAAAATTGAAAGCATTCCCATTTAGAACTGGAACCAGACAAGGTTGCCCACTGTCCCCACTGCTATTTAACATAGTGCTGGAAGTCCTTGCAAGAGTAATCAGGCAAGAGAGCAGATTGTCATTTCACACTGTTTTAGTTGTACAGAAGCTTTTTAGTTTGATGCAGTCCCATTTGTCTTGTTTGCTTTTGTTTCTTGTGCTTTTGGTTTCATGTTCAAGAAATCACCCAGAACAATGTCAAGAAGCTTCTTTCCTGTGTGTGTATTTATTTTTCAGTACTTTGCAATTTCAGGTCTTACATTTAAGTTTTTAATCCATTTTGAGATGATTTTTGTATATTTTGTGAGATATGGATCCAATTTCATTCTTCTGCATATGGATATAAAGTTTTCCCAACACCATTTACTGAAGGAACTATCCTTTCCCCACGGCGTATTATTGGCACCCTTGTCAAAGATCAGTTGACTATAAATGATTAAATTTATTTCTGCATTGTCTGTTCTGTTCCATTGTTCTATAGATCTATTTTTATGCCAGTAACATACAATTTTGAATGTTGTAGATGTGCAATATATTTTAAAATCTGGACATGTGGTACCTCCACCTTTGTCTACTTATTCAAGAATGTGTTGACTATTGGGAGATTTTTGGAGCTCTTGTTAATCTGTAGTGATGTTCTTTTTTAATACTGATATTAATTATTTGTGTCATCTCTCTTCTTGTACAGTTTAAGTAGGCAGTTGTTTTATTTTCAGAAGATCCCTTCTGTTGCATGACTTTGTATGAAGGATTTATTTTTAACTATATAATTATGGATATACAATATCATGTCTCTGTCTCTGATTTGACATTAAAAGTCCATCTTCTGTTTCTTATATCTTGCCCAAAAACTTGATGGTCAGCCCAGATATTATCCCTCATGTTCTTTTCTGGCTTTAATCTGCTGTCAAATTCTGACATGGTGACTTTCAAGCATAGTTATTATAGGACGGTAGAATTATTTTTATTATAGTTATTACATCATTGCTAGATCTATTCTATGTTTTCAACTGCACATGTGCACACACATATACACAAACTTTTTTTTTTCCTTTTAGGTATGCATTATTTAAATTTTCTCATTAGAAATTTCAATTGATATAGAAAATTATAGATATTCTCAGAATTCTGCTTGTAATGATTAAAGGACCAAGAAAGATGTCATGCTCTATTCATCAAAGCTAAATAATATGAAATATATTTCCACTCCACACTGCTACCAGTCATTTTTTAATAGCTTCTCATTTCAAATTTTTTAAACCATGGTTGTACGTATATCTCTAGATTCTGTCCTGTCATTTCTTCTCTTCACTTACTGTACATAACCTTCCAGCAGGTCCCGTTCCACCCCACTACCCATGGTCATATTATTGGGTCATTTCGCAAACTTTATTTCTCAGTCTAAATATCAGTTACACAAAGAGGTTTTTCTAACTATCTTATCTATTAATAATTACATTATCTTATAGTCTTCCACAAAATTTTCTATTGGTGCACTTTATTTTCTTCATAGTACTTTTATTGATCTATTTTTATTAATATATAGGAACTGTCTCTCGCTGGGCCAACTAACTGTTAGCGTCCATGTGCCAATTGTTGAAATCCACATGCTGGTTTCCTGTTCGTTGTCTTTTCCCCCTTCCGTAATATAAGCTGTAGGTGTGGACAAAGTCCATTGCTTTCATTTTGCTACTATATTCCTATCATCCATCACATTGCCTGACTTATGAGTACACTGAATTAATATTTGTTAATTGGATGAATTGATTTAATGGGAAAGTGAAATAAATGTGTTGTTCTTTGATTTTGTAATAAATATCTTATGTTCAAAGCTATAGAATTTTGTCTTTTTCCATTTTAAAGCAGAGAATTTTATAGATTGATTACTTTTTACATTGTTTCATTCTTATTAATCAATAAATAAGCACACATGTACATATCAATGGCATATCAAAATAATTGCTATAAAATATGCTCAACATAAAAATATTAAATATAAAAATTATACAAGAGCAAAAATGTTTCAAGTTATTACTTGTTTTTGTTTTATTCTTATATAATGGTTTTCTCTTCAATTTTTTTTATTCTAGTATCCAGAAGCAATGAGTTTGGAGGGATTTTCAGTTACTATAGCTCAACTGCTTGGCCTGAATATAGGATTATCATATGATGACATTGCTGAGTGTTCTTGTCCACAGGCTACATGCATAATGAATCATGAAGCAGTGTAAGACATTTTTCTTAATTAATTTTACATATATTTTATAAGACTCTTTCCAAGATGTGATGAATTTTTTAAACTTTAACATTCAAC
This sequence comes from Varecia variegata, assembly GCA_028533085.1. Classification (NCBI taxonomy): domain Eukaryota; kingdom Metazoa; phylum Chordata; class Mammalia; order Primates; family Lemuridae; genus Varecia; species Varecia variegata. Next base: position 2,482,270 of record CM052451.1, on the reverse strand, counting down.
TTCATATGAAAAATTGAAAAGGTATGTTATGCCTGAAGAGCTATCACACAATTTTTTGTGTTAGTGAAGCAAGAATCTGGAAAGTGATATGTTTTATTATTAAGAAATTTTTATTCAAGAGAATTAGTGGAAGAAATTTAAAGTTAATAAAAACTATGAAATATTGTATAAATGTATTAATACTATTGTGTTGTAGTCTTTGTTGCTTGAAACAAAGATGCCTAATATCTTCCTTAATAACATATCATAGTAATGGAAGTTTTGGCTAATATGTTGAAAGAAAGAATAAGGCCTTGCAGAAGAAAAACAATGCTGTTATCTGCAGATGTTATTATTAACCACCCAGAAAAATCATCAGAATCAATATAGTATTAGAAAAACAATAGCAAAATCAACATCAAAAATTTATTAGGATAAATAAATCTAAAAAACCCCAATAGCATGAGTATGCCAGCAGTAAGCACATAGATGATCTATTATAAAACTGTTAATTTTTTCCAGAATACATTTATAAATCCAGTACAATCCAAATCAATATATTATTTTTAAGGAACTTGATAAATTACATGAGAGGTGATAAAGTGGAGATGGTATATATAGACGACCTTTTGAGGAGTATGAGCTGGAATTTATGGTAAAAGGAGAGATTTTACAGATGGGAGATACTACATATTACTTGTAGACTCATAGAAACAAAGAAAGCAGGGAAAGATGATGTTGGATATAAGATTTAACAATATCACAGTGTAAATTTTAGAAGACAGGATCTAGTACCAAAGTAGAGAAATGGCTTTTATTAAAACTGGGTATGTTTAATATTTGTGATAGGAGATTAGGAAAGTAAATATGTAGAGAGGTAGGTAATTTGATTAATGGAGATGTAAGGATGTGGGAAATTTTCTCTGATAGGAAGCTAAGAGCAAGGATTATAAGAGCTTTGGTAGGTGTGAAATAATTGTCTAGGACTGAAAGTTAGAAGCATTTTAGGAAATGTGAAAGGATTGTTGAGCATTTTGAGTATGTATTAAGAATTTATGATTGCAAACTTCATGTGAATTCAAACAGCATGGTTGTTTTGCTCCATTCAGTTTCTACTTTGAAGTTGCATATGCAAAGAAAGTAAAGAGTCGATGTTTTGCCAAGTTAATTTCTATGGGATTTAGAGAGAAGGATGTAGGGGAATCTGTATACCCCTGCGGTAACTAGATTTCAATTTTTTTCTTCCCCCAAACTTGCAGCTTTAGATAAGAAATCTAAGTATTTTAAGGCAACTGCCCTCATTCACCCTATTTCTTTTGTCTTTACGCTAGGATGGTAATCTTCCTCACAAAAAGCTAATAATTTTACATTTTCTTTAAATTGTCTTTTGTTTATTAAAATTCTATGTGCTTAGGGATATATATCTATAAACTGATCAACACACACACACACATCACATTCATAGTCTTTCTTGCCATGGCCACCTTTTAAATAGAGATTTCGAAAATAAATTTCATTGTACCCACCTTAAACAAAAGTTACATATTCTAAATAGTACTGTTAATTTTCACTTGAAAATCATGTGGTCCAAGTAGTAAATAACTTCCAAGCCCACATCTATCTATACACTAATTTTGTGTGAAGAGATATTAGTGCTCAAAGTTTGTAGCTTTTTGCATGAGACCATCTTACAAAAGCATAGCAATACTGATGCCTTTTAAACAAAGTAGTTTAACACAATAAAGAAAATTTGATTAAATGGTGTTTTTCCCTATGATCGTTCTCCCACTTTTCACTATTTATCCCACTACAAATAGTGGTGTCAGTAAAAGCTAAAGCATTTCCCTTTGTCCTTAAAGTCTTCCAAATTTGAAACCTTAGCAGTTAACATTTCTTTCTTTGCAGGCTCAAGAGATTTATCACCCAGGACCTCTGTCATCTCAGATTTAGCTATTTAAGTATTACTAATTCAGACATGATTGCCTAGAGTGGCACTGTGCAATAGAAATAAAATGTGAGCTGTGTATATAATTTTAAATTTTTTAAATTTCTAGTAGCATTGAAAATGAAAAGAATCAGATCAAATAATTATGGTAATATATTTTATTTAACCCAATATATTAAAATATGATTTCAGCGTGTAACTAACTTAAAAGTTGTTAATCAGTTATGTTATATTCATGTGTACATGTGTGTATCCATGTTGGGTATGGAGTATAAGAAGAAGAAAAGAATCCAGCATCACACCAATTTTGTTGTCAGCCTTAGCAATTAAAAGAATGAAATTTACAGCAACTGAGAAAAATGAGTGGAGAGCAGACATGGTTGAAATCGCTAGTTAAATATTGTGCATGGTATATTTGAAATCTCTGTTGTACATCTATAAGGCATAGCTGTCAGATATTCCACCAAAAATATAGCTGTGAACATATACATAATGATTTTCTTTGGTCTTATATCTTAATATAACATTTAGATCACATAAGATTAAATTTCAAAAATATAAATAGAGAAGTTTGCTTTTACATGAAGCAAAAGTGCTATGTAGAAAAACAAATATTGAAAGTAGAAGGAGAATGTGGATTTCATTTCAGAATGAAATAACAATAACAATTATTATTTTGAAATAATATTTGATTATTTTGAAATTTTGATATTTTTGAAATTATTTTGAAATAATATTTGAAACAATATTTCAAATATTGTTATTTGAAATAACAAAATAACAATTTCAGACAGTGTTATCTGGAAAGATCTCGAACATTTGAGCAGACATCTGACTGAAATGAGGGAAGAAAGCTTGGAGTATATGACAGAATAGCATACCAGGTAGAAGTAACAATAGACAGATGATAGATAGATTTAGATTCAGAGATACATAAATGCATAGATATATAGATTTAACCACTATAACTTACCGCATTGCTTTTCTGGAAAGATACATTTTCAATGTGTATTTTTGAAGACAATCTTGAAATAATAAATATTAAAATTTAATTATAATTGATTTAATCTCTGCTAAAGTACAAATTTGTGAGCTGGCCAACTTGCAATTTATATGAGTATATATGGAGCATTGTTTAGATGTGGTTTTATTGGTGAGGTTTATTTACCTGAGAAATACTATTTCACTTCAGGAGTTCCAGTGGTATAAAGATTTTTAGCAACTGCAGCATGCATGACTACAGAAATTTTGTTGCAGAATTTGAGGTTAAATGCCTTCAGAACCTTTCAAATTTGAAACCATTATATCAAAATCAACCAGCCTGTGGTAATGGGATTTTGGAAGCTAATGAAGAATGTGACTGTGGTAATGAAGAGGTGAGTAACAAAGATTGAAATTTATTTCTAATAAAACATGTTTGTCATGATATATATCAAATAATATATGCAACTATGTCTTCAATTTATAAGTGAGATATGAGAATGAATATTAGTTATGATAATACAAGTTCTGTTCAGAAAGTATCCAGCCATTGTTAATATTAATATAAGGAGAACGGAGAAGCAGAGCACCTGAAAATGTTGACCATGTCTGGGAAAACTGTGTGAGGTCCTAAGATGGCTACTTTGAAGGGGACTGAGGGGTCATTGTCCTATGTACAATGTTTCTTGTGTCTTGTATCTTCTTCAATAAACGTTTCTATTTTTCATATTACATGGCTGGATACTTTCTAGACAGACCTGGTATAAATCACTTTCCCACATCTACAGAATTGAGAAAGCAAGTATATCATGAACACTAGGTTTGTATAACTATTCCTAATCATGCCAGTAGACAGATTTTGAATGCATAAGCTACATGAATTCTTTTTTTATCCACAACTCAGTTCCTAACTCATTTGGCCTCATTTTTTATTTTCTCTACAAACTTCTGCTAAATTTAATCCAAATTTTCCCCATCTCTGTGGTTAAAAGAATTTCTAAACACTATAATGGCTTTATTTTTAATCATTCTCAAACATTCCTGCATTTACAAATTTTTAGATGATCAAACTTTTTCTATTTGCTCATTTCTGCATATATGTATGCACTGAATTGTCATTCTATCAACCAAGTGTTCAATGTGTACTATTCTCAACAGGTGAGACAATATATTTAGTCTATTATAAATATCATTGTTCTATAATAGTTAATAATTAACCTTGATTTCAATAAAATAAAGTTTCTTCATGATTTCCCCCCAATAGTTACATGAATGCCTTCTCCCTACAAAAACTCCTGACCACCACATTTTTATGTATCATTAAGTCCTTTCAAGTACTCGTAATCATTCTACATTCCACAAATTAAAATGTATATGTTTGAGTCTATGCGTATCTGTATGAGTGTGTACACAGATTGTACATATATATTTTATACATATATAGTAGGTATATATTTCACATATATGTGTGTATACAGACACATGCACAGACACATGTACACACACAGCTTTCCAGTTATCCCAGTGCTATCTTAGTGCTCGACTTGCCTTCTCCTACCCCTAAGTATGGTGCCATCTACCTATTAATAAATACTAATTGTTTTTAATGAAAGGTAAAAGAAAACAACACAGTCTGGGGCTAGGTCTGCACTCTGGGTTTCTACAACCACGGACTGTGTACAGATTGACACTAACAGCAGATACAGTAGTGCCCCGCCAGCGTCTCCTTTACTTTCACTGTTCCTGCTGAGTGTTTTTGTTTCAAGTATCAGAGACTCTGCTGGAGTGATTCCTGTGACCTCAGTAGCATATGCAGCCATTAGCAGAGTGGGATCCCTATGCTCCGGAGCTAATGATCGTCCCTCAGATAATTATGATGGTCGGTTGGTAGATAAATGTCCCAGATTCCTTGCCTCTTGTGAAGAAATTCTCTGAGGCATGTTCTACATCAGAGCTGTGGCCAGTGGTCAAATCCAGCTGCTGCCTGTTTTTTGTAAATGAAATTTTATTGTAATAGAGACCCCTTTTTTTTTTCTTTTTGCCGTATTCTATGGATGCTTCTATGCTACAACAGCAGAAGTAAACAATGCCACAGATACCATTGAAATGTGTATCAAAAATACTTAGAATTTGATCCTTTACAGAAAATTTTTGGTAATCAAAAGGGAATTTAGAGAGTAATTTGAACTATATGAAAGTGAAATGAAATGAAAGTCACGACATTACAGAAAGATTGTATGCAGAATCTGTGATAACATGTCTGACATCAGAGGCCCCCAAACAACATCATGGTTAACACAGAGTCTGTATCCAATCATCTTGGAAACAAATGTTCGTGCTTTGTAAAATAAATAAATAAATAAAATTAATAAGCCACTACTAATAATAGTAAAGGACAAAAATTCTTTTTTTAAGAAATAAAAGCCATACAAATCAGAAAAGAAGAAGCTAAATTGTTTCTTTTGTAGACGGCATAATCTTATATATAGAAAACTCTAAGTTGTCCACCAACATATTAGAACTAATAAATAAATTCAGTAAAGTTGCAGGATACAAAGTCAATATACAAAAATCAGTATTTCTTCTATACACTAACAACAAACTGTGTGAAAAATAAATCAAGACAACAATCCCATTTACAACAGCTACAAATGAAATAAAATAAAATAAAATAAAATACTTGGGAGTAAATTTAATCAAGGAAGTGAAAGATCTATACACTGAAAATTATAAAACATTGAGGAAAATTAAAGATGACACAAATAAATGGAAAGATAGGCTATGTTCATGGATTGGAGGAATTAATATTGTTAAAATGTTGGTACTACCCAAGTGATCTACAGATTCAATGTAATCTCTTTCAAAATCCAGCACATTTTTCACAGAAATAGAAAACACAATCCTAAAATTCATAGGAAACTACAAAAGACCCTGGAAACCCAAGCAATTCTGAGCAAAAAGAGCAAAGCTGGAGGAACCACGTTACTTGACTTCAAAATATACTACAAAGCAGTAGTAATCAAAACAGCATGGTAATGGCCAATGGAACAGAAGAGAGACCCTGGAAATATATCCACACAGTTACGATTGATTTATGACAAACATACCAAGAACACAAAGTGGAGGAAGGATGGTCTCTTCAATAAATGGTGTTAGGAAAACTGGATATTCATATGTAGAAGAATGAAATTAAATCTTTGGTCACACACTATATAAAATATCAACACAAAATTAATTAAATACATAAATATAAGTCTGAAACTGTAAAACTATTAGAAGAAAACATGGAGAAAGATCCCTATGACATACATTAGATATGACAATGATTTCTTGGGTATGACACCAAAAGTGCAGGCAACAAAAACAAAAGTAAACTAATGGAATTATATCAAACTAAAAAGTTTCTGCATAGCAAAGGAAGCAATGAATATGCAATCAGTACATCTGATAAGAGGTTAATAGAAAAAAGTAAGGAACTCAAACCACCCAAAATCAAGAAAACAACCCAATTAAAAATGGGCAAATGAACAAACATTTCTCAAAATAAGACAAACAAATGGCCAACAGATTTATGAAAATGTGCACAAAAATTACTAGTCATTAAAGCAATTAAATTTAAAATCCAAATGAAATATCACATCACAGCTGTCAGAATACTCTTATCAAAAAAGATGAAAGATAACAAGTGTTGGTGAGGATGTAGATTCCTCGTGGTAGGAATATAAATTAGGACAGCCATTATGAAAAACAGTATGGTCGTTCCTTGAATAATTAAAAATTGAATCACCATATGGTCCAGCAATCCCATTACTGGGTATATATATATATATATATATATATATTATACAAAGGAAATGAAATCAGTGTGTCAAAGAGATACCTGTATTCCCATTTTGATTTCATCATTATTCACAATAGCTAAGAAATGAACCTAACTGTCCATCAATGAATGAATGGATAAAATAATCTGGTATAGACACGCAATGGAATACTATACAATGTATATATTTGACCTATAACCTTAAATATATAAATTAAAATTTTAAATGTAACTAGCATATTTTAAAAGTAACTTATATTAGACATTGTTTTTTTCAATGAAAGAGGCATGAAAGAACAACAAAGTCTTGATAGTCTTAAAAAAGGAGAAGAAAAAGCAAACAAAAACAAAAATAAAATATATGATACATCATAAATATGAAAAAACATAAGGCATAATAACATAGAAATAGACATAACTGTGCAAAGAATATATTTTTCTATTAAAAAAGAGAAACTCATGTTATAAAATATCCAGCTATACGCTGTTTACATTTCCATATCAGCAATAATCAAAACACACAGGGAATTATTTTGGGGATCTTTGAACTTAGATTAGTGATGATTAGTACTTTTGCTGGTACAAATTAATAATTTCATGCTTTTTATTCCCTATGAGAAAGGGAGAAGTGGTCCCTGACATCCAGGATCTAGCCAAGTGATACAGCCAGGCCTTGGTGTTGCTATGGGCTGGCCAAGGATGGGCCTTGGTGTTCACTTGTTGAACCTAAACAATTTCATAAAAGGTCAAAATCAGACTAGGCAATTCTGTGATTATGATGGATCAAGAAAGAAAACAAGGCCACTGTTTAATTATGTCTGAACACAGACAAAATTTAAACATTGTTTCAGTCATAAAAATGACTGAATACCCTCCCATCCTGCCTAATACGAGTAATCGCTGCTTCCTTACCAGTTTCCACTTTAGCAATGGCCTAATATTTACTCCTTCTAGATAAGAATTATTAAAATCCCCAACTATAAAATTACCCCTTGCTCCTTGACAGCGTTCAATATAGAGTGTAGTCCAGCTTCTTTAAACCCCAAATCACTTAACACAACACCAAATCTTGTAATTTCTTATAATTCATGCCTTCCTACTGAGGCATACCACAGTTGGCCATGATTTGTGTTCTCCTTTGCTGCAACAAGAAATAAGCGTGACTTGTTCAATTACAGGTATGTTCTAGGTAGTTTTTGTCAGAATGGCATTGACAATTATATCTTCTTAAATATGCTCCATTTTACCCAAATGGTAGTTCTGTTTTGTGCACCCGATCACCCATACACATGTGGGTGTGGTCATTTATTTGTTCCTGCATTCGCAAATATAATGACTAATAATAAATATTTGGGCAAATATTTCACAAAATATAAAGATATATATTTGAAAAAAAGTAAAGCTATGAGCTTTAAAATTATCAATAAAATATCAGAAGAAAGTGTTGATAATATTTTCTAGTCTTGGCACAGTAGAGGTCTTCTAATTGAGACATAAAAACCAATAGTTCTAAGGAAAAATTACATAGTACTCAAAATGACAGGTGTCATTAATAGGACAAATAATAGACTGCAAAGAAATGTTATAAACATAATTTTAAAGTGATGAACTGGTATTATACAAAATCTGTTCCTACCATTAATGGGGAAAGGAAAAGAAAAAAATTCTGCTATAAAATATGATCAAAATATACAATTATTTAATTTACAAATAAAATTACACAAAATGAAAATTTATACACAAACTCACTGGTAATCAGAGAAGTGATAATTAAAACTTTGAGATCATTTTTCCCATTAGCTTATTACAAATTAAAATGCTTAGTCATAATTAGTATTGATAAGCATGGTGGTGCAGGGAGGGCATCCTCATTAACTGTGAAAAGAATACACACACACACACACACACACACACACATATACACCTAATACCAATATTGAATTTTGGAAGGTTAATCTTTAAAATAAAAAATAATTACCTCTAGAGAATCTGGAAAGTATAACTACTACTTCAACTCTTGCTCTATATTTTCTATATTGTTTGATTGTATAAATATACATCTATTCACATACACACACAAGTGGAAACAAATGGAAAATTCAAAATGAAGAAGAATGCTGCCTTCATATTAAAGGGTAAGATTTTTGAAACTAGATCTCTGAGGAAAAGGAAATATTTAACTTAAAAAAAGTATATAAAAATATGGCATAAATGCAAGGTATTTATATAAACAATATTTATTTTTTACACTCTTTAAATTAACACCTAATTTGAATAATAGTTGACTGCCATTGACTTTGTAAAAATATATATGTATGGGCAATTCTTTTTTGTTTATTTCTATTATAGTAAAATATAATACATAAGTACATACTAATATACTAAATGCATTTTATTATACTTATTGCCTCACTCTACTTTAAGTTTAATTATAATTGAAATCATCATTAAACAAATTACTAACAAGACAATTGAGGAAAGTTGTTTTCCCCCAAGGATATATTTCCATGTTGGTAATTTATGAGTTAATTATCAAATATTTTAGCTGATAAAGCTACTGATCAACTGCTATTTTAGATATTATTTCTTTAGTTATTATAGTTATATGTACCTTTGGATATTCTAGAAATAGTAAAGCCTCATTGAATATTATAATATTATATAATTAAAAAGTTAAACACAACAAGAGTATTGAATTGAAGTTGAGATTGAGAAAGAAGAGCTCTTCAGTGATTGAACTGGAATAATGTTTCTTCTCATAAAATTCTAGGAATGTCAATTTAAAAAGTGCTGTGATTATAATACATGTAAATTGAAAGGCTCAGTAAAATGTGGTTCTGGACCATGTTGTACATCAAAATGTGAGGTAAGTTGCCAGCATTTGTGGAAAGGAAATTTAACCGTGATAATTGAAGGCTGTATTAACTGAATCAATGGGGAACTGATAAAAATCATATAGAAGTAATTCAGTGAAACAACACAGAGTCAATAATGAAACACAAGTAAATAAGGAACATTCTGTGAAATCAAAAAGTGATCTTTGACTAGTGTCGATTATAGTCTTATCTGTGGGTTCCACATCTGTGGATTCAACCAACTGCAGATTGAAAACATTTGGAAAAATGGCTGGCTGCATCTATACTGTAGAGGCTTTTTTCCCTTACCATTATCCCATAAACAATACAGTATAACAACTGTGTACATAGCACTTACATTGTATTGGGTAACGTAAGTAATCTAGAGATGATTATGGGAGGATGTGTATTGGTCATGTGCAAATAATACACCTATTATACAAGGGATTTGAGAATCTGTGGATTTTGGTATCACAGGGGATCCTGGAACCAATTCCCAATGGATATCTAGGGATGACTATAGTAGTCTTAGTGTTGAAACCACAAACTTCATCATCTTCTGAATTATCAGACAAAGAGCACAAAAAACACATACATTACTGTATCAAAGATTTTATTAACTCTCAAATAATAAAGTCAAATAAATAAAAAATGACTATTAAAAATCATAACATGAATAGCAAAATGTGTAGAATATAGATTAGGAAAAAAAACTCTTACATAGTGGTAACTGAAATGTAAATCACACACATAATAGAAGGAAACAGTATTCATTGACATTGGAATGGTTACATAAATTATTGTATATTGTACAAGAATTCGTAAATATGGGCTAAATATTTATGTGTTACTATAATATTATCTTCAAGACATACACTTGGACAAGAAAGTAAGTTCCATAATGCACAATATTTATGATTCCAATTCTGGTATATCATCACCTGTATGTAAATATTTTATATATTCTTTTGCCCAATTTTTCTATTAAGATGTATTTTAATATAGTAAAATTCTGTTAGTGACCCTCTGTTAGTGTGTTACAACAAACACACTGAAACTCATAACCAGCATTATAATCAAGGGTAGGTGATTCCATCACTCCCCCCAAAAATTTCCCTGTGCCTCTTTGTAGTCAATCCATACCTCCACCCAGAGCCCCTGGTAATCACTGATCTATTCTCTGCACCTATACTTCTGCTTTTGCTAAAATATCACATAACTTGAATCATACAACATGTGCAAACATGAATTAAGCATCTTAGCATAATGCATTTGACATTTATTCATGTTGTGATGTTTGTAAGAAGTTCATTCCTTTTTGTTACTGACTAGTATTGCAAGTATTATTATTATAAGGATGTACCACAGTTTGTTAATCTGTTCCCCAGTTGAGGAACATTTGTGTTTTTTTCAAGTTTGGGTGATGAAAATACAGCTACCATAAATAATATCCATAAGTAAACTGTGTATCTCACTAGATACTTACGAGACTTACAGTTGCTTTGCAAACTAAATGTAAGCCCTAAAACTATACAGCATATGGTTCTATTTTATCTTTCCTATTGGTTTATTATTTATAGCTTTAAAAATCATTTTACTCTTTGCCTCAGAGTTTACAAATCTTTAATTAATCAGAGACTAATTTCATATAATAGTACACTTCATGTGTAGTGATTGGGGCTTATAAAGGAACGCTCTCATATACTGTAAACATGAATTACATTGTTACTATTTTCTATTTAATATAGTCTTATATTTTAGAACATATAGCATAAGAAAAAATAATTTAAAAATTAACATCAATTCCATTTCTAGCTCTATTTCCTTCTCCAGATTTTGTTTAGTATCATATTCCTTGTTCCTGAACGCCTTCCTTTACTATTTCTTGTAAATTAGTTCGGCATCCTGCCAAGGATGTGGCCTGAGAGTCCAGGTTTCCTGCCCTGGCCGAGGAGTCTTGCAGCCTTGGGGCAGCTTCACAGACAGAACACAGACTGCTTGCGACAGGCCTAGCGCTTTGGCGTGCCGCCGGCAGCCCATGCCAGAGGGAGACCCACTGGGTCAGGGACTTGAGAGCTGAATGGGCCCCACTGCCACCTGCTGTGCTGTGGATTCTGGGCTGGCCCTTCCCCCACATGCAGGTTCTTGGCACAGTGGAGACGCCTCCACCCCTCCCTGGCAGCTAGCCCCAGCGGCCTGGGAGCTGTCCCCCCAACACCCATTGGGGAGCCACACTTGTGCCTGCCTTTGGGGAACTTGAATGCAGTTTGCCTGACCCAGCTCCACCTTTCTCTGCCCCCCAACCTGCCTCCATGGCAGAACACAGGACAGGGACCCCTGGGAGTTCCGAGGCCCCACCCATGGCCTGGGACATCAAGTACTCCTGATTAACAAATGCCAAGCATAAATCCCACTGCCACTATCCCTGTTGCCTCTCACCAGCCAATTAAAATGTCTGCTGACACAATTGTGTAGTGCAGGGCAGGCTCTTGCCCGCAAGTGCCACCTACTGGCCTGGAGGGTGAACCGCACTGGGGAATTAAGTTTCTAGAGACCTCCATGTCCCTGTCTCTGCAGGAAACAGTGACCTGCTCACATGCCTAGTGCACCATTACTGCAACCTAGAAAATAACTGGCATTTGCGAGGATAACCACACTAAGGTGATCTATAACCAAGGAATTTATACAGAGCCTTCATCCCCTGAAAGCATCCAGAAGGGAAGCCAAAGAACCATACCCAGCATGTGCTACAATAACACCCTGAAGTGGGGGTGGAGTCCCACTCAAAAGAAAGTACATTTAAAAATAAGAAGTGACAGCTTCTTCAGATAAGAAGGAATCAGCATAAGACCTCTGGAAGTATGAAAAAAAAAAAAAAAAAAAAAAAACGGGTAACAGCCCTCTGTCAAGGGAACATACCAGGTCTCTACCATTGGATACTAGTCAAAATGAAAATTTTGAAATGACAGATAAAGAATTCAAAAGATGGATTGTTATGAAGTTCAGTGAGATCCAAAAGAAAGTTGAAAACCAACACAAAGAAACCATTAAAACACTTCAGGATATGAATGAAAAATTGACCAAAGAGATAAATATTTTAAAAACCAGAACTTCTGGAAAAGAAAAGACTCATTGAGGGAATTATAAAATGCAGGTGAAAACTCAAACAATTGACCTAACAGAAGAAAGAATTTCAGAGCTTGAAGACAGGTCTTTCAAATTAACCCAGTCAGACAAAAATAAAGAAAAAATAACTTTAAAAAGTTAACAAAGCCTTTAAGAAATAAGGAATTATGTAAAGCATCCAAACCTATGAGTCACTAGTATTTCTGAGGGAGAAGAATAAAAGGTAAAAAGTATGGAAAATCTATTTGAGGGAACAATTAAGGAAAATTTCCCTGGGCTTGCAAGAGATTGACATTCAGATAAGAAAAGCTCAGTGAACACCAGGGAGACACATGGCCAGACAGACTTCACCAAGGCAAATAGTCATCAGAATATCTAAAGTCAATGTGAAGAAAAAAATTTTAAAGCAGCAAAGAGAAAAATGTCTAATCATCTGTAAAGGAAAGCCCATAAGACTAACAGCAAACTTCTAAGCAAAAAACCTTGTAATGTCCAGAGAGATTAGGGTTTTATTTTAAATATTTTTAAAGGAAAGAACTCTCAGCCATGAATTTTGTGTCCTACTAAACTAAGCTTGATAAATGAAAATGAAATAGTCTTTCACAAACAAGCAAATGCTAAGAAAATTTGTCACCACTAGATGGGCCCTACAAGAATGCTCAAGACAGTTATAAACATGGAAAGGAAAGGTCCATATTTACATATTTACTATCATAAAACACATGAAACGATAAAACTCACTAGTCTTATGAAACATAGTTGAGAATACAAAGCAACCAGGTAAAAATTAACAGTATGGCAGAAACAGAACCTCACATAACATTATTAACTTTGAACTAAATGGACTAAATGCCCCGCTTAAAAGAAACATATGGGAGAATGAACAAAAAACAAAAAGTGTCCAAACATATGTTGCCTACAAGAAATTCACCTGACTGGTGAAGACTTTCATACATTCAAGGTAAAGGGGTGGAAAAAATGTTAAATTAAAACCACAATGAGATACAATCTTACCCCAGTTAGAATGGGCTAAATGTACTAAAAAGTTAAGAAGCAATTGATTTTGACACAGATGTGGAGAAAATTGGACACTTACATGCTGTTGGTTGGAATGTAAACTGGTACAGTCGCTAGGGAAAATAGATTGAAGATATCTCAAAGCACTAAAAGTAGACCTACCATTCAATCCAACAGTCCCACTACTGGGTATCTACCCATATGAAAAGAAATCATTATATCCCAAAAAGTTACCTGCAATCCTGCATTTATTGTAGCACTATTCATAATAGCAAAGATACAGAATCAACCTAAGTGTCCATCAACAGATGATAAGATAAAGAGAATGTGGTGTGTGTACACACGCACACACACACACACACACACACACACACACATATGTCATGGAATACTATTCAGTCATGAATAATGAATAATGTCTTTTGCAGCAACTTGGATAGAACTGGAGGCCATTATCCTAAGTGAAGTATTATAACTCAGGAATGGAAAATCAAATACTGCATGTTCTTGCTTATAAGTGGAAGCTAAGCTCTGGGTACACATGATCATAGAAAGTGGAATAATAGACACTGGATATTCCAAAAGGTAGAAGGGTGGGAGGGGGATGAAGAATGAAAAATTACTTATTGGATACAATGTAACTGTTCATGTGATGGGTAAATTAAAAGCCCAGATTTCATAATTATGTGATATATCCATGCAATAAAACTGCACTTGTTTCCTCTAAATGTATAACAACTAAAAAAATAGACCTGCTGAAAATGAATTCTCTCAGTTATATTTGTCTAAGAGAATCTTTATTTCATATTCATTTTTGAAATTTATATTTTCAGAGTATAGAATCCTGTTGAAAGAATTTTTCATCACTTTTAAGATGCCACTTCATTTATTAATTACTCATCTTTGTTTTATTATTTTGCATTAATTCAACCAAAATGGATTATTTGTGTGTGTGTGTGTGTGTGTGTGTGTGTGACTTTTGCATATTTAGCAGGTCAGCATTTGGACCTGGTAAACTTCACTACAGAAGCCAGTGGATGACCTCCTAGGTCAGCCAGCCACAAAAATTTCATAGTAACTGTACTCTTTATCTGAGCAATGCAAAGTTTTTATGCTCTCAGGTAATAATAAATATGATTACAATGGTGATTGTATCTATTACACATGAACGTTATTTATCATGTATTATTCTTTAAGCACCTTTGTCATTAATTCAATTTAATACTAATAAGAACTCTATCAGAATATGATTTTTATCCCAAGTAAATGTAAAACAGATTGTGTGTCTCACCCACACACATAAGCTAGTAAGAGTCAGAACCAGGTACTGAAACCAGGCATTCTGCCTCCTGGGTCTCTCTAAGAACAAAAAGGTAGAGGAGTATTCCTCCATTTTCATGGAACAAGTATGTCCATATGTTTCATCTTTTTCCAAATGTTAGTTGTGTCAGATGGCCTCAAACTGTGGAATACAAACCAGGTGAGCAGTTGCAAATCCTGTCAGAAGGGATTCTTTTATATCTTTGCGACAGTTACTTTTTTCTGGGCTTCACAATGAACACTGTACCTTATTTTTCTTTTAGAAAACCCACTGCTTTGGGAACTCTGTTATTCCCTCAAATATCAGTAATCAGATATTTTATTTGATAAATCTCTTCAGTAAGCAATTGAGAAAAGTACTTCACAGAAGATGATTTTCTATTTCTTTTTCCTCCTAGTTATCAATAGCAGGCACTCCATGTAGAAAGAGTATTGATCAAGAGTGTGATTTTACAGAGTATTGCAATGGAACTTCTAGTAATTGTGTTCCTGACACTTACGCATTGAATGGCCACTTGTGCAGGCTGGAAACTGCGTATTGTTATAATGGACAGTGCCAAACTACTGATAACCAGTGTGCCAAGATATTTGGAAAAGGTATTGTGCTTTCTTTTGTGTTTCTTTTACCTTAAATTTGAATTTCTCTGTAGATTAGATTACATATCACACAACTCTAATAGAGGAAGAACCTGAACCACTAGCTTAATAAAGATTAAATTTGAATTCAATAAGGCTTGTTTTTATAGAAAGGTTTGATATTTTCCAAGAATAGTACTGCACATTTCTTTTCTCATACCTTGATCTTTATTTTTGGTGGTTAGCTATCTGACCAAAAATCCATGTCTATAGCTGATACTTTACATAAATATTAGAATGGCAAATCCGTAGATTCTGAAATTTTAATTTTCTTATTTCCCACATTCATGATCTAATTTTGAGGGCATGAAACTTAGAAAGTTCAGAGTGCATTTCATTCACGTATAATCTTCTTTTCTCATTGAAGAATAACTTTTAGGATAATAGTAGTCATAGGCCACATGATCAAAATTCATTGTTCTATTTTGCTTTCAGATAGCTTCGAGAGTAATTCTAATAAGACCTATGCTTTTTGATGAGCAATTATTCATATCTTAATATGATTTTATATTTTAATGTAATTAAAATAATTTGAGTAATACAGCAAAATTACCCAGTGAAATGCATTCAAATATAATTATTTGATAGCTGAAAAAAAGTAGTATAACACCAAATATCAGTTATTTGCCCAGGAGTAGGCTAAATAGTATAGTTTGTATCAAATGACATGGTATGTAGTCCACATTGTCTTCCTAATTATTTGAAACTTGTCTTTACTAATAAGTTTCAGATTAGGTGACTTAACCAAAATTGAATCAGAGCTGAAGAGCTATGATATCTTAAATCATAGGTCAGTGCTATTTTCTGTATGCTGTGTTTCTAGGATGCTAGTTTTTGTGGGATTTTCATTGGTGTGTGTTTTGTTTTTCTTAATGCTTATTTGTACTTGAATATTATTGTTTGTTATTGTCATAATAACTTTTCATCAGGTTTAACACATCTCTTAAAAATAAAAGTAAAGAATACTTTCTGCAAGGTCCATTAAGGTGGGTCTAGTTTATACTTTTCTATTTTTAATAGAAAAAAAATTGACCTAGAATTGAGTTGCTTGACATTTGACATTTTTTGAGTTCTAATTACAACAGATATTTAGGAAAGGGCTAACAATGCATGTGTATTACCTCCTCTAATGTATGCTGTAGTATCGTCACACAACTGACAGAAATGGGTCAAAAATTTCATCTTCTGATGCAGTTTTGTTCATTTATTCATTCCTCCTTGATTCATTTACTTGGCTCCTTAACTGCAGAGTACTTAAGGTAGTCTACTATGCGATACAAATAAATGAACAAGTAGCTTCATAAATTTTGCAGTCTTTCCTTAAGTAAATTTAAACTTTTAAGGTGACTGTAGAAGTATAACCAGATTTGTTCATCAAAAAATACTGAGTGTTTATATACAGAGAGCTGATAGTATTCAACAGGACAGACATAGTCACATGGTTGTTGTATATATGGAGCTTATGATTGATCAAGAGATAAAGACAGTAAAAACACAAAAGAAATATTAAACCTGTAGTTTTGCTATGTGCATTTAAAAGAATAAAGATAGAGGCTGGGCGCGGTGGCTCACGCCTGTAATCCTAGCTCTCTGGGAGGCCGAGGCAGGCGGATTGTTTGAGCTCAGGAGTTTGAGACCAGCCTGAGCAAGAGCGAGACCCTGTCTCTACTAAAAATAGAAAGACATTATCTGGCCAACTAAAAATATATATAGAAAAAATTAGCCGGGCATGGTGGCACATGTCTGTAGTCCCAGCTACTCGGGAGGCTGAGGCAGTAGGATCCCTTAAGCCCTGGACTTTGAGGTGCTGTGAGCTAGGCTGACGCCACGGCACTCTAGCCCAGGCAACAAAGTGAGACTCTGTCTCAAGAAAAAAAAAAAAAAAAGAATAAAGATAGAATGCTAAAGCAAAAATAAGAAGTAGAGAAAAAGGAAAATATTGCCAGCTATCATTCAGATAATCGCCTATCAGCCTCTTCAAAATTTATCTCAGCTGCTCAGAGACACCTTACCCAAAAGCATACATTTTTCAGGGTAACATTTGCAATGATTAATCGAAGTGAGGGTTTTATACAAAAGCCTGTCTATTTTGTCCCCGGATTTGTTCTTTTTGATTAAGATTGCTTTGGCTATTTGGGTTCTTTTCTGTTTCCAAACAAAGCATAGAATTATTTTTTCTATATCTGTGAAGTATGATGTTGGTATTTTGATGGGGATTGGACTGAATCTGTAAATCACTTTGGGTAGCATAGACATTTTAACAATGTTGATTCTACCGATCCATGAACATGATATGATTTTCCATTTGTTTGTGTCATCTGTGATTTCTTTCCTCCATATTCCATAGTCTTCCTTGTAGAGATCTTTCACCTCCTTGGGTAGGTATATTCCTAGGTATCTTATTCTCTTTGTAGCTATCGTGAATGTTGAGTCTTTGATTTGACTCTCAGCTTGACTATTATCAACATATAGATATGCTACTGGTTTATGACATTGATTTTGTAACCTGAGACTTGGCTAAATTTATTTATCATTTCCAGGAATCTCTTGGTGGAGTCTTTGGGGTTTTCTAGATACAAGATTGTATCTTCAGTGAAAAACAATAGTTTGACCTCTTCTTTCATAATTTAGATACCCTTATTTATTTCTCTTGCCTGATTGCTCTATCTAGGACTTCCAGCACTATGTTAAATAGAAGTGGTGACAGTGGGCACCCTTGTCTTGTTCTAGTTCTTAGGGGGAATGATTTTAACCTTTCCCCATTCAGCATGATGTTGCCTATGGGTTTGTCATGTATGGCTTTTATAACTTTGAGTCTGTCCCTTCTATGCCTAGTTTGTTGAGGGTTTTCATCATGAAAGGGTGTTAGATTTTTGGCCCAATCAGATACACACTAGCAGGCTATTTATATTACACAGTTACCCCTGGTCTTTGTTGGGTTTGCATCTCAGTTTGATTTCTTTGCTCTATCCTGCTCATTCCCTACTTCCAGATGTTCTGATCACTAATAAATAATCTTCAAATCATACCTCATTAAGATGTCAGCTTCTGGAGGCCCTAACCACTAATAGTTGGTTTTGAGAGTAATGTGAGTACATAGCCTTTACAATAATCTTTCAAACCAAGTAACTCATTGCCAAGCTATGAATGAGCACCCTATAATGAGCTTTTAAACCAAGTCACTCCTTGCCAGGCTGTCAATGAGCACCCATCTCTGGTAGAAGTTGATAATACACTCTTTCAGTGGATTGGGATAGTGTACTAGTGAAAGGCAATGATTACCTGGTACGCATGAAATGTATGGGAGAAATAATAACTCTATAGACTGTGGGATTGGATGGTTATTACTAAGCACCATTAGACCTAGGAAAAGTTTACCAAAAGGTGTGCATTTGAAAACAAGTTGTGAGCCCAAAGGGCCACACTGCTAACTTATAAAGAAGCTCTCATCTCTTAAAAGAAGATATGAAGACTTAATTGTCAGTTTGAAGGAATTCTAAAGAAGCTTAAATTCCCAATGAGGTCTATTTTTCAGGGTTAAGGTTCTGGGTGGGAAAAGAATGAGACCTGCACATGGGATGGGAAAGGTTGAAAATATGACCCCCTGCCAAATTTTGGGCCTCCAGACTTCTCTGAATTTGTTGAACCTGCAGAATGACCCTGCTTTTTCCCCACCCCTCAATTTAGAATGGCATGAAGGTAATGTAAAAGCTTGTTTCTCATAACACAAATTGCATCCTCATTAGGTTCCCGCCCCCCACCCCTTTTGGCCACTAGCTAAAACCAGAGATAAAACACATTATAAGACAACCAGGGATGTGCTGGACCTTAAGGCAGTAAGGAACTATACCTCAGTAGAGCTGGGTAGGTCCTAGCCAGCAGTTACTGCCAGAAGCAAGGAAGTACACATGGGACTGGATTCTGAGAGTAGTGCTTGATCATAAGATTGGATAGGGGCACATAAGATGGGATAGGGGAATATTTATTGTTTGGGGAAAACTCTCCCAAGGTACAGGATGTAACATTCTGGCAAGGATCCTAGAAGATAGTATGAACTTTCTACTAAGATGTCCTTTTCCAGTATGGAAAAAACATAATGGTTGACCCTAAATGAAGTTTAAATGACAGACTCAACATAGCAGATAGTGGAGGAAAGGAGGAAAAGGCTCAGGGAAGGGAAAATACTAGAATATATATACTGCATATATAAAGCTAAATGATTAGGCCCAAAAGGAAAGCCCAAGGCCAGCAGGAAAGCACAAGGGAATGTGCCGGTGGGATGGATACCAGATTCATCATAAATTTCAATGATGGTCTCCTCTGTAGGCCAACGCTGATGATAGAGGACATTACAGAAGAATGCTCACTGATAGCATGAATGTGATAACATCTTGAACAACCAAGATCAGAGAGCAGTGCTTAACTGCAAGAAACCAGATGGATGAAATTATTGTATTAAGCAGTAGGGACAGAGTAGCAGACATGGGTACCTTACCTACAGAGGATCCGTGAGATAGTTAACAGATTATGATTTCTCTGTATTCTATAAGTAGCCAACAAGGGTATTTACTCAATTTGTACCATCAAAGGAAATTTTTGAAAACGGATGACCAGGAGACTGAGGAGAGTTAATTCAATGCATGTCCTAATTCCACATCCACATTCTGAATTTATCCCAATTTTTAGAACCAGAACTCAATGACTTAAGTAGTAGTGAAGGCCCCAGAAAGAAAATTGCATAACACCTTGGCAGATATACCTGTTCACAGTTCCTTCAGCATGTCCCTAAATGTACCTACATTTAATCAGGTATGTCTTCATTGGGAAAAAGGAAATACTGAAGCATTTTAAAAACTGGTAGATACAGATTATGAATTGACATGGATATACCGAAACCCAGCATGATCATGGTCTCCCTGTAAGAGTGAGGACTTTTCAGGAGGCCAGTAATTAAATAACTCTGGCCATGTTTTAGTTTACAGTGAGTCCAGTGGGTCCACAAACGCACTGGTGGTTGTTTCTCAGCCCTACAGTGTACAGTTGGGGTTCGTGTATTCAGCAGTTTGTGCAATCCCGTCCCTTGACCTTGGCCTGTTTAGAAAACCTCTGTAACTGTCCCCTCCCAGAAATTAGTGCTCCATTTAAAGATCTAAAAGATGTAAGGGTGGTTGGCTATATAATATCTACATTTATTTTATTTTATTTATTTATTTATTTTGAGACAGAGGCTCACTCTATTGCCCAGGCTAGAGTGCCATGGCATCAGCCTTGCTCACAGCAACCTCAAACTGGGACTATAGGCATGCGACACCATGCCCGGCTAATTTTTTCTATATATATTTTTTAGTTGTCCATATAATTTCTTTCTATTTTTTTTTTTTAGTAGACACAGGGTCTCGCTCTTGCTCAGGCTGGTCTCGAGCTCCTGAGCTCAAACGAGCCACCTGCATAGGCCTCCCAGAATGCTATGATTACAGGTGTGAGCCACCGCACCCGGCCAATATCTACATTTAATATTCAACATGACCCCTGCAGAAACTTGGAATATAACAATAAACTATTTCAAATGTAATCAAGTAGTTGACTTAATTGCATTCACTGTGCCGGCTGCGTGTCTGTGCCAGACGTCCGTCTATTCCAGAGCAGATTAATATGACCTCAGATATGTAGTAGGAATGCATCCCTTGATTTAGCAAATGCATTATTTTCCATTCTTGTTTGAAAAGAGGATTAAAAACAGTTTACACTCACAAGAAATGAATAATGTGATTCATTTAGAATTTTCTGCATGGCTGTGTTTACTCTCCTGCCCTAAGTCATAATATGGTAGAAGAAATTTGGAAATCCCAGAACATACTGTATTGATTCACTCCATGAATGATTTTTTTAAATTTCAGAATATTATGGTGGTATAAACATTTTGGTTACATTAATTGCTCTTGTGCAGTTTGAGTCAAAGTTATAAGTGTGCCCATCACCGAGAAAGTGTGCATTGTACCTGTTAGGTGTGAATTTACCTGTCCCCAACCCCCCACCAATAATTTTATACTAATCAGGCTAAATAAGCAGAGTATCACTAGCATGCTGGAGGACTAGGTAAAACACATGTGCTATAAAGGTCAAGAGGTAGACTCTTGAAATATTTAGGGACTTACACATGACTGAAATTTTTAGGAATCCAGTGGTCAGAGGCATACTATGATATCCACTACAAAGTGAAAGACAAACTATTGTATCTTGCATCACATGTGACAAAGAAAGAAGTACAACACCTGATAGGTAGTCTTTTTGTATTCTGGTGGCAGCATAGACAACATGGGGAAGTAGCTGCTCTATTCCATTTACTGGGTGACATGAAATGTTACTAATGTTAAAGTGTAAAGCAGTAAAGGGCTCTGCAGCATGTCTGGCTGCAATGCAAGCACCCCTGCCTTTGGATCATAACACACAGCAGACCCTATAATGTTGGATGTGTCAGGTTGTAAGAAAGCATTCCATGTGGACCTGTAGCAAGCCTATTTGGGAGAATGACAGTGCATAGCATGGGGTTCTCGAGTAAGGTTGCTCACTAAACTGGAGAAGCATAATGCTTTAGCAACACAACTTCCAGCATGTTCTGGGCCCTGCAGAGATGGAGAATCTGACTTTAGGACACCAGTTGATGACGATGTGTTCAGAATCATTCATCATAAGCTCAGTTATGTCAGATACACTAAGTTATATGGTTAGATAGATGGAAGTTATTTATGTGGGTTCAAGTACATGCAAAAAGAGAGCACAGAAAAAAAATCCATGAGCAGAAAATCCAGCCTTTCTCCCCTCTTACAGCTTTACTTTTCTCTCATCTTACACCTGTGGGTACATGCACTTTTATTACATACAACTGACACAGGAGGAACAAGCCTAGGCTCGTTTTACAGATGGATTGGCTTAGTAACTGGTTATAAGCCAAAAAAGAACAGAAGCTGCACTGCAGCTTCCCCTGGGAGTGGCCTTGAAAGATATTGACTCCTGGCCATTCAGTTTTTGTGGAAGGAGGTCTGGCCAGAGGTTAGACTATAGAGGTAGGCAGTGACAAAGGGTCCAGATGGGTGGTGGGGAGCCTGGAGTAGAAAGATTGGAATATTAGAGACAAGAATCCTGAGATATAAATATGTGGACAGACACATGAAAGTGAGCAAGAAATGTGAAGATCTGTGTATTAATCCATCAGGTGAACACCATCGAACAGCATCCGCCAAGGAAAAGACACAAAACAACCAAATAGATGTAATGACTTGGTCAGTTTACAACAGCCAGCATCTATAGCATCCTTCCCAGGGCTTGAGGATGGACACCTTCTAGACTTTATTTCCTTTCCTTCCTACTTTTGAAATAGCTGACTTGTTTCTGAGTTTATTTAGCTTGTCTCTTTTTAGTACTTGTGGCATCTGGCCACGCGTAACCAAGACGCATTCTGTTTCCTTACCTCTTTGCTTAAGATGACATGTTCATTAGGGCCATTATCTCTCCTGAACTTTATTGAGAAGATAGTTTCTCCAAATGTTTCACCATCTCACAACATGAATTATTCACATTTTAGCCTCTGATAATAGTTTTCTCACCACCTACTGCCAGATTCCAATTTGAAGGCCACATATTAATATTTTAGGTATATGTTGTATTAACAGTAGTGCTCCAATTCTAGTTTCTGGCTCCTGTATATAATGAAATAGAAATAACTCCCCATATCTTCAAGATTCACACATCCAATACAGCTATTTAATATTCTATAATGCCTTCAGTATGGCACTCAGCTTGAGAGATGAACCTTTACTTAAACACTAAAATATCTCTGATTCCCCATCAGAGAAAAAAAGAGAATATGATAAACCATGTGTTAGTTCCAAAGGTTTCTGACCATGAGCCACATGCCTCAATTTTCTCATTTCATTAAGCAAAGCAAGTTACAAGGTCAAACCTAACATCCATTGGAATAGTAAACATTTGCTTCCATAGGGAGGGACAGCAAATTGTTTTTAACGGTAATATATTTTACTGAGATCGGTGTAATCCTTTTCTGTTATGCATTAGAAATGACAATAGTTTCTTTTTACTTGCATTGACAAGGGTACACACAGGAAAAAATGCCCGATTTTTTTTGAAAGTAGAGTTACATTAGCCTGTTATTGACATTTAATTTAGATTAAAAATGATAATTCAGCTGACATGTTTGCATTTTAAGGTGCTCAAGGTGCTCCTTTTGCCTGTTTTAAAGAAGTTAATTCTCTGCGTGATAGATTTGGAGACTGCGGTTTTAAAAATTTACAACCATCACCTTGTCAACAGAAGTATGTATGTAGAAAATAATTGTTTCTTTGAATTATAAAAATGATATATTTATCAAGAGACACTAAATAGTAATGAACAGCAAATTGTAAAACAGGACAATATTTTCAAATACCAGTGTATGTATTTTTCTTCTATGTTATTCACAGTTTTCTTTTTCATTATTTTTTCCTTATATCATCCTAAGAAGGAGACTGGAAAAAAGAAAGGTAGTACTTATTAACAGAGGAGAAAAGTGGGCACAAACTACAAAAAATTAGAACTCCTACTGTATATTAAGAATTAAAATTGAGTTTTATGACAAGTCTAAATGGCAATAAATAATCCTAAAGCAAAAGCAAAAGTCAAATGCTTTGACTTTTAGACATAGGATTTTGAGAGAAAGAAAGTTTTTGTTGTTTGCTTCCAAAACATTGACCTGTAAAGCATGGAAGTATATATGAATAGCTAAATTTGGGCCATTGGGACATAGTTTTCCCATAAGCTGTATAATAAAGGGATTCATGAAATCTAATAACTAATAAAAGAAGTGCCACCTAACAAATACTTTCTGAATTTCATCAGGGTATTAAAAGTAAAACAATCACCAAAAAAACAAAACAAAACACAAAACAACAACAAACAATAGTAGCCAATCCAGATTGAAGAAATAAGGGAATTGGGACAGAATATAAAAACATTTAGATAAAATCAAGTAATGCATGGAGAAGCAGGGCTTTCTTTTAACCTCCAAGACATAGCCAGAAAAAAACTGTAAAATCTTTAGGTAAGCACCACACTCAGCTTTGTTCAGAAACAATATGGTTCCTTTCTGAAAGTGAAAGATGCATGAAAATGTGTCTAGTTAGGTGGGACTAATATAGTATCCTCTACACAGGAAATCACCATGGATTGTGCACGACATGGAGAGAATGCAAAATTCCCTGCATGCCCCAACACAGGAGGACTAGTGGTTGGAAATAGGAGACCTAGAATGACAAAGAGAATACTGATGAATGGAGATCACATGAGAAGACTCTATATAATATGAATGAAAATGTATAACTAGCCACATATTGTTGGACACCAATACAGAGCACCAGTGAACAGGCAGACTGAGTTATACCATAGTGGAACCCAATAAAAACAGAAGTGGCACACCAGCCACACTTTATCTCTCTTCCTGATGGCCAGAAGAATATCAAAGGCTCAGGAAAGCTAGATGAGACTAGAATTGAATACATAAATTATCTGATTTAAGCATACTGTGATTCATTTTCAGAAAAGAAAAGCATATTCTAAGAATTTAAACATAAATGCAATGTTCTCCATGGCCAGACTAGAAAGAGACATCCCATGCAAGGCTGGTTTAAAATATATTTCACAGAAAGACAGTGGAACCAAAATCAAAAGAAATATACAGACCTGAGAAAATAGAAAACATTATCCTGGAAGGAATCAAAGATTGGAAAGCAATTTAAATTTTGACTACTAACCTCATTTCAATCTGTATTTCTTGATGTCATTAAGCTAACCCCTCTGATACTAAAAGAACCCAAAATGATCTTTTAGGACAAATGGGTAAAATTTCCTGAGAGGGGACTTTTTGCAAAACAATAATAACAGGCTCAATATACACATATAAATGACTAAAGATGATTATTTCCGTTGAGGATGATATTTGATAAGTAGATCTGAGTGATTCCAAGAGCAAGAAATGTCATAGACTATTTTTAGAGCATGGTCTGAGAATACTGCAGGCCTCTTAGGGAAGCCAGTGTTTTACCCAATGATAGATTGTAAATGGGAAAATAAAGTGTCTATGGGGTAACTTTGATATGCTTGTGGCATGGAGGGGATGTAACAGTTCCTAAATTATTAAGAAATGAGTTTATATATACTGGGATTATCTGTATGTTGGGAGAAATTTGGGATCCAAATGAAGAGACTGCATACTGAAGAAATGTACTGTCTAAAGGTCATGACGGAGACCACAGGCATAATTAAAACACACAGAAAGAGTAATGCAACTAGCAACTCTCGGTAAATTTTGGATAACAAGTGGCCAGACAAGCCAAGCAGGTCAGTGAGGCAGATGATGAATTCTCCCGAAGAGTGTGGTACAGCATGAGTGCTGTAAGACAATGGGACCTAGAAAACAATGTTGAGTTCTGTAATGGGAAATGAAGGCAAGTCTTTATGTCTGAGTTAACTGTATACATTTCGATTCTGCTATGATGCTAATTAATATAGATGCATTTAGTTGTTGTGCACCATACAAGAATGTTTTTATTTTATTCAGGTTTTGTACCGTCAATTAAAAATATTTATGTTACCATCCATGCAATATTTAATGGAAACATGGTATCATTAAAAGCCAAAATGATAAATAATTTTCTGCTTTCCATTTCCAGGGATGTTCTCTGTGGAAAATTAGCTTGTGTTTGGCCACAAAACGATACTTATAAAAGAGATGTTCACTCTGCAGTTTATTCATATATTCAAGACCATGTCTGTCTGTCTATAGCCACTGGGTCATCCATGAGATCAGATGGAAGAGATAATAGTTATGTTGCTGACGGCACTGTGTGTGGTCCACAAATGGTAATAAAATGTGATAATGTATATTTTTCTGTGTTAAATTATGTTAACTATCAAATATTATGTGCCATGATGATTACCATAATTATACTGAATGGATTTAAACCTAGTGTTGGCATTTATTTCCCACGTGATATTGGAAAGATAATTAAATTAAACATGTTATCCCATGAGATTGCTTTTCGGATTAAAATATTATCAGTCCTTATGTGAAAAAGGTACATATGTGTTTTAAACAAGATTTCACTAACTGATAGATGATTGTTTTATAGCTCTGAATCCTAATAGCTTTAAATCATAAAATTCTAATACTGAATTTACAATTTTCCTTGCTTCATGAAGAACCACAATTGACCTTACTTATTTCTTAAATTATCTGCTTATATGTCTGATCAGAATATACGTGTGAGAATTAGGGAGAACCAAGCGAGAGTCTGTGCTAGGAAAGCACCGTTATGGCGCGTGCACAAGCTCATGCACGTGTGCCCGTCTGCACATGGCTGAGCGCTTATATTCACAGGGAGAGCAAAAATGACTCAGAGACTTAGCAATCAATCTGGGGTTGGAGGGCACAGATTCCAGAAAACATGAGGATATGAGGCATCTGAGATTTAAAGCAGCAATTATAAATAGTGTGTGGCATTTAAACGTCATCCAGCACCTACTTGCTGAATAAAAATAAAACGAAACCTGGCGATGGGGGGTCAGTGCGCCAATTGTTGTATCCGGCTGGGGTCAGCAATCCTAATCCCTTGAGAAACTTCCTGACCCCTTCCCACTCCCTGCTGTTCACGCGTGCAAGCCCCTTCCTTTCCCTGCGGGCTGCATCTAAGGGCTTGTTTCTAACAAATAAAACATGGCAAAAGTTACGGGATGCCACTTACAAGACTGGAGGTTGGAAACAAGAAACGAGGTGAGACAAGGCAGCGATTGGTGGCGCGGGGACTCTCCCGGGCCTGCTCGGACGGGATTCCAGCCCGCACCGCGGGAGCAAGCGTGAAAGGCGGAGGGACCTGCGAGAACTGTCGAACAGTATCGGTGACGTGAGGACGTTGAAAACCGCCAGGCTCTCCAGACAGCGAGCGACGCCCAGGTGAGGACAGGGGTCCCCGGCACTGGCGGGAAACGCGGCCCGGAGACGCGGCCGAGAGAGACGCCTACAAACGTTGGTTAATTATTAGCTAATTGGACCTTCAAAAAGATCACAGGATCAGTGTTAATCAGTTACGTGAATTTCTGTTAAAAATGCGTCAAGGGGTGCCTCACAGAGCCCCTAAATTACAAATCGGGGCCTCCGGAAGCCTGAGGGCCTTTGTCCTTCAGCCGCCTCTGCGGCAGCTCAGGGAGAAAGAGGCTTCTTGTGTCAAAGACGCCGCGGGCGCCTTCCGGCTTCCGTCCCGCAGCAGGAACGCCGGCGCCATTCGGGAGGCCGCAGTCGGGGAGCTGTCAGCAGACACAGCCGCAAAAACGAAGAGGCTCCCGGACCCCCAAATTCTACCGGTACGAGGCAGGCTGAGAAGTTGGTCAGCTGCAGACGTGTGCTGCCGTTCACGGAAAATGAAGGACTGCTTAGGGGTCCGACAAGAGCCCAGAGAGACTATTCACAGGCCTTGATTTCAGAATCGCTGTGGGGTAGTGGTTCCTTTCAATTCCCAGTCCACTCCCCTCACCGCCAGCGTCGAATGAGAATTCCTGTAGAAGTTACTCTAAGCCTTTCTCACCATGGTATGTTGGTGCTGTTGGGAGCAAATAACTACTCTTTAGCTTCACAGATCTGCAGATGGAGGAGCTGCTCTCAAGGTAGCCTAGTCCGCAGCTGGAGCTATCTTAGATGAAGAGATAGGCTTTGAACTGATGCTATAATGGACTGAAAACCTTGGAGAGCTTGGGAATGAATGTGGTTTGCATGCGTAAATGATAGGCAACATTAGACGATGAACTGTGGCACTCTGCTTTTAAAATATCCCCCAATTGTCTCATTTTTTTCTCATTCATTCCCTTGTATAATATATTATACATCCTCCCACCCCACTAGGTGAGGAATGGACATAGTGATTTGCTTCCAAAAAATAGAGTATGGCAAATGACGGAATGTGGAAATATAACTTCCAACATTAGGTTATAAAAGATAGTGTCTTCCGTATGCATGCTCTCTCTTCTCTCTCTCTCTCTCTCCACTTCTTGATGGCTTACTTTGATGACACAGGCCACCATGTGGAAGGGTAATACATGGGAAGTAACTGAGTATGGTCTCCATCTAGCAGTCCTTGAGGACGTGAGGGTATTAATCCAACAGCCTGCCAACAACCACATGACACGTTTGGAAGCAAGTTCGCCTGAGTAAAACCCTCAGATTAAACTGGCTGGCATTTTAATACCACCTATGCAAATGCCTCAAGCAAAAGACCAAGCTATGCCATGCCCACAATTCATGACTCACAAAAACTGAGATGATAAATAAGAATTGTTTCATTTTCCTAAGATGAATGCCCAGGAGTGAAATGTCTGGTCCACATGATAAGTATGTACTTGGTTCTGTAAGAACTTGCTATAATATAATCTTTGACTAAGTGGCCGCATCATTTTCCATTTCCACCACCAACACGTGAGTGATCAAGTTTCTCCACATTCTCTCCAGCATTTTGTGTTATCACTTCTTATCATTTTAGCCATTTTTATATATATGTACTAATATTTGTAGTTTTCATTTGCATTCTCTAATGGTTTATTATATTCAATATCTTTTCAAGACCTTATTTATTATTAGTGTATCCTCCTCAGTAAAATGTCTGCTCATGTATTTTGCCATTGTTCTACTAGGAATACCCTTCTTTTAATGTTCAGTCTGATTATTCTTTAAATATCCTAAATGCAAGATTGCAAATATTTTCTCCTATTCTGTAGCCCACGGTGAGGCTAGCCGGAACTCAGGGTTCTAGAGCTGGGGTCCAGCATTTCCTTCTGGCTGAGGTGGTCTAAAACGTTCCCTCCATGGGTGCCAGCAGAATTCTGCCCTGTGCTGTGTCCCCCTGTGACAGGGTGGCCCTGACATTCAATGCAAATTCCCACGATCCCTTCACTGTCCCTACCCTAGCCACATGGACACTCTCTCCATGGGGCGCTGGCACAGCACTGCCAGGGAATGGGAGGGTTGGGGTAGGCAGTGACAGACCATCTTTTCTGCCCTCTTCTGTGCCTCTTTCCTTGAGAAAGTGTGAAAACCAGGTACTGTGATCGCTCACCTGATTTTTTGATTCTTCTAGGGGTGCTTTCTCACATGGACAGTTGTTGAATTGGGTGTCTGTGAGGAGGGACAATTGCAGGAGGTTTCTATTTGGCCACCTTGCTCCCCAGATTCCTATTTTTTATTAGAAGTATGGTTTATCTAACTGGACTTCCAGAGTGGATTGCAAGAATGCAGGATATGAAGTCAAACATGTTCAATTACCTATTTGTATATGTTTTAATATAATGCTAAGTTATTTTTTCATGTCTCTGTGGTCTTTTCTGTCTGTACATAAAAAATATCTCTATGCAATATTCATATGAATTTGGAAGTGTCATTAAACTTCCAAAAATGGTAATATATTCAGCTTCCCAAAATTATTTATGATGCCTATTTTGTCTTTATTTTCTTATCTTAATTAGCAATGTATGACTTTAGACCAAGTCTGAGATCCTGAGAGAAATGGTAGTTAATTAATATATTTATTATTAATTTTTGTTTGTTTGTTTGTGAGACAGAGTCTCACTCTGTTGCCCGGGCTAGAGTGCTGTGGCATCAGCCTAGCTCACAGCAACCTCAAACTCCTGGGCTTAAGCGATCCTCCTGCCTCAGCCTCCCGAGTAGCTCTGACTACAGGTGTGTGCCATGATGCCTAGCCTATTATTAATCTCTTGTCATCTCCTTTTCCCATATATACACTAATCTAATTTAGACAATTTTATAGTCTTCATATGGTATACACAATTTTCTCTTACATTTTTGTTGTGGTAAAGTATACATAGCATAAATTTACAATCTTATCCATTTGCAAGTGTACAATTCAGTGATATTAAGTGCATTCATATTGTTGTGCAAGCATCACTACTGTTCACTTCCAGAACATTTTCACCATCCCAAACTGTACGCCTAAAAAAACAAATCCCATTGTTCTCTTCCCTGCAGCCCCTTACTTTCTATTTCTATGAATTTGAATACTCCATGCACCTCACATAAGTGGAATCAAAAAATATTTGCCCTTTTGTATCTGTTTTATTTCATTTAGCATAATATTTTGCAGATTCATCCATGTTGTAGCATGTAGCAGAATTTTATTCTTGTTAAACTGAATAGTATATATATCCCAATTTGTTTATCCATTTATCTGTAAATGGACAGTGTGTTCCTACCTTTTGACTACTGTAAATAATGCTGATGTGAACATTGATAGAAAAATATCTGTTTGAGTCTCTACTTTCAATTTATTGGAATGTATTCCTAGATGGGGATTTACTGGATCATATAGTTACCTGATGTTGAACTTTTTAATGAAATGTCATACTGTTTTACACAAAGGCTGAACATTTTAAATTTCCACCATCGATGCCCAAGGGTTCCAATTTCTCCACATGTTCACCAACACTTGTTATTTTCTGGGTTTTTTTCCTTTTTCTTTTTTTGATAATAGCCAGTCTACTTGGTTTTAAAGTCGTATCCCATTGCATTTTTAAAATCAATGAATTATTAGTGATTGTGAGCATCTTTTCATGTGCTTATTTGCCATTATTCATTTTCTCTAAAGAAATGTTTATTCAATTCCTTTGCTCATCATTTAATTGACTAGATTGTTTGTTTTAAATTTTAGAATTTATCTTTATATACTGGATATTAATCCATTATCAGATATATATTTTGCTAATATTTTCTCCCATTCTGTGGTTTTCCATTTCAGTATTTCATAGCGCCCTTGGGCTCAAAGGTGTTTTTTTTTAATGAAGTCCAATTTATTTATTTATTTTTGTTATTGTCTGTGATGCTGGTATCCTATGTAAGAAGTTTTTGCCAAATTTAATGTCATGGAAATTTCTCCTTATGTTTTCTTCTGAGAGTTTTATAGTTTTAGCTCTTATGTTTAAACTTCTGATCCATTTCAAATTATTTTTCCATGTGGAGTTTTTTAAAAGGGTCTAATCTCATCTTTTTGCATGTGGATATCCAGTTTTCCCAATACCATTTGTTGGAAAAAACATTCATTTCCCTATTGAATGACCTTGGCAGCTTCATTGAAAATCATTTGATCATCTATGTGATGATTTATTTCTGAGCTCTCTAATCTATTTCATTGCTCAATACATTTGTTATTATGCCAGAGCCACCCTATTTTCATTACTACAGCTATGTAGTAAGTTTTGAAATTAGGAAATGAGTCCCACAGCTTTATTATTCTTTTTTAAGACTCATTTACCTATTTGGTGTCTCTTAGGCTTCCATATGAATATAAATTATCATTATTTTTAATTTATACATAAAACAATACTTATGGAGCAAAGAGTGATACTTTAAAATATATGTGAAATGCATAATGATCACATCAGGGTAGTTAGCAAATCTATCACCTCTAACATTCGATAGGACAAAAATAACAAATGCTAGTAAAGATGTAGACA
Source organism: Varecia variegata (assembly GCA_028533085.1). NCBI lineage: Eukaryota > Metazoa > Chordata > Mammalia > Primates > Lemuridae > Varecia > Varecia variegata. The sequence goes on along the minus strand of CM052451.1, from coordinate 2,450,034 downwards.
AAGGGGAACTCTTATATACTGTTGGGGGGAATGTATATTAGTACAGTAATTATGAAAAACAGTATGGTAGTCCTTCAAAAACTAAAAATAGAAATACAATATGATCCAGCAATCCCACTAATGGGTATTTATCCAAAGAAAAGAAAATTAGTATGCCTAAGAGATATCTGTACTGTCACATTTATTGCAGCACTATTCACAATAGCCAAGATATGCAATCAACCTAGGAGCCCATGAACAGATGAATAAAGAAAATGTGGTAAACATACACAACACATACACTACTTAACTACGAAAAAAGTGAATTCCTGTTTTTCATGTCAAAGTGGATGAGCCTGGAGAACATTATGTTAAGTGAAATAAGGCAGGCACAGAAAGATAAATACTACATGTTCTAATATGTGGAAGCTAAAACGACGTCTTTAAGTTTTTTAGCAATATTTTAGAGTTTTCATTTTACAAGTCTTTCTCCTCCTTGGTTAAGTATATTTCTATATCGTTTATTGTTTTGATAAATAAAATTTTTCTTGATTTCCTTTTTTGAATTGTTCATTGTTAGTGTGTAGACTTGCAACTGATCTTTCCACATTAATATTTATCCTACAACTTTGTTGAATTCATTGATTAGTTCTATCAGGTGTGTGTGTGTGTATAAAGTCTTTAGATTTTTCTACTTATAAGATCATCTGCATAAAAGATTATGTCATCTGCAAAAAGAGATCATTATATGTTCCTTGACAATTTAGATGTCTCCTTTTCTTTTCTTTTCTCTTTTCTTCTTTCCTTTTCTTTTCTTTTCTTCTTTCTTGCCAAAATGCCCTGGCTAGATTATCCAGTATCATGTTGAATATCAGGTACAAAAGTGGCCTGGTGTAATACAATTTGTAATTCATTTATTGGTTGTATGTTAATTTGAGGAAATAACTACAAAAAGGTAATTTTCACTTATATTTGATGTCTTCATATTGTGAATGACTTAATCATATATTTTGCTGATATTTTCGTAAAAAAAAAAAAGAAAAGAAGCTACAAAGCCAGTTCCAATAGAAAAAGATAAATGAGGCAAAAAGCTAAATATCCAGGTGACTAATCACCACTGGATCACCCACTTTGACATAACAGGGTTTTACAATGGATAAAAATGAAGTCTAAATATTTCTTTTGCCAGATTATTCTGATACATATTATAACAAAGATTCATAACAATTTATAAATTATATTTGAAACCTAAACAAAATTAATTCTCTCCTAGTTTTCAAGGGGACAAATCTGTAACATTATCTAACCCATCATTCATAGTAAAACATTAAAATAATATAGAAAACGCCTCTGATGGGGATTTCAAGTCAATCCTAGCTATCGGTATCTTACATAGATCATGTCAAGGCGACACCCTCAGACTTTTTATTTCTTGAAATTATTATTGTTTAGATTTTGTATTGGAATGCCAGAACATTTTTACCACAATCAGAGTAATATCAGTAAGAAGTCCTTCAACTTGAGTATCTCTTATGCATATATAACAAATCATTAATTATTGTTTTTTCTTACTTTATATAAAATTTGTGAATGATTATAAAAATTTTGTTTTAATTTCAGTATTGTGTAAATAAAACCTGCCAAAAAGCTAATTTAATGGGATATCACTGTAATTCCACTACAAAATGCAAAGGGAATGGGGTAAGTAACTTTGCCTTTTGTGATTCTAAATTGCATGTTATTATTGTGGGCTCCTCAAAATAAACATTTATGCTGTTTGCAAGGTTTGAGAGCCTAAGTCACTTTTAAGCTGACCTTGCATAGGCCTAGCTCTCTAATATTAAGAAAACCAAAGGAGCTAATTTTAATACTATAACACTATTAAGTGAATTGTACTAGATATATATTTAATTTATTTTAAGCACCCACAACTCATGAATCAGTAATATGTTTAAATGAAAAAAAAATTTAAACACAAATAAATGTATGTTTTACTTATAGTGTGAACATATTTTGTTCTCCCTCATACACTTAATAATTGAAGTGTTTGGATATATATTAATATTACAGAGTACACTTAAAAGCATGTTGACATGTTAGGGAATATTTTTATTGTTCTAACCAAGAGGTTTCCAATAGGAAATGCAAACTCATGCAAAAAAAACCTTTTTACTTTTTCTCAATTGTTTATTTATTTTAATCTGGTAATATAAATTTGTTCTTACTTTTACATTGAATTACCATTTCTTAAAATTTATAACTTTAGGTTCTTTGTTTTGGTCTTTTTCTAAAAGAATATCAATGTATGATATAGTCAACATATGAATGAACCCCTAATTCAATAGAATTTATTAGTATTTAATTTTATAATTTTTAAATAATTTGGATTTGGAAGACATAAATGCCACTACATTGTCATTAATTTGCTATGGGCTGTTAAGAAAGAGATAGCCACCTTTTTGTGTTTTCTTTTTTGCTTTCTGTAATTACAACTGTTCTTGTTTTTTAAATTTCTTTTGTTAAATTTTATGTTTTAATCCATTGACCTTAATATTTTTCATAAAATCTCAAAACAAAATTAGACATTGTCGACTTTCAAAACTTTCTTTTATTGGATACTAATGTGTTGTCTTAATCTATTACTATTTAGATTCAGTTGTTATTCTACTCAGACTTTTTAGATTTTTTTTATAAAACTTTTAAACTGTGAAATGTTACATTCATAAAGGCAATACATAAAATAAAATTTTATATGCATTTATGTTTATATTTCTCTATTTATATTTTACAAGTAAAATGTTTAAAAATAAAAACCATTTTTTTTCAACTTTTAAAAAATGCAGTTTTATTCAGTTGGTAGGAATACTGTACAGCAAGAGGAAGGGGTTTCTGTTAAACCCATAAAAGAAGAAAAAATTGCTTTTATGTTTTCCTAGTTTCTTAAATGTCTTTTGATCATAATAAGATTAATTAATTTTATAATCCAAATAATATTGATCATAAACTCATCTCTCTGATCCTTCTTGACTCAAGATCACTGAAGATCAGTTCTACAAAACAAAGATTTCAACTCAGCATGTTCTAGCTAACAGAACCCTCACTGGATATTTCTTTTTTTTAATATTATTTATTTCAGCTTATTATGGGGGTACAAAAGTTCAGATTATATATATTGCCCATACCCTCTATCCCCCCGAGTCAGACCTTCAAGTGTGTCCATTCCCCAGACAGTGCACATCACACTCATCATGTAGGTATACACCCATCCCCTCCCCCCACCCCCCACCTCTGTCCGATACCCAATTGGTGTTATTCCCAAATGTGCACTTAGGTGATGATCAGGGAAACCAATTTGCCAGTGAGTACATGTGGTGCTTATTTTTCCATTCTTGGGATACTTCACTTAATAGAATGGGTTCCAACTCTCTCCAGGAGAACAAAAGGGATTCTATATCACCGTTATTTCTTATAGCTGAGTAATACTCCATAGTATACATACACCACATTTTACTAATCCACTCATGAA
>CM052451.1:2428134-2446029 GCA_028533085.1 Varecia variegata | reverse complement strand
ATTCTGTAGGTTGTCTGTTTACTCTCGTGACTGTTTCTTTGGCTGTCCAGAAGCTTTTTAATTTAATCAGGTCCCATTTATTTATTTTTGTTGTTGCTGTGATTGCCTTAGGGGTCTTCTTCATAAATTCTTTGCCTAGGCCAATGTCTGTAAGAGTCTTTCCTACTTGCAGAGCATGTAAATAGGTGGAAAACCATACCATGGTCGTGGATCAGAGGAATCAACATTGTTAAAATGTCTATACTACCCAAAGTGATCTACAGATTCAATGCAATCCCTATTAAATTGCCAACATCATTTTTCACAGATATAGAAAAAGTAATTTTACACTTTGTATGGAACCAGAGAAGACCTCGTTTAGCAAAAGCAATTTTAAGCAATAAAAACAAAATGGGAGGTATTAATTTGCCATACTTCAAACTATACTACAAGGTGGTGGTTATTAAAACTGCATGGTATTGGCACAAGTGCAGGGACACAGACCAGTGGAACAGAACAGAAAATCCAAATATAAAACCATCCTCATATAGCCATCTAATCTTTGACAAAGCAGACAAAAACATACTCTGGGGAAAAGAATCCTTATTCAATAAATGACTGGGAAAACTGGATAGCCACATGTAGAAGACTGAAACAGGACCCACAGCTTTTACCTCTCACAAAAATCAAATCACGGTGGATAACAGACTTAAACCTTAGGTGCGAAACTATTAGAATTCTAGAAGAAAATGTAGGAAAGAAAAACCATTTAAAAATAATTACAAAGTCAAGTAAAATTGGATGAGTCTAGGTAAAGTTACATTTACTCTCAATGACGGATATCAATAGATAGCCCTATCATTTATAATTTTATTAGTTAAATTTTATTAGTATGTAGTTATTCCAAAATATCATAAATCATGAAATATTATAGTTATAATGCTGTTATTCTCTTTTCTTTAATTATATACTTTTATTTGGATTAGTCTCCCTAGAAATTTATCCTTTCATTACTCTGAAATTTATTGATCTGAGCATCAATATCACTATCAATATCAAGAAGTTAAGAAAAGAGCAGAATATTAAATTCAAAATTTTAGTGTGTGATTCAATATATGTGGTGAAAGAAAGTTCAAGATTTCACAATTTAGTATAACATTTGTAAAAAATTTTTTAATGATAATTTTCAAATTTAAAAAGTCCTTGTGTTTCTAATATGGTTAGTTTTTTTTTTAAATTTATGGATAGATGCTAAATTTTAATCAAAAATTTTTTCTGCATCTATTGACCTTAACCTATGATTTTTTTCTTTTTAATATGTTAATATACAAATACATTTACTTACTTTTTAAAATGTTAAACCAAGTTCTCAGAATAAAACCAACAATGATCTGTTTTTTGATTCGATTTTTGAATATTTCTTTTTTTAATTTTTTTTATTTATTTATTTTTCATTTCAGGATATTATGAGGATACAAACGTTTTGGTTACATTTTATGTCTTTGCCTCACCCAAGCAAGGTTTAGAGGCTTGCCCTTCCCCTCTACAATGCACACCATGTCTATTATTTCTTTTGATATAATTATTTCTATTTTCTGAATGCTATTGATTGTCAATTTTTATATTTTGTACTTAAGGTTTTTGATTGAGTATCAAGGTTATGCTATTTTGGTGGTGTTTCTTCATTATATATTTTCTGTAGTAGCCTTTAAAAATAGTAGACATTTTTTAGAGCAATTTCTGGCTTACAAAACAGTAAGTGCCAAGTACAGAGCTACCATATAACCCCTAACTCTTCTACCCTCCAGTTTTCCCTATTATTTTGCATCTTGCAACATTGAGGTTAACTCGTTTGTTCTATAGGTCTGAAAATATATACAACTGCTTATCTCCATCATTACAGTATTATGAAGAATTTTATTTCCCTAAAGATGCCCTGTGCTCCACATATTTAAACCCTTCCTCCTCCGTCCCAAACTCCTACCAACCAATGATCTTTTTACTATCTCTTAATAATATTCATTTAACATTCTTTCATCTCTTTTCATGGCTTTATATGTCACTGTCTTTAGTCACCGAATAACATTCTGTTGCACAGATGTGCCGCAGTTTGTCTATGCATTCGGACGTTTTGGTTTCCTTCAATTTGGGGAACTTATGAATAAAATTTCTATAAACATTCACGTGCCAGATTTTGTGTGGACGTAACTTTTCAAATCAGTTGGCTAAATACCAAGGAGCACAAAATTACTGGGCTATAGGGGAAGAGCATGTTTAGTTTTGTAAGGAATTGCCAAACTGTCCTTCAAAGTGGCTGTACCATTTTGCATTCCCACTAACGATGAATAAAGGTTCCTGTTGGTTGACATCCTCACCAACTTTCGGTGTTTTCAGAGTTTTGGATTTTAAACACTCTAATTATTGCATAGTGGTAACCACTGCTATTTTAATTTGCAGCTCTCTAATGGCACATGATGTTTAGCATCTTTTATCATGCTTACTGGCCGTCTGTGTATCTTTTCTGGTGAGGTGTTCTGATCTTTTGCCTATTTTTAAAAGTTGGGTTGTTTTCTTATTTTTAAGTTTTAAGAGCTGTTTGTACATTCTGGGGCCGTTGACTCAAAGGGATTCTGTATTTTTGTTTCAGATATGTAATAATTTTGGTAACTGCCAATGCTTTCCTGACCATAGGCCTCCAGACTGTAAATTCCAGGTTGGTTCACCAGGGGGCAGTATTGATGATGGAAATTTTCAGACATCTGGTAAGTAGCAATTTAATTTTTAAAGCAAAATAGAACGTTCTTTTATATGGAGCTAATTAAGGAAATCTAAGAGTTTTCTTGAATGGTGTTCTTTATTGAAATTACAGTAGTCCCTCCTTACCCTTGGGGGTACATTCCAAGACCCCAGTGGATGCCTGACCCTGCAGATAGTACCAAGACCTGCATATGCTATGTTTTTTCCTGTACATACATACCTGTTATGAAGTTTAATTTATAAATTAGGCACAGTGAGAGATTAACAACAGTAACTAACTTCCCTTTCTATGTTTTATGCCATGGTGCCTTCTTCACACTTTTATGAATATAAGTTCTATTGGACATCTTCTTCCAGAAGAGCCTACTTTCATCACAATTGAAGACTTGCTTTGGGTGGTATACTTTCTTCTTAATTGACTTCTTCAACTATGCTGGAAATGTGACAGTTTCTTTTCCTTCTGAAGACACAGGAGTTTTTACATTTTTCAGTCCAAACCTATTCCTGAATCTGTGTAACCATCCCTTACTTGCAATAAATGGCTTGTTGTCATTTTTTCCCCAGAGAAATCCTTGTTGAAGTCCTTGTATAGGCTCAATGTTTTCTAGCACAACACATTGCTATCAATCAGAATATGTTTTTTGTTCATGTCTTTCACAAACAAATTTAGTGCCTTTTCTATCTTAACTAAGCATTTATCCTGCACTGTGGCCATAACTTTGGCATATTGAGGTGCAATAGCAAAATCAGCACAGATTTCTTTTTTTATTTACAATTTCATGGACTGAAGATTTGTTCTTACCATAGGTCTTAGCAATATTAGTATGTAATTTTTTTCCTTATTAAGTCAAACTTTCAACTGTTTACTTAAAGAAAGCACTTGTCAGCTTCTCTTTGTCATATCCACATTGAAATCATCATTATTCCTGTGCTTATGAAGTAAAATAAAGGTTACTTGAACCCAAGCACTGTGATACCGTGACAGTCAACCTGAGAACCAAGACAGCTACTAAGTAACTAATGAGAGGCTAGCATATATGGCATGGATACATTGGACATTCATTCTCATGAGTGAGATCTTGTCATGCTACTCAGAAGAGCATGCAATATAAAACATAAGAATTGTTTATTTTTGGAATTTTTTATTTAATATTTTCAATCCTCAGTTGACTATGGGTAATTGAAACTGTGGAAGCAAAACTGTAGATAGGAAGGGACTGCCATAATGATAGACAATATGTGTAATTAGATTTTCTTAGCAATATTCAGCTTTAATTAACTTAGTTAAATAAGTTAGAATACAGTATCCTTAAGTTTCAATAAATATCATAAAACGAGTTTTATGAAAAGTATAGAAGAATGAACTCTGCACAAATAATTTGTATTCCATATTATTAAAAACTGTAGATTGTTAAAAAAAAAACAACTGTTGGATACACTGTTTATTCTGAATGCAACTTGGGAAAACGTGGCAAAATAGAAATCTATATATTTATTAGAAAATAATAGTAAATAAATCACATTTTGAGGAAAGGAATATAAAACTACAATGAAATGTCATCTCACCTCAGTTAAAATGGCTTTTCTCAAAAAGACAACCAATAATGAATGTTTCCAAGGATGTGGAGAAAGGGGAACCCTTGTACAGTGTTGATGGTGATGTATATTAGTGCATCCACTATGAAAAACAGCATGGAGAGTCCTCAAAAAACTAAACATAGAACTACCATATGACTCAGCAATCCCACTGCTAGTTATATACCCAAAAGAAAGGAATTCAGTATATCAAAAAGATATTTGTATTCTCATATTCACAATATCCAAGATTTGGAATCAACCTAATTGTCCATCAAAAGATGAATGGATAAAGAAATTTTTGTCCATATACACAATGGAATATTGTATAGCCATAAAAAAGAATGAAATCCTGCCATGTGCAACAACATGGGTGGACCTGGAGACCATTATGTTAAGTGAAATAAGCCAGACACAGAAAGACAAATCTCACATGTCCTCACTTATATGTAGGAGGTAAATATTAAAAACAATTGACCTCATGGAGACAGAATACAATGGTGGTTACCATTGTACCCTGCTACCCTTCTCAGAGACTGAGAAGGGTAGCAGGGAGGGCCTGATGTAGTAGAGATAGTTAATGGGTACAAAAATATAGTTAGATAGAATGAACTATATTTGATAGCACAACAAAGTGACTATAGTCAAAAATAAGTTTGGGTACGCTTTGAAATAACTAAGAGAGTGGAACTGGGAGTTTCCTAACATGAAGAAATGATAAATGTCTGAGGTGATAGATACTCCAGTTACCCTGGTTTGATTAATTCACATTGTATGCCTGTATCAAAACATCACATGTACCCTATAAATATATACAACTATTATGTACCCATAATAATTAAAAATAAAACATTTAAAAGAAGAGAATACCCCATATATGTAATTATCAGTTGTCAAACAAAGTTAAATTACATTTAAAAAACAAAAAAGGACAACTATATAAAAAGAAGAAAAATACCAAAGATATCCAACAACCAAGACTCCCATCCACTAATAGGAATATAATTGTTATAACCACTTAGTAAATTCATTGGAATTATTTACTAACATCAAATATGGGCATATGCTATGAACAAGCTTTGACACTCCCCATGTATGCACATATCTGAGAGATATGGAAACATGTTGACCAAAGGATATGTTGTAGAATATTCATAGAAGCACTATTCCTAATAACCCAAATTCCAAACTACCCAAATACCCACTGGAAGAGGATGCATCAATAGCTGTTATTTCTATGCAATGATATAGTAAACATCAATGAGAATCAACATTTTACCAATATAAGCAACAATATCTGTGAATCCCAAAAGTCAGTAACAATGAACACAAAAAGTCAGGGAGAAAAAAATGTGTATATAGTATAATTCCACTTATATAACATTTTGAATCTCCCAGAAATGATCCATACAAAGTAGTGATTTTCCTTGGGAGGAACAGTGAGTGCAAAGTAAGCTGTGAGGTGCTGGTCATATTGTGTTTCCTAGATTTGGTGCTGGTACATGGTTGTGTTCAATGTAGAAAGTCTTTTGAGCTGTACAATTTTATGCACATTTTTTTGTTAATAGGTTATATACTTCAGTAAAATTTTACTTAATAAATAATTAGAAAAATTAGGATCTTTGTAACCTTTGGAGAGGAGAGAAGATTAGGAAATGTCCTGAATTGCTTTGGGAATTCTAACAGGATCTGTTTTGAGACCTGGAGAGTGGGTATTTGCATATTCATTTAGTCAATTTATTCCTAAGTTTGCTAATATATTTTTCTCATATACTTCTCAAAATTGTGTATCTCAACTTTTGAAACTATACTAAAATAATCAAAGAGCATAATATACTTACAGAATGGGAAGATATACACACATACAAAGTTGAATATGTTATGTATAGATATAGATACAGATATATATGTATACATAAATATTACATACGAGATGGAGAGACATGAGTCAATTAAAGATGTTCCAAGGAAAGAAACTATGGTTTAGCAAGGGTCTTGGATGGGGGTTTCTCCAAGTCTATATATTATTTTCCTAAAATGTTATATACAGTCCTATTAATGTATTAATTTTTAAATTATTGATGTTACAAATAGGCTGAATGTAGCAAACAGCATTTAAAACATATATACAGCACCATAATATTTAAACAAATATGCATGAAAGACAGAGAATCTATGAAAAATGTACCATTGCAGTTTTTAGGTTATGAGCTTAAATGTTTTTTTAATTTTTTCCTATAATAGTTTGCAATGTTTTAAAATTTATTTACATATATATGATTAAAGTGAGAAAAATATACACTTATTTAAATATTCGGTAAGTCCCTACTGATTTATAATATGGTTCATTTCTAGATATACATTTATTTAAAAAAGGCTATAATACACATCGGAACAACTGGCTTATTCTGAGTTTCTACATTCTTCTACCATTTTTCATAATTTTCACCATTGTGATCATTAAGAGAAATGAAATGAACAAATCACGCAACAGAGAGAGCACAGGATATAAGGGGTAAATATGACTTATATAATCAATGTATTAGATTAAATTGTGCTGATCATTGACCAGTGTCATGAATTCATACATGTTATATTAATTCCTAATATGTAATATTTTTAATCTAATATAAGTGACGTTTTTATAATTTTGTTTTCCAATAGTTTTTCAGTAGTACAGTAGGCAAATCGAAATTTTGACTGTTCTAGAACTTTTCTTCATGAGTATTCCACACTGTACAAGGGACTTAATAAGTCAGAGAAGAATATGTCTAGTGCATCATTTTATGTTTCCTTCTAGTTAAATTTATATTATGTCCAGGTGTTGGTTTTCTTTAAGAAAAATGCTCCCAACTTTAAAATTGTGTTAAAACTTTTATTAATAGATTATTTGAATTTCATAATTCTGTCTCTTTAATAGTCTTAAATGCTACAAAAATCCAATTTCAGCATTTCTTTGAGATTATATACTGTTTCCTATAAATTTATACATTCTATTCTTACTTTTGTCTTCCTCCTTTTCTGATAACCAAACATTTAACTCACTTAAGGCAAGAAATCCTCATACAGGTACTTAAATGTAATATCACAAATAGCGATTTCAGCTTCAAAGTGCTGTTTTCTTTGAAATGTATTTATTATTGGTCTATTTTATTAAGAGACTTTCACTAGTACATACATTATATCAGGAGTTTCCCAACCTATGGTGAGTTGTCTAATTATTTCATTATATATTACAATGTGATAAAAACAGAAATAAAGTGCACAATAAATGCAATGTACTTGAATCATCCCAAAACCATCCTCCCCACCAGTCTGTGGAAAAATTATCTTCCATGAAAACAGTCCCTGGTGCCTAAAAGGTTGGGGACCGCTGCATTACATGTCTATTATTCAGGTAGTGATGGATCTTACTCACTGAAAGAGGCAGTGACTTAATTGAGCTACTGTGATTCTTTACAGATAAAAAGACAAGACAGGATTCAAAGGAATTCCTTATATGTGATACCATTGAGGAGATATGGGTGATATATGTGATCAATACATCTCCATAATCAAAAAATTTCTACTGCCCCTGTCTCATTGAATATCCCCTTATAAACTCTTCCAGCAGGTCTGGGATATGTACACTTAGTTCTTTCATTTTTGTTTACTCTACAAGTATTCTATATTTGGAGCCATTGGAAAAAAATATTTAAACTAGCTGGTAGTAAAGTATGTCATCTTGTGGCAATATATTTATTTCCATCATGCATTACCTCCTCAGTTGTATAAAGGGCACTGAAGCTCAGCAAACTTTACATGTAGCTAGTATAAAACCATGTGTCCAGTTGCATGGCTTCACTAGGGGGTTCCTTGGGGTTGGCAACATAAAGCTTGATCCCTTACAGAGTCCTATTTCCCATCCTTGAGTTAGTCAATTTCCTCTTGATGTCTTATGCTACTGGTAAAAAAAAAAAAAAAAAAAAAATTTGCCTTTGGAGTATTGCCACCTTTGCCTTGAGAGAAGATTTAATGCAAGATAGAGTTGTATTAACTGTTTTATTCCTTTGATTATTTTTAAATTAATTTTCCAAAGAAACTTTGTTGTTGTTTTTTTGAATGACCTCTGCAAACATGATCTCCCAGTCCATACTGTCCTTGACACAGTTGGTCTTTCATTTGAGTGAACTTGCATAAAATTAACAGACAAAATATTGGATCTTCTTATTAAAAAAAGGGTAATTTTCACTTGTAATTCTGCACTTCATAAAAATAGTCAATGAAATTAATAAAAGAACAAACTAAGAAAGTTTTATATTAAGTGAAACTCTTAGTGACACTAGAAGGTAGAACACAGTGAACAACAAAGAAAATGATGAGAGTTCTAGCCAGGCTGGTGTTAAGCAATGGTAGTAGGAAGAGCCTTATTCTTTTGGCTTCAAACATATCCTGAAGATGACAGATGACCATTTAAAATTTGGTTGAAGGCCAGTTACAACCCAAACCTCAGTCCAAGATTTCACAACAGGTAGGGGTCCAATTTTACTGTGTGTGAGTGTGTCTATGCAGAGAGGAGGTGGTAATTGTATCTAATTTTTTTGTTACTTATGTTTTTCTAGCTACTAGTGAGGCTGTAAATCTATTTTTATCCAAGTCATTCTGTGTTTCTATGTAGAGAAATAATTGTTGACATCTTTTGGTCTCTTTTTCCATTTGTTTATCTTTTATCTTTTGTAGAAGTTATTTATGTATATGATTTACTAATGTGTTTTACCTGTACATCCTATGGATTCTTGATGAATTTATAGAGTAATTAGAAAACTGATATCTTTAAGTATTATATATTTTTATCCTGGCATATGTATAACAGAAAGAAGCTCAAAAATACATTAAATGATTTTGGTCACATATGAGCTAACAGTGCTGATTTGCATTGACAGGTTTAATTTGCATGTGAATTCTATAAAATATGCAAAATCACATATATTTACAGGTATGCACAGGTTAAAAAAAAATCCAAGTAAATATTTGTATATTCACCAACAAATTAAGACATGGGATGTTACCAGTAATTTCATTTGGTTCTGGGCTTTTCTTCATGGAAAGAGTTTTAATTACTATTTTAATGTCTTTATTTGTTGTAATCTATTCAGAATATCTATTTTTTTATTGAGCCATATTGGAAGCTTATGTCTTCAAGAAATATGTCTATTTCATCAAAATTGTATAATTTGTTGCATAAAGTTGTTCATAGTATTTCCTTTTAATCATTTTAATTTCTATAATGTCAGCAATGAATTCTTGTACTTTATTCCTGATTTTATTCATTTACGTTTGCTCTCTTTTTTCTTGTTCAGGCTAATTAAAGCTTTGCTAATTTTTCTGATTTTTAAAAATTATTATGGGCACATAATATAATAGTTGCATATCTTTATAACGTACATGTGATGTTTAATACAGGCATACAATGTGAATTAATCAAATCAAGATCCAACTTTTTGTTACAATGACTTTTCTCTAGTGTTCAATTTCTATTTAATTGACTGCAGGTTAATATTTCTTATCTAATTCCTTTTGCTTGTTTGGTGATTGGTTAGTTCTTCTTTTTTCTAGTATTGTAAAGTCAATGTTTAGATGATTTTTTTGAGATATTTTTTCTTCTAATGTAGGCATTTAACCTATAAATTTCCCTTTAGGCTTAGCTGCAACCTATCTGACCTATATGTTCTGATATCATAGTTTTCATTTCCATTCAGTTCAATATATCTTCTAGTTTTTCCTTGTTATCTTTTCCCTTTGACTCTTTGATTAATTAGAAATATGTGTTTTTTTTGAAGATTTTTAATTGCTGCTCCAATTTCTGTGCTTGATATTGGTCTGTTCAGGAATTCTATTTCCTCCTGATTGAGCTTAGGAAGATGTGTGTTTCCAAGAATTTGTCCATTTCCTCCACATTTTGTAGTTTTGGGGTATATAGATTTTTATGATATTCAAAGGTAATGTTTTGTATTTCCGTGATGTCTATTATGACCTCTCTTTTCCATTTCTGATTGAGTTTATTAAAGTTCTTTCCTTTCTAGTTCTTGTTAATCTAGCAAGAGGGCTGCCAATTTTGTTTATCTTTTCGAAAAGCCAACTTTTGGTTTTATTGATCTTCTGTATAGTTCTTTTATTCTCAGTTTCATCTTGTCCTGCTCTGAGCTTAGTTATTTCTTTTTTTCTGCTAGGTTTAGAATTAATTTTCTCTTCCTTTTCCAGTTCCTTGAGATGGTTTATTAGTTTGTTGATTTTTGAACTTTCTGTCTTTCGGATGTGGCATTTAATGTCATTAGTTTTCCTCTCAGGAATGCTTTCGCTGTATCCCACAGATTTTGATAATCTGTGTCCCCGTTATAATTTAGTTTGAAGAATATTTTGATTTCCATCTGGATCTCCTCCTTGAGCCAGTAGTTATTCAGCAATAGATTGTTTAATTTCCATGACTTTGTGAAATGGTGAGTGTTTCTGTTGAAATTGATCTCTAATTTTTTACCACTATGGTCTGAGAAGATACATGGTACAATTTCTATGTTTTTTAATTTGTTGAGATCTGATTTGTGGCCTAGGATGTGATCGATTTTGGTGTATGTTCCATGAGCTGATGAGAAGAATGTATATTCAGCTTTGTTTGGATGGAATGTTCTGTAGATGTCTGTTAGACCCATTTGTTCTGGAACTCTGTTTAAATCCATTAATTCTTTGCTTATTTTTTGTTTGGAAGTTCAGTCAGTGGGTGTTGAAGTCCCTGGCTACTATTACATTACTGTTTATCATGCTATTTAGATCAGACAGGGTTTGGTTTATATAACTGGTGCCCCTGTGTTGGGTGCATAAATACTAAGAATTGTTAAGTCTTCTTGTTGAATTTTTCCTTTCACCATTATATAGTGACCATCTTTGTCCTTCCTTACTTTTGCTATTTTAAAATTTATGCTGTCTGAAATCAGGATCACTACCCCCGCTCTCTTTTAGCTTCCGTTTTCCTGGAAGTTTGTTTTCCACCCTTGACCTTGAGTCTGAAAGCATCTTTGTGGTTTAGATGCATTTCCTGGAGATAGCAGATACTTGACTTATAATTTTTTATGCACTCAACCAGTCTATGTCTCTTCAGAGGACAATTCAAGCCATTCACATTTATTGAGAGGATTGATATTTGTGGTACATTTCTGTTCATATTGTTGGGTAAATTCTTATTGTTTTGTTTTACCTCTGTAGCCAGTGAAATCCAGGGTCTGGACTTTAACTCCTGAGTGATTTTACTTTGGTGAGTGTCTATTGTGCTGTTCAATGTGTAATTCAGGTCTGAGTGCTTCCTGTAGGGTAGGTCTGGTCTTCACAAATTCCATCAGTGATTGCTTGTCTGGGACAGTCTTTATTATACCTCAAAGAGCTAAAAATAGAAATACCATTTGATCCAGAAATTCCACTACTAGACATCTATCCAAAGGAAAAAAAAATACATTCTATAATAAAGACATCTGCACTCTAATGTTTATAGCAGCACAATTCACAATTGCAAAGGTGTGGAAACAACCCAAGTGCCCATCAATATATGAGTGGATTAATAGAATGTGATGTATGTATACCATGGAATACTACTCAACTACAAAAAACAATGGTGAACTAGCACCTTGTGGGTTGTTGGTAGGGTTTCAGTCTACCCCCATCCTTGCAAAGTTTGCTATTTTCTGCTTTTTAATTATTTTGTTTAAATAGCACTCATCCTAATGGATGTGAGGTGGTATATCATTGTGGTTTTGATTTGCATTTCCCTAATGATTAGTGATATTGAGCATGTTTTCTTGTGCTTATGGGCCACAGGGGATGGGGAGTTTTGCTAGAGGAAAAGATTTCTGGAGATAGATGGTGGTGATGGTTGCAAAACAATATGGGTGCACTTAATATCACTAACTGTATACTTAAAAATGATTAGGCCAGGCATGATGGCTCACACCTGTAATCCCAGTACTTTGGGAGTACTTGGGAGGCCAAAACAGGAGGATGACTAAAGGCCAGGATTTTGAGACAAGCCTAGGCAACATAGTGAGACCCCATCTCAACAAAAATTACCTGGTAAATTTTATGTTATGTGTATTTTACCACAGTAAAAATATGTTAATGTAAAATAAAGAAATTGTAAAAAAAAATTGAAATTAGGCAAGTCACCAACCTGAATATTAGGCCATGTTAATTCTATTATCTTTCCATGTGTGCACTCCATATTGCTGGAGAAAAATTTATGACTAACCATTCATTTAGTCTCCTTAAACCAGGTTTTTCTAAGAAACAAAGTGTACAAAACTGAATAAATGAATGGCCATTGATTGTTTTTACATTGTTATTTCATAATTGCAATTTTGTTTACCTGCATATTAAATTACAAATCAATACTAAAGTAATAAAACACACACATACATTTTACAGTTAGCTTTTTATTTGAACTCCTTATACAGTTTTCTAAGAATCAAACTTATCTATAATAGAACTGATTTTGTAGTGTTTGTGTTTTGACCAGAGACTTAAAGAAGAAATCCAGTAGCATATATGCTTAAAAGTAGGCAATGACCTGCTACTAGTGTGAATTTCTATTTTTTCTGTTCTCCTCCCCTACAGTACTTCATCCATTGCACCAGAAAGCTATGACGTGGTATATTGATACTGCCAAGAAAGTCGCCAACAGATGGCCTGGAGGAGAACTTGTGATTTATAACCCTTCTTTCACCTTTCAATGCATTTTAAATGTCAAACTTTTGGAAAATAAAGCCCATGTGTGTAGAAACACAGGCTCTCGCGTGCCTCTACAAGTACAACAGCCTGTGGGTGGTCACCCCTGGGGCTGCAAACTCCATTGGCCGCTGGTATCTGCAAAGCTTGAGCCTGGTCTACACCCTGTATCCCCCACTGCCCTGTGGCTCTGCTCTGCCTCCCTCACCCTCGCAAGAGCCCAGGGGCCAGTGGCCACAAGCTGCCTCCATTCCACCCCTAAAAGCCATTACTGTGGTGAAGTCGGCTGGCCATGCAATGCTGCCTTTTTTGGTGACCCTCTCAGGCCTGGGCCAGCTGATCTCTGTGGATCACTTAAGTGAAGACTCTTGCTCTATAAGAGAATGGCCTTTCCACAGTGCACAACGAGGGGATGCCCAGTAGCTCAGGCCAAGATGAGGGGAAGACTGTTAGAGCCTGTTCAGTTTCAGGGCCTCAGAGCCATGGGGGGTCCTGCTGGGCCTGGTGGTTGGAGGGCTCAGCACAGAGCTGGGACAGTTGTCTTTCCCTGACGCTACACAAGAGGGTGTGCGTCTCCTGGGGAGGTGGGGGAAGGAGGAGGCCTAGGTGAGGTCAGAGATCTGTAGTCCATACTTCTCCCACTCAGGGCTGAGGTTAACATGCCCTGAAGTGTCTCTGGACAGTAGTAGGATAATACTCCCACTTGCAGAAGAGCTTCTTCCAGGAATTAGAGAAAGTATAGTTGTGTGTGGAGTGTGTGTGTGTGTGTGCGTTGGGGCTTGGAAGTTTAAACAGGATGTGAGATGTGCAGATGAGTGAAGAATGAGGATACTCCTATACATTGGAAATGCTCACATGTTTTGCTCCCTGTAAATTCTGAAACACCACTCTGCTAATTACAGTGCCACAGAATACTGGGACAATATTTAGAATGTGGAAGGCAAATTATACCTCTTTTTTCTCAAACAATAAGATAAAGGAAAGACACAAACAGAAATAGTTCATTGGTTTGTTTCCTATAGTTTATAGTAAATACAGTTGTAATACTCATCATGAAGTTCTACATATGAAAGTCAATCAATATCATACACCATATTAACGGAATGAAGGAAAAGAACCACATGATCATCTTAAGTGATGAAGAGCAAGCATTTCACAAAATTCAATACCCTTTAATGAAATGGTTTAATGAAAACAGTTGTATCTCCTGAGATACTGGGAAAATATGCATATATTTAACTTTCAGGTTCTTACATAGGTGAAGACCTGATGTTCACAGTATGAAAAAATGGTTAACTGGGAAATAATTTGAAATTATCACTACCACTATTTAATCTGTGCTCTCATAAGTTAACTAGGTAAATTATTAAAAATAACTTAGGTAAATGTGTAAATGAGAAAACATCTATAAATGCAGTTTTATGTAATTTGACAACCTAAAGTTATGTTAGATTAAATAATAGATACCATTAAAGGTGTAGATCGTTTCCAAATAACAGAAAAACTGAAACAGATTTCTGGGTATGAATTTGTTTGCCATTGCCTTTATAACTTTAATATAAAGACTAAATATTAGGGTCTATTAATATATATGATATTTATGTTATAGGAATATATGTTTCAAAATATTATAAAATGGTTCTCATTTATAAAATACTGATATGTGATAAACAAGGAAAGATTTCTTGTTTCCTAGGTTTTAAATAAGATTTAAAGTTACTAACAGTTAAAAATTTTAATTAGGGCTGGGCACAGTGGCTCACACCTGTAATCCTAGCACTCTGGGAGGCCAAGGCAGGTGGATCGTTTGCACTCAGGAGTTCGAGACCAGCCTGAAGAGCGAGACCCTATCTCTACTATAAATAGAAAGATATTAGCCAAACAACTAAAAATAGAAAAAATTAGCCGGGCATGGTGGCGCATGCCTGTAGTCCCAGCTACTCGGGAGGCTGAGGCAGGAGGATCGCTTGATTCCAGGAGTTTGAGGTTGCTGTGAGCTAGGCTGATGCCACGGCACTCTAGCTCGGGCAACAGAGTGAGACTCTGTCTCAAAAAAAATTAATTAATTAACATATATAATTTTATAAATAAAGTATGCCCCATATATGTATGATATATTGTTAGAAATTATAAGAAAAGCATAAAAGTCAGTTCCCTATAATTTTGTTGAATTTGGAAGTTATGTAAAAGTTGTTTCAAAGTAAATGCTTATGAAGGAAACAGAAGTAAGATGGAAAGGAACTAACAAGTAGGAGAGAGATGTAAAAAAAGCTATGGATATGAAGATATATTTTTGGTAAGGAAGGATTAAAAGAAAAGAGAATATTTTTTGTATGAGAAAAAATCTTGTGTGGTAATTTTTTTGTCTAATGTAAAGTGATTGGTTACTTCAGAAAGATGATGTATACAACAAGGCAGAAATTCCAAGCATGTTGTAAATGGTCTTTGTAAGTTTGATAAGATTCACGAAAAGGGAATTTGTGAAAGAAATTTTGCATTTGATCAAGTTGAGTATAATTAAAATGGAATTATTCATAGTAGTCTTCCCAAAGTTTGAGTTTTGATATTAAAAATATGCTAATAAAAAGTTTTTTAAAAATGATCTCCTACGTTAGAACAAGGTTTTTTTGTAAGCATTGATTTGCTCTCAGTAAAATTACAAGAGGTTTTGATTTATCAATTCTGAAATTTATCTTTTAACAGCCCTCTTCTATTCTGCAGACAGTTTCTATCTTACATTTCTTCCTGCAATCCAATTCATTTCCCTAGTTTCAGATTGGAAATGCAACTTGCCTTCTTTCTGCCCTTGAAAGGTATACTTTCTTGGCTGGAGTGAAGATTCTCTCCTTCAATCTTTTGTTCAACTCCTGTAACTCTTTTTCTCTGGCTCTAACTCTGCTGTTATGGCCTGATGCTAAAATGATTATCCCAAAGGCCTAGAAAACCAAAATTCTCCTCCAAAATAACTGGACTGTGTACTCTTGGCTTTTCTTGGTTTGTCTGTATCGCTACATATAACCGGGAAAGTTCCCACGCAGTTACTAAGAGCCTGTGTTCCCCTGCTCAAGGTACTAGTTTTCTTATTTACATTTCTCTATAATATAGTATATACTCATAACCCTAGACACACTCCCCTGAGTCTGGATTAAATCCAAGTACCCTTTTCATCAGATTTGACTCCAGGTATCTAAATGGGCTTCCCATAGGGAGAAGCAGTCACAGTACAGGTTTTTCTTTCTCTTTTGTGGTTACTATCCTAAAACAACAATGACAACAATAAAGATTTTGTTTTATGAAGATAATTTCCCATGTTGTCTTTAGTAGGTTTCTTTGATTGCTTAGGAAAACTGAGCTTTTAAAGGGTTAAGTGTCTTATAGCCATGTAACTTTTTGTATTGTTTTTGAAGTCTTTTCATTATCATGCTGATAAATAAATACTATTACTTAACAGTGACTTAGTATACCATTTTGTTCAAGTGTTTTGACCCTTTTAACATCTTTGGCAGATTTCCCTGGACTTAAAATATTAAATGAAGTCTTTTTGAATTAAAATTAACTTTGGAATTTTCTACTTGGGCCTTTGAAGAGCCACAAATAATATATGTCTCATCTTGCAGAGATAATACATAATTAGTCTTGTTAAATGGTATGGGAGGTATTGTCATATGATAAGTGATACTAGATCTTGGTTAATTACATTTATGGATATATGTTATTGATATAAATGTTTCAACAATTATACAAATTCTATGTCTTGTATTTTATTAGTCATAATTTTGATTGTTATGTTAAATATTTTCTAAAGGCAAATTTGTATGAATATGTTTATAATGTGAATATACTAAAGATTATAATAAATTTATACAAGTCTGATCATTCTGGTTGTTATATTATTATGCTGCATGTAATAGAAGTCACTAAGTTCTTTGTCATTTGGGAACTTTCAATAGATTTTCAACCATGGCTATTCTAAGTTATTGTTATACAGTTATTATTTTAAGTCTTTTCTAACAGCATGTGCAATCAGCTATGGTCCAAAATTTCTTTACATGGAAAAGACTCTAACAAATACTCTTGAACACAGATTTCTGATAACTTTCAGATCAATTAACTAGATAAAAAATTTTCAGAACTCCAAGAAAGAAATTGATGGGTTAATGAAATTGAGAGTCAAGTTTAAAAAAAACAATGAAATAAATAACATGAAATTAAGTAATTGAAGAAAATAATGCTTTATAGTTTTTATTTAAAACATTATTGATGTTTCCTTAAATGTTTTATTTTACAGATTTAAGGAAGTTTTCTCTCATATGCTCTCTCTAGTGTACAACAATTTTGTAGAGTGTCCTTTTGAGAGGCAAAGTGGAATCACTTGCTTTTTCTCCCTACTTGATTCCTCCAAAATTCAGAAACTATTCATGAGCATTCTTATTTCCATTTACTTAGGTTTAATAAAAAAGATGCTCTCTCTTTATAGGCAGGATTCAATTGAAAGCATTAGTTATATTACCAAAGTTGTACTAAAATGTCATACATAAAAATGTGCATAAAACACTTGGCTTCAACAGTTGCCAGCCCTACAGTGAGTGAGTAAAACTTGTCATGTCTTGGCAGGCCTGAAAAACTTAATATTGTAGGAAAAACTTAAATTCTATTTTGGTTAATCTTCTTAGCTTCAAGAGGTTTATAAATTCTATATAATCAATGTAGAGAAAAAAAGTATGATTCTAAAGAAAAACTATAAATCACCTATTACTAGAATGTAGCAGTATGCTCTCTCAAACGTGTTGTTACCTACGTCTGGACTGCACTAGATTCTAAATTTCCATAATTTCCTCC
>CM052451.1:2380490-2427634 GCA_028533085.1 Varecia variegata | reverse complement strand
GAACTCACAGACGCCGGAGCTTTCCCTCTGGGCCGGCCATGGCCCCTGTGGTCCACACTTCCCTGCGAATTCTGTCCCTGCAGGACCCTCCTCCTCTCCTGCCCGGCCCTTTCCCTTCCGGTCAACATCCTGTGTGGAATCTTCCAGCGTGAGCAACAATAGGATAAGCTTTCCTTCCTTCTTTTTTGTTCTTTGATCCGTTCAATTTCAGTGAAAACTGTGCAGGATTTTTATATTTCATGATATATTGATCTTAAATTTAGTTAGAGAGTATAATCTGAAATGTGTCAGTCATTAGAAATCGGTTAGACTTGGTTTATACACAAGCAGATGGGATATATCAGTACATCTTTCATATTAATTAATATATATATACATTGTAGCTGTTGTTGGACATACTGTTCTATGTATCAAGTGGACCATTTTTGTCAGTCATGTTGTTCAAGTTCCTCACTATAGCTGATGATTTTTCAAATTGCTTTTCTTGTTCTATCAATATTTGCTTCATATTTATTGAAGTTATATTAAAAGTCATAGCATATTATAATTTTTAAATTACTATCGCTTCCTTTTGCATTATGAGACATTTTTCTTTTATCTCTACACTGTCAGAGTTAAAATCTATCAGCTTTCTTTTGTATGAAGTACTCGTGGTATACATTTTTTCATCCTTTACTTTGAACATTTATATACCTGAAAATGTATCTATAAAGTGAAGATATTTTTTTCAAATCTTAGGATCACTGTCTTTTGATTGGTTATGGACCATTGAACTATAACATAACAACATACCCCTGCAATTTAAAATATAACAGTGGCCTTTAATCATGGCACTGCCTTTAGTACATTATAATCTTTCCTTGTATTCTGCCTACTGACAGAATTAGTGCCTACTAATGACTAGCAGAAATAGTGTGAGATAACTTTAAAACCAGAAATATGTAATATAAAACTCATTACTATGCATTTATTAAAATTATCTGTGAAATCATATATACATATACACGTGTGTGTATGTGTTGTATATACATAAATATATATGTATAGGTATATGTATAGGTATGTAAACTATCTTTTCTGGTCAGATAAAAACCACAACATGCAGGTGTGAGTTCCAGGATATCAGGTAATGTATATTCTTTTTTATTTCCCTTTTTTTTCTGTACATCGCAGATAATTAATCTGGAAGAATGAATAAACAAGAAAAAGTCACCTTTATGATCAAGCAAGGTAAAGTCATGGCTAATTCAACAAATAGCATGAGAGTAAGAACACTATGCAGTAGACTTATATCAGGCAATTTTTTTTAACCAACATTTTGAATGCACAAATTCTAAAGAATTAAAGTTAGAGGAAATAATTAAAAAGATAACACTGCAAGAAATTATTTACATGACAAAAATTGCCATGTCATTTATAACTTTACCACTCCTGAAAAAATGTTCTCCATTTTTATTATATACAGATTTATGACTATCAGTATTAAATATATATTTATATTATTTATATTTATCTAATACATTGCATTCTCTCTTTCATTCTTAAAATATTTGAAACTCACTGTGATATTAAGGAATCTCTGTTGTCCAAACTACCCTTTAGTCTCATCCTCACTTTCAAGTGCCTCACTTTCAAGTTGCCTATAGATTTAAAAATAAAAATAAAATTATGTTTTCTTCAAGATTGGTCTACAAACCTTTGTACTATCTATCCATATTGAAACATGTTTATGAAGTCTGGGCATAGCCATTATTTGAGAATACCTTCCCACTGATAATATTAAGACTAACAATGCGTATCTTTGCATCCCCAAATACGAGGAAAAGCACTGTGCTACATATTTACCTGAAAGTAATCTCAGATCATTTTTATATTTATCATATTATTGGTTAAATATCTTTAAGCTTTTTTTGCCATTCATCTTTAGCTCTACTTATTTCTATTATTTTTATAAGCTACTTTTTCCCCAAAGATATTTGGTATCAGTTTTTCAAAAATAGCTATCCGATATAAGAAAATTGCTTTAATACATTTACTTATTGATTGAATTATAACTATTTTATGTGCTGCAGATTATTTTAACAATTTCACGTCAACCTTTCACAACATTTCTATAAATTATATTTCATTTTCATTTATATTGCCTCATTTAAGTATTTAAATGAAATTCAATTCATTTTAAGTAAAATGAGGAGGTGGTAGATACAAATCTCAAAGGCAGAAATTATTTTATAGCAATTTCCTTGGAGAGAAGTACGCCAATTTTAATATTTACTTTTGTTCTTGTAGTATATTTACAGATATTTCTATTTGATAATGAAAATTATTGGCTTTATTTTTTCTGTAGATTAGCCATGGCTATAATCTAGATTTTTCAATCTTATTACTATATATTAATTTTTAATCTCCTCTACCTCTGACTGCCTATGTCTCAATCTATGTAACTACAAAACTGGCTAAACTACTTTCCTGGACTTTTGTGTTACCTTTTATAAAAACATCATAAAAATTCCTTAAAATACGTACATATTAAAGTAATAATGTTTAATACATATTTAATAATTAAAATAAAATAATAAAAGATGGTAGATAAACTTTAACTAGAAATTCTTTCCATTTAATTTTGCTCCTAAATGAGTCAAAGTTCTTATATTATTAAAATTGCTGGCCTTTTACAAAATTCTGTTCATTATTTATTATATTAATCATTAGTATATTAATTACTAAATTCCCATATAAAGCCAAAACTTACATTTGGATTATTAATAGTTACATCTACCATGATGTTATTTATTGAGTTACTACACAAAGAAATTATAAAAGTAACAAATCTTAAATATGAAATCAATATACTCATCACTTGTGTAGTCCTCAGTTTTCCATTTTTTTCTTTGGTAACGAACTTTTACCAGCATAGCAATCAGTACACAGAGAATAATGAAGAAAGGAATGAGTAAGAAAAATGGCCATCGCATAGGTTTGGGATAGTAAGCACTCTCTATGTAACGTCCTAGGAGAGAAAAACAGCAACGTTTTGAAAGCAATCACCAAGAATATAGTAAAGATATTTCTGTGTTTTACTAAGACTATTAGAATGAAATCTTTAAATGACTTAATAATTTTATAATTAACATATTTTTATATGGAGTAGATACTTGACAGGATAAATGCCCAAAGAGACTCCTCTAACTCTGCGATAATAGTCCCACCTGCTGCAGTTGAGAAACTTCTATTCCTGGTAGTCTCTTTTCAAGACTATCCGATAATATAGATGAAAAGAATTAAAGTGTGCTCCATATAAGAATGAAGTTTTTTGGCCGGGCGCGGTGGCTCACGCCTGTAATCCTAGCACTCTGGGAGGCCGAGGCGGGTGGGTCACTCAAGGTCAGGAGTTCGAGACCAGCCTGAGCAAGAGTGAGACCCCGTCTCTACTAAAAATAGAAAGAAATTATCTGGCCAACTAAAAATATATATAGAAAAAATTAGCCGGGCATGGTGGCGCATGCCTGTAGTCCCAGCTACTCGGGAGGCTGAGGCAGGAGGATCGCTTTAGCCCAGGAGTTTGAGGTTGCTGTGAGCTAGGTTGATGCCACGGCACTCACTCTAGCCCGGGCAACAAAGCGAGACTCTGTCTCAAAAAAAAAAAAAAAAAAAAAGAATGAAGTTTTTCCTCAATACTCTTATTGTTAGTAAGAAATACTGTACATATAATAACATTTTTATTAAGTCCAAATTTTCTTCTCACTTAATGCATCGATATGTGTTTTCATGTCTATTTGGTCTTGTGAATATCTGGTTGCATCAGTACAATGTTTTTGTTTTTTAATTTTTTTATTTCAGCATATTACGGGGGTACAAATGTTTAGGTTACGTATATCGCCCTTGCCCCACATGAGTCAGAGCTTCAAGTTTGTCCATTCCCTAGACGGTGCGCACCTCACACATTAGGTGTGTATATACCCATTCCCTCCTCCCCTCTCCCATCTGCCCAACACCTGATGAATGTTATTACTATATCTGCACATACATGTTGATCAGTTAATACCAATTTGATAGTGAGTACAGTGTTTTCAATTGACTTTCCTCCCCCACTGAACTATCTCTGTACATTTATTGAACAATTGATTAACCAAATTTTAATGAGCATATTTTTAAACTCCCTGCTTCATTCTATTGATATATTTATGTATCTATCCTTTATCAATGCTATACTGTTTTGATTCATGTAACTATATACCCTATACTATATATAAAACTAGTTAATCAATGTAAGGCAAATAGACTAAGTTATCCTTCTTTATTGTCCTTTTTCAGGGCTGTTTGGTTCTCCAAAGCACTTTTGTGTGCATTTTAGAATCAAAGTGTTAATTTATAAAAAGTTTATACTATTAAGATTGGTATTTTTTAACCTATAGATTTAAATTATAGATTTAATTATTATTTATATAGTTATAGAATTGATATCTTGGTAATGAGACTTCTAATATTAATAGGTGAACATGAAATATTTCTATATTTATTTGGATATTTAGCATCTATCTGCACTGTTTTTAGTTTACAGTATAAAGATCCTGCACATCTTTCATTAAATTTGTTCCTAATATTTTACATTTTGATAGTATTATAGATAGTATTAATTTTTAATTTAATTTTTATTTATAATTATTTTGGCTCCATAACATTTGTTTGCATTTATGGTGTATATGTGATATTTTGATACAATCATAGAATGTGTAATGATTAAATCAGGGTGATTGGGGTATCCATCACCTCAAGTATTTATCATTTCTTTGTGTTAGGAACATTCCAATTCCACTCTTTTGGTTATTTAAAAATATACAATAAATTATTGTTAACTGTAGTCACCATATTTTGCTCCCAAACACTACATCTTATCCCTTCTATCTAACTATATTTTTGTACCCATTAAACATCCTTTCATTATCCCCCACTTTCCACAACCATTCCCAACCATAATTCTACTCTCTACTCCATGAATTCATTTTATTTTTTTAGCTCTCACATATTAGTGAGAACATGTGATATTTTTCTTTCAGTGCCTGGCTTATTTCACTGAACATAATGTCCTCCAGTACCATCTACATTTCTGCAAATAACAGAATTTCATTTTTTATGGGTGAATAGTATTTCATTCTGTATATACACCACATTTTCTTTATCCTTTCATAAGTTGACGGACACTGATGTTGATTCCATATCTGGGCTCCTGTGAATAGTGCTGCAGTAAACACAGGAGTGCAGATATCTTGTCGATATACTGATTTCCTTTCTCTGGGATATATTATATAGGAGTGGAATGGCTGGGTCATATGGCAGTTCTATTTTTAGTTACCAAGGAGCCTCCATAATGTCCTCCGTGGTGGTTGTACTAATTCACATTCCCACCAGCAGTGTAAGAGGGTTCCCTAATCTCCACATCCTGGCAGCATTGGTTATGACCTGTCTTTTGGATAAAAGCCATTTTAACTGAGTTGAGATGATATTTTATTGTACTTTTGATTTGGATTTCTCTGATGACTAATGACGTGGAGTATTTTTTCATATACCCCCCATTGGCCATTTGTATGCCTTCTTTTGAGAAATGTCTATTCAGATCTTTCGCCCATTTTAAAATTAGATTATTTTTCTCCTACTGAGTTGAGTTCCTTATATATTCTAGTTATTAATCCCTTTGCAGGTGGGCAGCATGTGAATATTTTCTGCCCTTTTGTGGGTTGTCTGTTTACTTTGCTCATCATTCCCTTTACTGTACGCAAGCTTTCTGTAGTGCTTCAGTCCATGCTATTAGTGTGCTCACCTACTGAATTTAGTAGACTTATTGTTTGAAAGTTTTTATGAGGTATTTCTATAAAATTCTTAGTACAGATGAAGGGGTCTATACGGGACATCAACTTAAGTCATTCTGAGATTTCAAGTCAGGGTTTTACAGCCAAAGGCTTGACTTTATCTGAGATAAAATTTTATTGCTCAAAATCTCAAATTTGGCATTTCGCCATTTCTTACTTTAAGGAAGAGACCAGAAATGAGAATTAGTTTGATATACAAACCAAAAAAATTTTTTAAAAAGCATATCTTTTTTATATTTGCTTACTTCTAACCAACAGGAAGCATGAGTTCTATTTTACAAGTGACCAAAGGCAGCAATGACTTTGCTGCTTGAGAAACTACCTCAAAGCTTAGAAACTGAAAACAATCATTCGATTTTGCTCACAATTTTGTTGGTCATGAATCTGGGGTGAGGGGTGTTTCTTAGTTGGGTGGTTGTATTTCTATGTCTCCATGCAATCAAATTTCATACATTGCAGATGATTTTCAACAGAATGAGTGTTCTAGGAATGAGAGTTCCAAGAATAAGTATTCCAGAACAGCTAGCCAGAATCTGCAGGAATAGCACGGGAATCCTAGAATGTCAGTTGTGCACATTTTATTGATCAGTCATACCACTAAGGCCAACCTGGATGCTGGGAAGGGAGTAGTCTCCACTGCTTACTGTGGAAATGGCATGCGTGTGCCTGAACAGAAGCAGTTAATTGCAGCCAATGTGAAGATAATCTAATTGTCACTACTACAAAGGTAATAACTTGAAAATACCTTAAAGTTATTATGATGTTTTAAACTTACTAATCTACTACAATCTGGCATTAAAATAATATCTTCAAACACTGGGATGAATGTATTTCATTCTTGGCTCAAAATCTGGAAAAAATAGCTCTAATTATCTCTAAATGTAAGTTTTTATATAAAGGAAATCTCCTGGTCTTAAACATTATTGGAATGGCTGGTTAACTGCTGGTTTTCTCTAAAATCCATCTTGGCCTTTCCTTTGCTTTGATCAATATTGCAGGAATGCATTTCCCAAGCACCTTGACCTCCTGTCTTCTGGTTAGGTTTGGTCAATGGGATTCACTGGGTAGAATTTAGAGGATCAGGTGAGTAAAATAGCTATGGTGTATAGAACCCTCTCCCTTTGCAGCATCTCCAACAGTGGCTGTATTCTTTATACCTTTGGCTCACTCTGTGGTCCAGATCCTGCCATACAGCCCTTAGTTATATGGCATGCTAGACAGCCCAGATTCTGGTTTTAGTAACACCACCTCTTTTTGCTGTCCCTCTAGCCCTAAAAAGTGGTAGTAGTTTCCTGTTATTGCTAATATCTTGGTTGCCTCATCATTCTTTGATTGGCTTTTCATTTCTGCCATTAAGTATAAACAGATGCCTTATATTGAATTCTTTCTGTTTGAAAGATAAAAGTTATTTCTATTTTTATGCCTGGGTTCTGACTGATATATTAATTTATAATGTTACATATGCTATATTACTTTCTGAAACATAAATATTCATGTGTGGTTTATTATTTGATGTCCAAAACAACCTAGCTATAAATTGGTAGCCATCATATTATTTATTAAATCTAATAAATTCAAAGTATGTTTGAATCATATTTTCTATTTGCTATTAATACATACCATGGACAGAGGCTGCTGCAGGTGGAAAATTGCCACTGTCAACACTCCCACCAGGCCATGAAGCATCTTCAGCTGAGCAGGTTGGAGGTAAGAATGTAGACTCACAGTGACAGTTCTTTCTGTTATTGCACCTCTGCAAGCAGCAGAAATATGGCCTTGTAAGATAAGCAGCTAGAATTATATGTGTTCAAGTAGAATTACAAAATGTTATGTAGGTCACACAGGCTGATTTTCCTATGTGGTTTATGTGTGAGTGTGTGGGCATGTCTGTGTGTGTGTGGCAGTACATTAGCTTTCCTGGGATTAGTGTCAGTGATTTTTATTCTCAGCTCACAGTACTGGTACTTACACCATGATTACTGCATTTTTCTGCAGTACAGTCATAACCTAAGACTGAAGTATCCTCACACATCTTATTCTTGCAAACCTAAAAAGGATAAGCTGAAATAAGTTAATCGATAGGCCATCTGGGTTTGCCATCTAATTAAAAGCATTCCATACTATACTAATGCAAAAGGTATTCGTGTAACAATAAATATCAGTGTATAACAATGAATAATTTATAGTGCTACTATGTTTCCAGCATTAGGTGAGACTCTGACCATCTGGGAGCAAAGAACACAGTAATAGCCACTTCCTTGCTTATTATACTGGGAGAGGAAGGACAGATATGAAATAAGTAAAACACAGGCGTGTGATAAATGCTATAATGAAAAAATAGATGGATTTATGAAAGCATAAAATACAATTTACCTAATATTTGAGAACTGTAAAATCTTCTCATTGAGCTGTGTTGGTGTTTAGGACTTAATTGGCATAGAAATAAAAGATAGAGTATGTATAGGAAAACACCAATATTTAAAATGACCCCACAGTGGAAGATAGCATGGAACCTTTGAGAAATATAAGGGGCAGCATGTTCATTTCATTAACAGCTATTCTATCACTCATTAAATAGATCCTTGAGTCCTACAAATGTATCATACCTGGTCCCAGGGAGACATCAGTGAACAGCACAAATCTCATCTTGCTCATATTATAGTAAAAGAGACAGAGCAAACATACAAGTGAGATGTTATGTGAGAGAAGATACCACCGGCAAGACTGTAGACTCTTAGTTTTCAGGAGAGAGTTGGCCTTTAACCTACAAAAAACTGGCTGTATTTAGATACTGAATTGGAAGAAGGGAAAGCTGATGAAAGTCAGTTTTAGAAAAGAGAATAGAAAGGGCAAGAGACTGTAGATAGAAAGTTAGAATTCCATGGCAGGAGTCCACAGAAATGGTAACTGTGGAGTAAAGTTGAGTAGTGGTGGAGATGGAAACTGATACATGTGCTGTATCTGAGATATAGTTAAAAAGTTAAAACAAGCTGCGTTAGATTAATATAGATTGTATATGGAGGATAAAAAGGGATGAGTAAATGATAGCAAGGATTCTGACTTGTTTAATTCCCTTGGTGGTAGTTAAATTAACTGATATATTGAGAGCTAAGCATACAGCACAAAAGTTTAGATATATTATCATCAGAGACCTATTTCAATCTATGCCAAATAATACTACACTTCAAATCAGAAAAAACAATGCTTAATGCACTTGTAGAAAGGCTCAAAGTGACAGGTGGTAAGCCAAGAATATGTAATTGGAAATATTTTTATTAAAAAGTTTGCTAAAGGATATTGGAAATATTTCTTTGGGGTTTTTTCCTCTTAAAATATACGAACATAATGTAATTTTTAAACTTAAAGAGTTAATCTGCCCACATAGTTTTGCTCAATCTTACCGAGTATGGGAAAGATACATTATTAACTGTGTCAGATAATTATGGCAACACATACTTCTGTTTAAGATTAGTAGAAAATAGTCTAATAATAGAGGGCCAGATTATTTTGGGCGGCTATAGTAGTAGTTTAAAAGTTCTAGCTCTGGAGGTAGAGTAGTACTGCTATAGTTAGAAATGTATCTGTTCTGTTACCATGATGCCTTGACACCTATCTAAAACTTAGGCAGAGAAATTAGATACATAATTTTCAGAGCCATTGTTCAGAAAAAAAGATAACCTAAGTATCAGAAGCATTAAATAAACCATTTGGACAATAGAAGACAGAAGTTGAGGAGTTCTTGGTATTACTGGTATCCTTTTACTGCAATGGAGTTTTTGTTTTGTTCTGTTTTAACATGCCTAGGACAGAGAGCTTATTTCAGTTGCATCTTGCAGAAAGGCTAGGGGAAAATGCTATGCCATGCAAAGTAATAAGCTCACTACAAAACCATGTAGGTTATTTATTACCACATAAGGGTAATATTATATTAAAAAAATACAATGATTCTTCACCAAACTAGTTTTTTTTTTAATTTCAGAATATTACAGGGGTGCAAATGTTTTGGTTAGATATATTGCCTTTGCAATATATCTAAGCCAGAGCTACAAGAGTGCCCAAGCCCAAGACATCACTCACTGTATCCATTAGGTGTGAGTTTACCCATCCCTGCCTCCCCCGCAACCTGCCTGACACCCTATGAATGTTATTTCCCATATGTGCACATTAGTGTTGATCGATTAGTACCAATTTAATGGTGAGTACATGTGGTATTTGCGTTTCCATTCTTGCGCTACATCACTTAGAAGAATGGGCTGCAGCTCCATCCAGGATAATACAAGAAGTATTAGTTCACCATTTTTTATGGCTGAGTAGTACTCCATGGTACACATATAACACATTTTATTAATCCACTCATGTATTCATGGGCACTGGGGTTGATTCCACATCTTTGCAATTGTGAATTATGCATCCAAGTGTACATATCTTTTTTATAGAATGTCTTTTTTTCCTTTGAGTAAATACCCAGTAGTGGGATTGTTGGATCAAGTGGTAGTTCTACTTTGAGTTCTTTGAGGTATCTCCATATTAATTTCCACAGAGGTTGCACTAGTTTGCAGTCCCACCAGCAGTGTATGAGTGATCCTATCTCTCTGCATCCACACCAACATTTGTTGTTTTGGGACTTTTTGATAAAAGCCACTCTCGTGGATTTAAGTGATACCTCATTGTGGTTTTGATTTGCATTTGATTTATTTTTATTTGTTTTAACATAAGAATGATAATGCAGCCTCCTTTCCCATCACTAGGCAAACAGGTTTCTATAGAAACAGTCTCGTATAGAGAACCTAAAATGCTAAATAAAATAACAAAATCTGTACATGTTCTTTTTTTTTTAGAGGCATGATTGCACTGGAAGATAGTAAATATCAAACTTTACGCTCAGAAAATGTGAGACAATGTGATTCCATAATAGTAACCAGAAACTGAAGACAAGCCAGCATTCCTCCAGTGGCCATCAGTGACCAAACATTTAAGATTTAAATTATCATGTGCACCCTACACCAGCGGCAGAGTTACATGCGGGTTATTTGAAATTCTGAATAAATAGTCTGGAGAGTGACATATCAGCAAAATGGTGATATAGGAAACAAAATCTGGCTAAAATAACCTTACAGGAGCTATGGAAACAATCAAAGGTCTATCGCAACCAAGAAGAATGTTCTGTTATAATTAAAATGGTAAAAAATTTCATAGCATTTTTTGTTTACCCTTGCCAAACTTCTTCCCAGCTTGGTACAGTCATGCTCTGCAGGAGACAACAGCTAAATTCCCAATCGCCTCCCCTGAATGGAAGGAAGAAGAACAACCTTTACCAGCAACATTCTAAGCTGTCTGATAGCTGCTGTAAGGACTGGTCTCCGATTTGCCTAACTTGAATCTCAGATGGGGAGCACCAGTAGATACTGCTAGCAGAAGTTGCAGGGAGACCAAGACTTGTAGACCTGGGGCAAGAGATTATGGGTGGCAGTGCATGACAGACCATCTAAGAACCCAAGGAAAAGTGGAATGAGACTCTTGGGGAAAACATTGCATTTTAAATTGGCCGTGTATTTGGGGAATCAAAAAAAGCCATACACAAGCCCAGAAAGACGCATGCTCAGAAAGGACCTGGGAAGACCATAAGCTTTCTTTGCAAACTGACTTCAAGGCTCAGGTAATATCCAAGAAATAAGTAAAGAACTTCCCCAGAGCGGAGGCAGCCTGCAAATACTGGGGAAGGTGTCAGTTTTTTTCAAATTCTCTGTTTTCAACAAACCCCGAAAACACTATGCTAAGTGAAAGAAGCCAGAATCAAAAGGACAGATCTTCTGTGGTTCTACTTACAGATAAATTCAGAGAAAATTCATAGAAATGCATAGAAAGTATAACAGTGGTTAGCAGAGGTGTGAGGAAGGGCCACTGGGGAGTTATTCTTTAATGGATAGAGAGTTTCAGTTTGGGATAATGCGAAGTTTCTGCAGACAGACAGGGGTGATGGTTGCACAATAATGTGAAGGTATTAATGTTCCTGAACTATACACCTAAAAATGATTAAAGTAATACATTTTAAATTGTGCATATTTACCACAAAAATAATCTGTATATCATATTCAGTGCTTTAAAGACTAGGATAATAGGTAAAATTACCAAACTCATGTTTTGAGACTAGTACATATTGTTACCCACATCAGCCAAGGATATGTTAAAAAATAGCATATTGATTTACATAGTATATGAGAAAAACATAGTCTGAATGCATTGATTTTCCCCATGATTAAGATCAAGCAGGACATTTATTTAATCCATACAATAAAGAGATTAACAGAACAGAGAGCCCATAAATAAACCCAAACATACATAGGCAACTAATTTTGGGCAAGAGCACTGAGAAGACACAGTGAGGAAAGGACAGTGGCTCCAATAACCGGTGTTGGGAAAACTATCCACATGCAAAAGAATCAAACTAGACCTTTATCTTCTACCATACACAAAAATAAACTCAAAATGGATTAAAGACCTAAACGTAAGAACTGAAACTGTAAAACTCCTAGCAGAAAACAAAGGGGGAAAGCTCCTCTGTATTCTCCTCGCCATGAACTTTTTGATATCACACTGAAAGCACAGGCAACAAAAGCAAAAATAAGCAAGTGGTACTATATCAAACTAAAAAGTTTCTTCACAGCAAAGGAAACATCAGTGAAATGAAAAGCCAGCCTATGGGCTGGCAGAAAATATTTGCAAACCACATATCTGACAAGGGGTTAACATCCAAAATATATAAACAAGTCATAAAACTCAATGGCAAAAATAAAACCTGATTAATAAATGGGCGAAGGACATGAATAGGCATTGCTCAAAGAAGACATACAAATGGCCCACAGGCATGTGAAAAGGTGCCCAATATCACTCACCAGCAGTAAAATGCAAAATGAGATATTACCTCTCACCTGTTTTTGATCATGGGGATGGTTATGATAAAAACGACAAGAGATAAGCGCCAGCAAGGATGTGGAGAAAAGAGAACTCTTGTACGCTGTTGGTGGGAATGTAAATTGATCTAGCCATTATGGAAAACAGTATGGAGGTTATTCAAAAAATTAAAAATACAACTACCCCATGACCCACCAATCCCTCCACTGAGTTTATACCCAAAGGAAAAGAAATCAGGACATTGTAGAAATATCTGCACTTTCATGTCCATTGCAGCCTTATCCACAATAGTCAAGATATGGAAACAACCTAAGTGTCCACCAGTAGATGAACAGAAAATGAAAGTGTGGTTATCCATCTATCTATCCATCAAATGAAATATTATTCAGCACTAAAAAAGGAGAGGATACTGCCATTTGAGATGCATGGATGTATCTGGAGGACATCATGCTAAGTGAAATAATGGCGACACAGAAAGAAGACCACTGCATGATCTCACTTACATGTGGAAGCTGAAAAACAAAAGCTGAATACATAGAAATGGAAACTAGAACAGTAGTTACCAGGGGCGGGGAGGGGGAGGAAATGTGGAGAATTAGTTCAAGGCATACCTACGTAACTATATTGGATGAGTAAGTCCAGAGATATAATGTGCAGCATAAAGGCTATAGTTAATAATATTTGCTAAGATTATATTTCAGATGCTCTTAACCACACATACATACACACAAAAGGTAACTGTAGAAGGTGGTGGATAGGTTAATTTGATTGAATGTAGTAATCATTTTACTATGTACATGTATATCACAAGAGCATATTGTATGCCTTGAATAGGTATGATAAAAATTTAAAAACAAAAAATAAAGGGATTCACTGTGAATAAGACACATGATAAATCAAGTCAATCCAGATAGAAATAACCTTTAAAATACATACATAATAAAAACTATTTGATAATATGAAATTATTCACACTATGAAATTTATTTCTTAATAAAAACACTTTTATAAAATACATAAACTTTATAATATGAATTTTACAATAAAGTAATTCTTATTTACAAAATCATAAGTAAAGGGGTATCCTCAAGGAATACAGTAGTAAATGCTGTACACTTTGACCGCTAAATGATTGTGGCTGAGGTTCTTTTTAACTAAATTGGTGTGGTGTTTCAGACCCAACAAGCTCACTTTCAATAATCTTGTTCATTTCCATCAGCAGCATGATACACTAGTTTGTGTATATCTTCAGAGTTTTATTCTTTTGGAGGAACATGCACATGGTTTATGTTTTAGCATTTCAAAACCAGTTCCTCTTTTCCATTCCTGGTGATAATTTTCAGAGGCAAATAAAATTATTTTGCCCATATTTTAAAGATCTTTTCATATTCTTAAGCTTTTAAATTTCTTACTAAAGAAAAAATAAATAAAACCAAAGTATTGAGGTATCCATAATTATCATCGTTTGTTTTTGCTGGTGATGGCATGTTCTTCATGTGTTCCCTGATGGAGTTCCCTGATGGAGAGGGAATGTCAGAAAGTAAAAATTATGGCAATTAGTTGGGCTTTCTTGCTTCCTTAGCATCCCTCCTTCAGTTATGCTTCTTCAGTTGCTCCCTCAGAGTCATGCATTTGTTTTTCCTACTGTGGTAATTTTCAAATATTTTAATATTTTCAAATATTTTAATGGCTGTTTGTGCTTATTTCAGTGGACAAAACATTTTCACATTGTATTTTATGCTTATGATTCCGATTTGAATTTCCAGATCAAGACTTTGAAATAGGCCGGGCGCGGTGGCTCACGCCTGTAATCCTAACACTCTGGGAGGCTGAGGCAGGAAGATTGCTCGAGGTCAGGAGTTCAAGATCAGCCTGAGCAAGAGTAAGACCCTGTTCTCTACTAAAAATAGAAAGAAATTATCTGGCCAACTAAAAATATACATAGAAAAAATTAGCCAGGCATGGTGGCGCATGCCTGTAGTCCCAGCTACTTGGGAGGCGGAGGCAGGTGGATTGCTTAAGCCCAGAGGTTTGAGGTTGCTGTGAGCTAGGCTAACACCGCAGCACTCTAGCCCAGGCAACAGAACAGAGAAAGACTCTGTCTCCAAAAAAAAAAAAAAAGACTTTGAAATACACATCTTTGCAAATCCTCTGTTAGATTCCTTCTAGGAATAACTATGTAAAAGTAGGTGATGATGTTTAAAACTATTTTTTTATACTTAACCACTAATATCTGAGAATTGAAACAATATTTAGAGGATCAAAAATCTTTTACTTTGTCTTTATTGACAAAAGGATTTTGAAATTTCTTATGATAGTGCATTCATTCGAACCCACTGAACATTTATATATGAGGTATTGCAAAAACAATGACACTCTAGTTTGCAGAACACATAAAAATTGAGCACTCCACATGCAGCTAATTTGATCACTATTTATAAATATATGATATATATGAATACAAACTTTTGTGGTCATCACTTGGGTGACATCTCTCCAAGATCTCTACCCAGCCCCTCGATCTTTGTACCATGGATCAAAAACTTCTCTAGCATCATTATCTATTGCTTTTTTAATGAGGAACAGTAGTATGTTTTAAAGGTGCTGAGGTAGATATCTCCTTGATGGGGTACCACCTTTGTCATGAACACTGTGGCAGAGTAGTGACTGCCAGATCAATCTGCTCACTAACTGTGGTGAATAAAGGTGGCAGGCACCCTTCGTTTCCTTAGCTCTTTCCAATCATCCACTTGAAATGTGGACATAGCCAGAGTGCCAATCAACCATCTTGAAAGAAGAGGCTCATGATATAAGATCTGCAGCTGGAAACTGGACTGAATCTGGATCATTGATGACATAGTGGAGCCCCATAACTTCCCTGGATGAACAACCTCCAAAATTATTTTATATTGTAGAAAAAAAGAAACCATAAACTATATGAGCCACTCCCGGTGGTTCTTGCTTCCTGTAAAATTCTTACCTCATATAGCCTATGTTAGACTGTTTAGAAATAATGTAGAGATTAAAATCAAACGCAGTCTTGGGCATTGATTCAGTAAATATTTTTCAAACCAAATTTCATGGAAGTGAATGTATTACAAAGTTTTAAAAATGATTGAGTTCTTGTGTGAGAATATGTGGTGACAATTTTTGTGTTTGTATGTTTCTTGCTTTCTAATTTTCTAAATGAATATTAGTAAAGTTAGGTTGTAGCAGAACTACAATTTGTATGGCAAATGTTTCCTTAATTGTCAAATTAAAAGAATATTATTTAAATATGTATACATTCATAATGACATACGATTAAGCTGTGAAAAAAATTAGATTTCATTTATACTTGGTTATAAACATAACATAGTTTTTAACTTACTCTTAATTCACAAAGATATCTTATGCTCTCAAGTCAACTATATTTTGACTGTCCCTCTTTTCTTCAATGACTGGTTTACTATATTCTGCTACTTATTGGACCAGAGAGTCTTTATATTTGGACCTGAGACTAATTTGAGCTTGATCTTTCCTGTGCATATATGTGTATGTATGTAAGTATTGCATATTTAATATAATGGAAAAATCTAGAAGGCAAAAATATTGATACGCATGCATATTGACACAATAGAGAAGGTAGATAAGAGAATGGAATGTTTTTATAAAAATATAAGGTTAAATAAATATTCTACATCTGTGTATATATGTATTAATATACACATAAACAGTTCATGGAAGGTTAATAAAAATAGAAAGAGTAATTATATCTCAGAAATATAACCTGGATTGATTTTCACTTTACTTTGTGAATTTTTTATTCTTTTGATCAGTATACATTAGTTTAACACCTATTTTAAAAGAGTTATATCAAAAGATAATTTATTACATTAGAAGTACTCTCTATGTAATGTGAGATAATTTAATAAAATACAGGATACAAAACAGGGCTTTTTTCAAGATGTCTGATCAGAGACATCAGCTGCCAAATCATCTCAGAAAGAAGGATAAGTTTTAGATAAAAAAGCAAAAAAAAACATAGATCATGTGTAATTCCAAGGGAAAAGTGCCACAACCTACCAGAAATTCCACAGGAGGAAGTTGAGAAGAACAAGAAGGAGCAAGATATTGAGATCAACCCCTGAGAGGCTTGGAGCCCAGCAAAAAGGGTAGGTGTCTGGTTTGTTTCTCCCTCCCTCACATCTCTGGCAGTCACCAGGCTCCCAAATTGCTGGAGAGCCTTTCTACCATCACAAGCCCAGGGGCTACTGCCAGTAGTGAACTGGGAGCTTCTTAAGGACAAAGGACCAGGCTGCCAGCCTTCTTGGGGTCGCTTCCTGTCACCACAGAGCCGAGCTGACACTGCTTCCTCCCCCACCATGCACCTTTGTCCTCCACAGGGGCTTCAGCCCCTCAGTTTAGGTCTTGCTCATTCCCACACAAACATTTCCCAACTCCAGCCCAGACTGTGGGAGCCACAGGGGCTGGTTGGTCATGGGGGATTTGTATGACCCCAGAGCTTAGACATTCTGGGTAGGTTGCCTTCTGGAGAGAGGGACAGAGACAACCAGAGTGCTAGCTCTCCTCCATTCAGACTCTTTGCCTCCCCCGCCCCTCCTCCACCCACTGTTGCTGAGAAGGAAAATTAAACCAAGATTCTGAGAAGTGGCTGTTTCGCCTCTGTTGGTGTGCCTACCACACTGAGGCTTCCACAGAGAGTGGGGCTCACACCTTTCCTCTTAAAGACTTAGCAGATCAAGGGGTTCTCGGTCTATGAGCTCCCTGCTTGCTGGCCCTCCCAGGTGCTGCTTGCCCAGTGGCTCCATCACAGCAGGGCACATTCTGAAGCAGAGGGACATCAAACCTACCTGAGCACCCCTGCCTGAGCACTGCCCAGCACACTTCTCCCTGGCACAGTCAGGGATCAATCTTCAGGGACCTGGGGACAGGTCCACAGGCCAAATCCTATACCCCTAGGACTTGATTATGTTGCTCTGGGGCATGGCGGGGAGATTTGTAAACTAATCTCAGGAGGAAAGGGAGCCCAAGTGGGAAGAACTTTAAATGGAGAGCACTCTGGGTCCCAGCCACAGAGCACTTGTGGAGCACCCCTCCCCCACAGGAAGGACAAGCTCTCAGCTCAGGGCAGAATCCTGGACAGGGAAGCTCCCAGCCTGCAGCACCATCATGAGGGAGCTCAGCTAGTTTGAGCTCCTGCCTGCTGGCAGATGCCAGAGGGAGACTGTGGAGTAGGGCAGGAAAGAGAAGAGTGAAACCTGCTCCTGACAGCCACATTGTGAATCTGAGATGGCCCCTCCCCCACAAGCACACTTTCTGGCTGGGTGGGGCCAGCTCAGCCCCTTCCTGGTGGCCTGGGAGTGAACCTTTGACTCCTGCAGAGACAGCCAGCTTACTAGATTTTGTAGAGCTAAAGGCAGGCACATCTAACCCAGCCCTGCCCAGCCTCAATCTCACACCCACCTCTGTTGTGGTGGAGAATAAGGAGTGCCCTGGGAGCTCCAGGGCTCTGCTAGTTCTGGGAGCTTCCCTGGGGGCACCAGGGCTCTGCTGGCGGCATTAAAGTGCTTCCCCTGAGGGGCTAGAGGGGCAGATCACAGGTCCCCAAAACAAAACCATAGCTTGTTCTTTCTAGCAAGCACCACCTACTGGCAGGAGGTCAAGTTGTACAGCCCTTTAGAGCATTTATTGACTCAATCACACAGGGTGTGGCTGGCTCTTACCCAAAAGCACCACGTACTGTCTCAGAGATTAAATTGGGCATCCCAATATAATTCATGCTGTTAAGAAGACCACAGGGCTGGGGAAAGAGAATGGATTTCAAAGACCTCCATCTTCCCGCATCAACAAGAGACAGAGAATCTGACCACACACATAGCACACCACTGCTACAGCCTACAAATAACTAGCAAGTTAGAAAACCACCACACTAATATCTATAACCAAGAAATCCATCCATAACCTAGAACCCCAACAAAGCACCCACAAGCAAAGCCAAAGGTCCTTACCCAACATATGCTACAGACACATCCTTATGAGTGGGGGTTAAAAAGCCCCGTCTAAACAAAAGAAAATCCAAAAATGAGAAGCAACAGCTGCTCCAGATGAGAAGGAATCGGTGCAAGAACTCCAGAAGTATAAAAAATAGAGCAAAAGGACACCCCCAAAGGGGCACACTAGCTCTCTAGCAATGGATTGCACCCAAAATGAAACACTGAAATGACAGATAATGAATTCCAAATATGGATTGTAAGTAGCATCAATGAAATCCAACAGAAAATGGAAAATGAGCTTAACAAAACCACAAAAACAATTAAGGAAGTAAATGAAAAATGTACTAAAGAGATAGACATACTAAGAAAAACCAAATAGAACTTCTGGAAATGAAAAATTCATGTAAGGAAATACAAAACACAGTGGAAAGCTTTAACAATAGACTAGACAAGGCAGAAGAAAGAATTTCAGAGCTTGAAGACAACTCTTTCAAATTAACACAATCAGTTAAAAATAAAGAACAAAAAATCAAGAGGAACAAACAAAGCCTACAAGAAATATGGGATTGTGTAAAATGGCCAAATATAAGATTCATAGGCATCCCTGAGGGTGATGAAGAAAATGCACAAGGGCTAGAAAACGCATCTGAGGGAATAATTGAGAAAAACTTCCTTGGTTTTGCCAGAGATTTAGACATCCAGATACAAGAATCTCAATGAACACTTGGGAGATTCATTTCAAAGAGGCAATCACCAAGACACACAGTCATCAGACTGGGCAAAGTCAACATGAAGGAGGCCCTCCTGCAAGCCATGAGGTAAAAACATTAAGTAACTTACAAAGGAAAACCCATCAGGCTAACCACAGACTTCTCAACAGAGATCATATAAGCCAGAAGGAATTAGAGCCCCATATTCAGTCTTCTTAACACATTAACGGCTATGTGAGTTGTATTTAACTGATGCTAGTTTTGAGCTTGGGGCCTCATGAAGCATATGTAACTGCAATTGGTTCATGAAAATCTTACTTATTGATGTTCTTATTGTTACAATTAATATTTGCAATTTAATTGCGCATAACTTATGCACAGAAAACAATAAAAATAAATTTTTCATTAAATTTGAAAGGATCATTTTGTTTTTGAAGTTTTTATTCTATTTTCATAATAAAACATCATAGCCCCAAAGAAAATACTTTTCTCTAGTGTGGCAGTCAACGTGTTAAACAGAACAACTGCCATCCTAGAATTCCT
The DNA here is from genome assembly GCA_028533085.1 of Varecia variegata. Lineage (NCBI taxonomy): Eukaryota > Metazoa > Chordata > Mammalia > Primates > Lemuridae > Varecia > Varecia variegata. Next base: position 2,407,607 of record CM052451.1, on the reverse strand, counting down.
AGAATTTTGTATCCTGAAAAACTAAGTTTCATATATGAACTAGAAATAAAGGCTTTTCCAGGCAAGCAAATACAGAGGGAATTTTTCAAGACCAGACCTGCCTTGCAGGAAATATTCAGAACTGCGTTTTACACAGATCTGCACAATAGACAAACACCAGTGTAAAATCACCCAAAAGCTAAAGCTCAGTGCTCTTATAAAACAATAGCACAAAAGGGAAAACAAAACAATAAGGTAATAAAGTACTACACAACACGATGAACACAACAAATCTCACATATCAATTCTATCAATCAATGTGAACAGTCTGAAAGCCCCACTAAGGAGACTTAGGCTGGGTGAATGGATGAATAAATACAACCCAAGTATCTGCTGTATCCAGGAAACATATCTAATGCAGGAAACACATCTAATGCATAGGTAGTCATACAGACTCAAGGTGAGGGGTGGAAAAAATACTCTATGCAAATGGAAACCAAAAGAGAGCAGGTGTAGCCATTCTCATATCAGGTAAAATTGACTTTAAATCAAAAATGCTAAAGAAAGATGAAGATGGTCATTATATTAAATAATGGTAAAGGGAGCAATTCAAAGAAGACATAACAATCCTAAATATACATGCACCTAACACAGGAGCCCCCAGACTCATAAAGTGCATTCCACTAGATCTAAGCTAAGAGATAAACAGCATAATTATAATTGCTGGGGAATTCAACACTCCATTGACAGAGCTTTACAGGACATCCAAGCAGAACATAAATAAACAAATACTGGACTTAAATGGGACTCTAGAAAAAATGGGCCTAACAAGACATTTACAGAACTTTCTAGCCAAAAACTACTGTATATACATTCTTCTCATTGGCACATGGAACATTATCCAGGATTGATCATATCTTAGGCCACAAAACATGTCTCAACAAATCCAAAAAAACAGAAATCATATAATATATCTTCTCAGACCACAGTGGAATAAAACTAGAAATGAATTCGAAAAGAAACACTCTAATCTACACAAAGTCATAGACATTAGACAACCTACTGCAGAACAATTATTGGGTCAATAATGAAATTAAGGTGGAAATCAAAAGATTCCTTGAACTTAATGACAAAGGAGATACAAGCTATCAAAATCAATGGGATTGAGCAAAAGCAGTCCTAAGGGGAAAATTCATAGCCTTAAATGCCTACATCAAAAAGAAAGATCACAAATTAACAATCTAATTACACACCTCAAGGAACTAGAAAAGGAAGAGCAAACCAAACCCAAAGCCAGAAGAAGGAAAGAAATAACTAATGTCAGAGAAGAACTAAACTAAATGGAGAACAAACAGAAAACAATACAAAAGATCAATGAAACACAAAGTTGGTTCTATGAAAAGATAAACAAAAATGGAAAGACTTCTTGCTAGATTAACCTGGAATAGAAGAGAAAGGACCCAAATAAGTTTAATCAGAAAGGAAAAAAAAAAAGATATTACAACTGATACCAAGAAATACAAAATGTCATGTAAATACTATAAAAATCTCTACACAAACTAGAAAATGTAGAGGAAATGGACAAATTCCTGGAAACACACAACCTCCCAAGACTCAAGCAGGAAGAAACAGAACTCCAGAATAGACTGATAATGAGCGAGACTGAAGCAGTAATAAGAAGTCTTCCAAAAAAAAAAAAAAAAAAAAAGCCCTGGACCACATGGATTCACAGCTGAATTCTACCAGACCTACAAAGAAAAGAACAGTTGGTACCTGTTATTCTATAACATCAAAAAGGAGAATATCCTCAATAACTCATTCTATAAAGCCGGGATCACCTTGATACCAAAGCCAGGAAAGGACACAACAACAACAAAAAAACTGCAGAATAATATCCCTTATGAACATGGATGCAAAAATCCCCAATAAATTACTAGTAAACCAAATAGACACATCAAAAAAACAATCCACCATGACCAAGTGCGCTGCATCCCAGGGATACAAGGATAGTTTCAACATACATAAATCAAAAAATATCATTGACCACATAAAAAGAAGCAAAGACAAAGACCATATGATCATCTCAATAGATGCATAAAAGGGATTTGACAAAATCCAGCACCCTTTCACAATAAATACCCTGAACAACCTAGGCATAGAACGAATATATCTCAAAATTATAAAAACCATATATGACAACCCCGAAGCCAACATCATACTGAATGAGGAAAAGTTGAAAGCATTCCCCTTCAGAACTGGAACAAGACAAGGGTGCCCACTGTCACCACTTCCATTCAACATAGTTCTGGAAGTCCTAGCCAGAGCAATCAGGCAAGAGAAAGAAAGAAAGGGTGTCCAAATCAAGAAACAGGAGGTTAAACTATCTCTTTTCACTGATGATATGATCTTATATCTAGAAAACTCCAAAGACTCCACTAAGAGGCTCCTGGAATTGATAAATAAATTCAGCAAAGTCTCAGGATGTACCAATAATGTACACAAATCAGTGGCATTTCTACACACAAATAACAGTCAAGCTGAGAGTCAAATGAAAAGCTCAATACCATTTGCAATAGCTACAAAGAAAATGAAATACCTAGGAATATACTTTATAAATGATGTGAAAGATCTCTATAAGGGGAACTATGAAGAACACTGAGGAAAGAAACCACAGAGGACACAACAAATAGAAAAACACATCATGCTCATGGATTGGTAAAATCAACATTATTAACATGTCTATATTCCCCAAAGCGATTTACAGATTCAATGCAATCCTCATCAAAATACCAACATCATACTTCACAGATGTAGAACAAATAATTATATGTTTCATTTGAAACCAGAATAGAGCCTGAGTAGCCAAAGCAATCTTAAGCAAAAAGAACAAATCAGGAAGTATCACATTATGAGAATTGAAAGTATACTACAAGGCTATAGTAACCAGAGCAGCATGGTATTGGCACAAAAATGGAGACATAGACCAAATGGAACAGAACAGAGATCCCAGATATAAAACCATCTACATACACAAAGTGATCTTTGACAAAGCAGACAGCAATATACATTGGGGAAAAGAAACCCTATTCAATAGATGGTGCTGGGAAAACTGGATAGCCACATGCAGAAGAATGAAACAAGACCCCTATCTCTCACCACTCACAAAAATTAATTCAAGATGAATATAAGCCTTAAATGTAAGGCATGAAACCATAAGAATTCTAGAATAAAACATAGGGAAATCTCTTCTAGATATCAGCCTAGGCAAAGAATTTATGACTAAGACCCCAATGGCAATTATAGCAACAATAAAAATAAATGAGGCTTGATGAAATTAAAAAGCTTCTGCATAACTAAGAAAGTAATAAACAGAGCAAACAGACAACCTACAGAATTGGAAAAAATATTCACAAACTATACATCTGATAAAGGGCTAATATACAGAATCTACAAGGAATTTAAAAAATATATCAAGAAAAAAAAAACCAAGCAACTCCATTAAAAAGTGGGCAAAGGAAATGAACAGAAGTTTTCCAAAAGAAGGTAGAAAATGGCCAAGAAACATATAAAAAATGCTCAATGTCCTAATCATCAGGGAAATGCAAATTAAAACCACAATGAGGTATCACCTTACCCCTGTTAAAATGGCTTTTATTAAAAAAGTCCAAAAACAATAGATGTTGGTGTGGATTCAGAGGAAAGGAACACTTATATCCTCTTGGTGGGACTGCAAATTAGGACACCCTCTATGGAAAATAGTATGTACAGTCCTCAAAGAACTAGAAGTAGACCTACCATTAGATGCAGCAATCCTTTTACTGGGAATCTACCCAAGGGAAAAGAAGTCATCTTATTGAAAAGACAGATGTTTATTGCAGCACAATTTACAACTGCAAAGATCTGGAATCAACCCAATGCCCATCAATTCATGAGTAGATTAACAAAATGTAGTATATATACACCATGGAGTACTACTCGGCCATAAAAAAAACAATGAATTAATGCCTTTGCCAAAATTTGGAAGCAATTGGAGACCATCATCCTAAGCAAAGTATCTCAAGAATTGAATAACAAACACCACATATACTCTCTATTAAATTGGAAGTAACCAAGGGGCACATGTGCATAGAGGGAAGTAAAAATCATTGGCAATCAAGCAGCGGGGTGGAGGGAGGAGGGGAGGGACAAAAACCTATCTAATGGGTACAATGAACACTACTCAGGTGATGGACACACTTATAGCTCTGACTCCAGTCAGGTAACAAAAGTATTTGTACCCCCTTAATATTTTGAAATAAACAATAATAATATGAATACAGTCAGTGAACAGTGTAAATCTCTATTCAGCGAATACACATAAGTTCCATGAGAAAAGTACTAGTCAATGAAATTTCAAGTACAGATTTTATTCTTTTAAAATTTGTTCTTATTTTCCATTTTTATTTATTGAATGTATACTTAATTCTGAGATAAAGTACTAAGTATGTGTCATTTAAGAACATAGCATGAAATATTAGGAAGTTACGTGGGGACAAAAACTACTTACTTTATTTCTACCACAAATAGTTCCATCTTTTACCCACATGTGTGCACTGTCTTCATGATCATATGGATATTCCAGGGCAACGCAGCGTAGTGCATTCATGGTGAGATAAATTAGAGTGGCCACTTGACCTTTAACTATGTCTTCACTTGTATATGTACATATTAATTTTCCACACTTCAGATCTCTATAATTGACCCATAAATGAAAATGATTAATTCTAATTTAGAGAAATATTAGAATATCATTTCTAAAACAAACAGATTTGAATAAAGTATTCAAGGTTTGCAAAAGAATGTCAGCAATTAATTCTGAAACACCAAGAAATTTGAAGTCCTTGCTTAAATTGTTAATAATAATTGAATATTTTAATAATTATGAACTATTTCTTATTTCCTAGTTAGCCTGATTACTTTTTTTGTGTGATTCCTTCATTTTCTTTGATCATTAAACAAAATCAAATCCAAGCTTATTCTATCCTAAAAAAATAATAAATTTATCTTATTACCAGCCTTACTGGGTTTCCTTTTCAACTTAATATATGGGTCCAAAACTGAAAAAATTCTGAAACCTGCACTCAAGAAACATTTAATGCAATAAACATGAAAATAAACCACTAAGATATATCATAATGATAGTGCTGTAAACCACAGGGAAAAATCATAAAAGTAATCAGGACATAAAGAACCGTGAGCAAAAAGAACAATAATATAACCGAAGATTGACTTTCCAACAAAATAAGTGAAAACCAGAAGCCTATTGAATGATATCTTTAAAGGTGAAAGAAAATACCTGCCATTTTCCCACTCTGTCTGGAGAGAAAATACCCTGCAGAATGAGGTACTGGCATTTTCAGACAATAAGTAAGAAAATTCATCACCAGCAGTATTGGACGAAAGCAGATGAAACCTTAACACTTTTCCCTGAACAGAACGCATCCTGGATGGAAGACCGCAGCGGTACGCAGTTCATGCGGCTTTGTCAGATTAAAGAAATTCCCTTCTCTTCTTAGTAGGTGAGAGTGTTTTTCATGGATTGGCGCTAGATTTTGTGATAAATCACACACCAAAGGAAAATTGTGTCGATAAATCTAAATAAGGGAGCTCTAACCGAGAGAGCATGTATAGGTAAATCAGCTCTCCTCAAAACAAGCATAAAACCGGGCCAATTTGTCAAAAACAACTATTTCGGGGCTATGAATGTTAATCAAAAGCAAACAATAAATTGAGAACAATTTCTGCATGAAAAGCTGCTATAAAACCAGGTCGGAGTAGGGGGAGGCTCTGGGCTTCCCGGAGCCTGACCCCGTCCCCTCTCCCAGCTCAGAGCCGCCCGGGCCGCAGGGCAGCGCCGGCCGGAAAACCAGCAACTTCAGCGGCAGAGCAGTTTCTCTGGGTAGGGCAAGAGAGCCGCACCCAGCAGCCTGAGTAAAAGTAGCAAACACACACAGGAAAAAGATGAATGGTAATAAATGGAAATAATTCATTTCCAACATCTTTCCTGTAAGCAATATTAAAAGTTCTTCAGGCAGAAGGAAAACGACATGGGTCAGAAACTTGGATCTACAAAAGAAAGGAAGAGTGTCAGAAAACAAATACATGAAAGTAAAATTTCTTTTATTTTTCTTACTCTTGGTTGAACTAAAAGGTAACTGTCTGCTTAAAGCAATAATAGTAAGACTATATCGGGTGTTTTTAGCATTTGCATAAGTAAGATGATTAACAGCAATGTCACAAGGGACTGAATAGAAGAACTAGGACACTCCATAATAACACACCTGCACTTCACATGAAGCAGTATTAGTGTTATTTGAAGGTGGACTATTCTTGTGTTATATACTGTTATTTGAAGATAGTAGATACAAGTGCAATGTATCAATAATCACTTTTAATTGGAATGGTCTAAACAACCAATTAAAAGCCAGAGATTATCACTGTGGATACCAAAAACATGACCTAACATTTTCAGGTTTAACATCTGAAAATCGATTAATGTCATGTACTATATAAATAGAATAAAAAACAAAAAAACATAAAATTATGTCAGTAGATGAATGAAAAGCATTTGAAAAAGTGAGACCACCTTTCAGGACTAAAACCTCTCAACAAACTAAGTTTAGAAGGGAACTTGTATCAGATGAAAAGCATCTAAAAACACCCTCCAGTTAAGAATAAACTTAATGGTGAAAAGCTAAATATTTTCCATAAAAGTGGGAATGAGCACATGTGTCGTCTTTCTCCAGTTCAAATGCAACATTTTAATGGAAATCTAGACTGTTCAGTGAAGCAAGAAAAAGAGATTAAAGGCATCCCAGTTACAAAAGAATAAACTGAAAATTTATTTGAAGGTGAGATGATCCTAGACATAAATGCTAAGACACACACACACACACACAAGTCCAGGGTGGTCACACAATACAAAAGATCAAGATCAACACAAAAACAGTGTTTGCATTTTTGTTATAATTATTATAGACAAGTAATGAACAATGTAAAAATGAAATTTAGAAAAAGCCATGCTGTTTATAATAGCCTCAAAATAGAATATTTAGGAATATATGTAATGAAAGAAATATGGCACTTGAACACTGAAAACAAGTAAATCTGGCTGAGAAAAATTATAGACCGAAATACATTGAGAGACATTCTATATTCATCAACTGGAAAACTCAATACTATTAAGGTGGCAATTCAGCACACAACACCTGCTCCTACCTCCTTGCACACACATACAGACAATTGCGTGCAGAACTGATGAAATTTGAATAAAATCTGTGAATTTACCAATGCCAATTTCCTGAATAATATGTCACAAGACAGAATCTAGAAATGCATACATTTAACTGATTTTATCCAATAAAAAACAAGAACAAAAATCTCCCTTTAAATACATCACTTAAATTTATTTCAACTGTTAAAATTTTACTAAGCATGAATTTTACATCTGTTCACCTTTTGGGTAACCTTAAAAATTAAGATTTTAAGGGTCAAAGTCACATTAATTAACAGAAATAATTACTAATTATATGCTGTAGGATTAGCATTATGTACATCATTTAAGGTTTAATGTTACGTCCCATGGATTAATGTAAGTGTCTGCTTATAGTACACACTATACCATAACATTTTTATTTGGCCCATGTTTCCTGTCTGGAATCTAAAATGCTACCACATGACCACGGCTAGATTAGAGAATTTGACAAACCAAGAGGGGCAGGAAAGACTAACCCTAGGTCAACTACATATATTGACATAGAGAACATATGTCATCTAAATAACCTCTTAATCAGCAAAATCTCAGCAATGATGCAAGTCTAAATATCTCAGAGCAATTTTCTGTAGCCTGGCCTTTTCCACCTTTGGCCAAAAGAGGGAAAGAAAAATGGACAAACCAGCCTCTGATATTCAGGTGAAGGCCACATATTATCATCAAGGCCTTGGAGTTAATAAAAGCTGCCCTGCACTCAGGGTGCCCACCTGTTTGTTGAACATAAACAATTTCATACAACATTAACATTAGGCAAAGCCACTCCGTGACCATGAAAGATTAAGAAAAAGAAGCAAGTCCACTCTGTAAATCATGTCTGGACACACTGAGAGAAAACAAACTTTGTCCAAGCCATGAAATTTTTAGGTTATTAAATATGAAATGTCCAATTGCAAACCAAAAGTGTAGTTTATTGTATCTCAAACAAGAAGCAGTACAATTAATCAAAGTGTGCACCTAAACTATCAACACAGTTTTGCCATCTTAACGGCAGCTTGTCTATGCCAGCAGCGAAGAAGCTGGTGAGCGAGTGGCAATGAAATCGTAAAAGGCGTATTCCATATCTTGTTGAGAATTGAATATTTTTCCTTGCGAGAAGGGTCCAAAGCCTGGAATAAGTGGTAGTCAGTTGGTGCAAGGCCTGATGAATATGGTGGATGAGAGAGAGTTTCCAAGTCCAGCCTCTGTAGTTTGAGCAGCACTGTTTGTGCGACATGTGGTGGGGTGTTGTCTTGCAAGAGGATTGGCCTGTCTCTGTTGACCAATGTCAGCTAATTAGTTGCAAGCATCCTCATCATTTCATCCAATTGGTTGCATAGACATCTGCTGTAATCGATTGACCAGGTTTCATGAAGCCATAGTGGATAATACCAGCGCTGGACCACCAAACAGACACCAATATTTTTTTTGATGAATATTCGGTTTTGCACTGTGTTTCAGCACTTCACCTTTATCCAAACATTGTGCTGAATGCTTGCAACTGTCAAAAAGAATCCATTTTTCATTACATGTAGCAATATGGTGTAGAAATGGTTTTTTGGCCTTTATGTCATGACAGCAAAGAAAGGCAAGCTTCGAGACAACTTCGCTGCAGAAGCTTGTTTGATTCATGCACAGCCCATATGTCCAGCTTCTGTACCTTGCCCATTTGTTTCAAATAGTCCAATATTGTTCAAACAGTAGCATCAAACCTTGCTGCTAATTCACCCATGGGTTGAGATGGATTCGCTTCCACTACAGCTGTCAGCTCATCATTATCCACCTTGGTCTCAGGTCGCCCACGTGGCTCATTTTCAAGATTAAAACCACCAGAAATGAACTTCTCAAACCATCGATGTACTGTGTATTTGTTCATCAGCCACATCCTTCCCAAACACTTAGTGTATATTTCAAGCTGTCTGCATTGCACTGGCTCCATGACGGAGCTCATATTGGGAAATAACATGAATTTTTGACTTTTCCATGGTTTCACAAAAATTGCTCTTAAAAATTTTTGAAAGATAATCACAAGCCAAAATGTGCATTTTAAAGACTGAGGATGTACCTTCACAATAAGAATAAAACAAGTGTCAAAGAGAAATGTCAGAGATATCAACTGTCAAACTTAGTAGTTAAGGAAATCGGACACTTCATACTTAATAACCTAATACTATGCATTCCCATCATTCAACTAATATGAGTGACTTTTGCTACTGTAGCGATTACAGCTTTAGCTTCACTTTAGTCTTCCTTCCTCATATATAAAATTTATTAAGGTATATGATCACACAATGACCTCTAATTCTTGAAAACATTCAATTCAGAGCAAAGGTCCACCTCCTGAAACTCTCCTAAACACCACCAGCACACATCCTATAGTAAGTATCTAACACTCTGGGAACTGAGATGCCCCACAGTGTTCCTTAATGCGCATTCTCACCACAACATAATAAACCCAACTTGTTCAACTACAGGGGTGTTCCTGGTGGTCTTTGGCTGGAAGGCGTGGCAGTAAGGTAAAACTGTAATCTGAAACACACACACATGCACTCACTTTGAAGGCACTCCAATATAACTAGAAAGGAAAGAGTTGTATAACTGTGCTTTAAGAATGGGAACTGCATCTTGAGATAGTCTCTAGATGTGGCTTTTTTTTTAATTCAAGAGAGCATATTCAATCTTCTTAGCTTGAATAATCATAAAACAGAATTAGAATATGGAGCTAACAACAGTTAGGGGACAGGAAATTCAGAGTGACTGAGCACTGAAATCTGCATATAAACTTCATCCTAAAACCTGGATGTCTACTGAACTAGGCATGGGTAGTGAAGAATACAGGCAATGCATAAAGCAACTCCTGGAGGTATAAAGAAAATAAGCACTGTTTTCAGCTGCTGCTTACAGAAAGGTATAGTATATAGTTTGAGTTCAGCTACATAAATCCCTTCCATAACAAAATTCTGTAGCGTTCAGAAAAGAAGAAATGAATACAGAGTTTCTATAATGTATTATTCATAGTATACAAGATAAAATAAAAACAATGCTACATGTGCAAATAAAAAGTAAAATATGACATAGTCAAAGGCAAATAAATCACTAGATATCAATATCAATATTACCCAGATGTTGCAATTAGCACAGAAGCACTTTAAAGCAGCTAATATAAAAAGGATCAGTGATTTAAAGGCAAAGATAGTCATAACAGCTGGAAGATTTCTTTCAGGATATGCTTTAGTAATTGTGAAACAAACTTCTGTGTATTCTGGGCTTGAGCACATGAGAAAGCAACTTATAAATACTCTTAAGATGTACTTCATAGTGTTTAATTGGAATTAGAGTTATCACTGTATGTTCATGTCTTAAATATGGAAATTTAAATGAATGGGTATATAAATAAATGTGATACATGTATGTTCATATGTGATATGAATTTTTAACTCTGTTGACCAACAGGTTAAGAGGTAATGAAAAACAGAAGATGTGAGCATACCCACTGCCCAGATATTTATTTTCTATGTACCATCCTCTACTAAAAGGAACTAGGTCTCCTTGGATAAATAGCTGAATCTGGAGCAGGGATAAGGGAAGTATAACAAGAGCCTACAACATCCTTTCTTGTTCTAAAAATTTGGAAATTATTGAACAGTCAAACATATTTTTGAAAATGACATAGTAGCTAACTCATAGGGGTTCTCACTAGCCAAAATTGAGACAATTTGAGAAAGTACTGAAATAAATGATAGTAATATATTCTATCCTATTGAATAAAATAGTTTGAATTGCTATAAATAAATACATAGATAAGTAAATAAGCAAACATAGAGAAGGAAATACATCTTCCTACAATACATTTCTAGCTAATAAAGGCAAAGTCAGTAATGGAGTTAGAAAATCACCAACGGATTTTAAAACTAGTTGGTTAAAATTTGAAGAGAAACAGACTATGTCCACAGTCTCAACATCACTCCCCATAAATTACATATTAAGCACAAAGAGAAAAATAATAACTTTATAGTTCAGAAAATTAACGAATAATAACTTTACCAAAACATTTAACCTAAATTTCCAATACTGAAAAAGAATATCATGTGCCTTTAAAAAATATTGAGGGTACAACATCAGTGGTAAACATGCCAAAATGCATAACTTGAATATAATCATGAAAAATATCAAACAAGCCCAAAGTGAGGAAAAATTTTCTAAAACAATTAACTTGTAGTATTGTTTTTTTAAAAAAAAAACTAATGAAAAGAAACACAAATAAAAACAAAAAAAGTTTTACATTAAAGAATTCTAAAAATACATTATGAGTAGATGCAAATACCTGACCCTGAATTTGTTCTCAAACAAGGACAAACACCTGTAAACACTGCCTTGAGACAACCAGTGAAATTTTAATGAGACATGTTTGATGACTAGAATACAATTATATAAGAAAATACCTCTGGCTTCAAGAAAAACACAAGAATCTATTGAGACACAAAGAAGCACAGTCTCGAACTTACACTCAAATGGTTCAGAAAAATAATTATGAAAAGAGGAGAGAAGAGTTAGGCAAACAGAAGCGTAAAGGAAATGGACAAAATGTAAACAATCAATTAATCTGGGCAAAAGGTATATGAGTATCCTTTGTACTATGTATTTCTACATGCAAATGAGAAATTTTTTATGGAGTTTTTACTTTTACTTTTGAAATAATATCAAAATTAAATTTTACCAGCAAAGAGTGGGTCTCAATAACATTCTAGTCCTAATTTATATAAAAATAGTAATGGTTAATAGTTAACACTCACATACTATGTGTCAGTCACCATTCTAAATGTTTTTCATATGGTGTCTATATTCCACCCTGGCCCCAAACCAATGATGGATATTTTTAATATTCAATATCTTACATATGAGAAGACTGAGGTATATGCTTGAAGTCACACAAATAAATAGGTTAACAGTGAAGGTAGGATTTAAAACCAAGATGTCTGGCTGTAGAGTGCAAACATGTTCTTTAACCCTGTGCTTCACTTCCTAGATAGTAAAAACTCATATATTTTCATTTCATCCCTATGAGGATTGCCATCCTTTATAAAATTAAGGTGATAGCATGCAAAGTAAATATGATTACTGATGGGAAATAATGTACCCTATATGTAACTTAAACACTTTGTGGGAAAATAAAAAGGACAATTTGGGTATAAGGAAAAGAAATATAGACTTCTCTATCTATAACATTTATAATTTGATCAAACATAGTCTTGCTTTATGGGTCAGGTGATATTTTTATTACATATAAATTTAATTGTCTGGTGATATTTTCAAATACAAGGTGAGAAGTAGAGGTTCTTAAATAGAATTCTTAAAGCATACTTAGTTGCACACTTTGTGTATCCTTGAGGGCCTGAACCACAGTTTCCTGATTGATCAGTCTTACTATTAAGCTCTCTAAAACACTCCTCAGTACCAAAGTCTCCGGCTGAAAAAAAAAGTGTGGTTAGTCATATTAAATGTGTATTAATTTAAAGTAATTAATTAATACATTTAAAATTACAAAATGGCTTAAAATACAATATACAAAACAAGATCATACTATAACTTTCAAAATAAAAACTAGATTTAAGATCACACAAAACCACTTCAATGTAATATTTAAAAATTCAAAGGACTTTTGCCTACTATCCATATACATATCCTGGAGTTAACCACTATATGCAGTTTAACTTCTAATGTTGATAAGTCTATATATACATATAAGTACATAGGAAACTTTTTAAAATAATTGAATTATTGGCCAATAAACTGTTTTTCATAAATGTCTTTTCATATCAAACCACTAATTTTTAATCATAATTTTCTCAGACCTAAAAAATCTTGGAGTCATAAGTGATTGTCTCACTCTCACCATCCAATTCATATACATGATCTGTTTAATTTTAATTCTAATAAGATCCAACCTACTTAAAGAGCAGTTTATTTCTCATAACCTCTATCAGCTCTACTCTACTTGAATAACTTAGCAGAACACCTTTGACAGGGAGACGTCACCACTGAATAGTGATGCTGGAGGAAAATGACTTCCCGCTAGGGGAGTCTCAGTGGAGACACTAGGATCTCAGCTGAAATCCCTACAGAGAGAAGTGAACTGAAATACACAGTTTACTTTGTCTCAGAGGTCATTTATAAAGCTGATTATGGGTGAGTATTCAAAATCTTAAGCTTGGCTGGGGCAGCAAACCATTCCCTTGGCTAGGGAAGAAAAATAGGCCGTATTTTAACAAACTTTTATAGCTGTAATGACAAAATTTGAGGTTTAGGGGTCCTCAATATATAACTGGTTTCTTCCTCCAGGATTTTTTCCTGATTTGAAACCTGTGTAGGGCAGGAGATTAAAATATAATATAAGAAGATAACTTCCATAAAGCAGAGTAGATTTTCTGCAGTCTCTGTGCTGTGGTTACACGCCTGCCAGGGTTAGACAGGGAATAGAACAAACTCTCAACTGAAAACTCTGGAGATTTATATCCTAGAAAGAGCGGTGAACTAGATGTACACTCCAACCAAACCTCACAAATATCAGTTTCTGATTTAGCTAAGGTGATCAGTCTCTCATTCCATATGCTTAGCAGAAGAAAGAAGAGCATTTAGACTGAAAACAGGGCTTTTCAAAGGCAACATTTAAAGATTAAAGACAGTGGAATAAGTTTTGACTAGAAATATGTCTTCATTTAAAACATCATTCAAGAACAAATATAAGGACATCTTGTTGGAAAAACTCTTATAGACATCAGCCTAGGCAAAGAATTTGTGAAAAAGACCCCAAAAGCAATCACAGCAACAACAAAAATCAATAAATGGGACCTGATCAAATTAAAAAGCTTCTGCACAGCCAAGGAAACAATGATTAGCATGAATAGACAGCCTACAGAATGGGAGAAAATATCTGCTGTCCACACATCCAATAAAGGGCTGATAACTTGAATCTATATAGAACTCACGAAAATCAGCAAGAAACAATCAAACAAGTGGGCAAAGGACATGAACAGAAGCTTTTCAAAAGAAGGTAGACTAATGGTCAACAAACATATGAAAAATGCTCAATATCTCTAATCATTAGAGAAATGCAGATCAAAACCTCAATGAGATATCACTTCACTCCAGTGAAAATGGCTTTTATCAAAAAGTCTCAAAACAACAAATGTTGGTGTGGATGTGGAAAGATAGGAACAATTATATACTGTTGATGGGACTGCAAACTAGTACAACCTCTATGGAAAGTAATATGGAGATACCTCAAAGAATTAAAAAATAGAACTACCATTTGATCCAGCAATCCCACTACTGGATATTTACTCAAAGGAAAAAAAGACATTCTATAATAAAGACATCTGCACTTGAATGTTTAAGGCAGCACAATTCACAATTGCAAAGATGTGGAAACAACCCAAGTGCCCATCAATACATGAGTGGATCAATAAAATGTGGTATATGTATACCATGGAGTTCTACTCAGCCACAAAAAACAAGGGTGAACTAGCACCTCTTGTACTATCCTGGATAGAGCTGGAGCTCATTCTACTAAGTGAAGTATCACAAAAATGGAAAAACAAACACCACATGTACTCACCATTAAATTGGTACTAATCGATCAACACTTATGTGCACATATGGAAGTAACATTCATAGGGTGTCGGACAGGTGGTGGGGGGAGGAGGAGATGGGTAAAATCACACCTACTGGGTGCGGTACGTGCTGTCTGGGGGATGGGCAGGCTTGTAGCTTTGATGGGGATGGTGTAAAGGCAATTTGTGTGATCGAAACATTTGTACCCCCATCATATTCTGAACTAAATAAAAAAAGAATTCCCAAATACTTGAAAATTAAACAATGATATCCTAATAACCCAGGTATCAAAGCAAATAAAATACTAAACATTAGAAAATATTTAGAATTTAATACAAAAATAAACAAAACATGTCAACATTGTGTGGATGCAGATAAGCAACTGGCTGGGGGGAAATTTATAGCACCCATGCTTCTTTTTTAATAATGACCTAAGCTTCCACCTTGTGAGACTGGAAAACAAAGGGCAAAGCAAACTCAAAGCACAAAGTAGAAGAGAAATAATATGACGGCAGATACTGATCAAATTTGAAACCAAAAAACAAGAGGATAAAAAAAATCAGTGAAGTAAAAATCTGAATCTTTAAAAAGATTAATTAAATGACTAAATCTTTAGTTAGATAACCACTAAAAAATTAGAGAAAACAGAAAACGAAAATATAATGTTTGAAAGAGAAGACATCACTACAAACTTTACAGCATTAAAAGGATGATTATTTGTACTATGAAACCATAACAAATTTGACAACTTAGATGAAATGAACAAATGCCTGGAAAGACAGAAACTTTTGCAAAAGCTCACTCAAAAAATATTTAAATTTAATACTCATATTAAATAAATTGGCTTAATTATTTCAAACTTTCCAACAAATATAAAGCTCCAAACACAGATGCCTTCATTGGAAAATTTTATTAAATATCTATGGAAGAAAGTATATAAGTGATATACAAACTTTTATGGAATATAGTAGAGAAGGAAGCACTTCTAAAATTCACCTTATGAGGCCATCAATACCTTACACCAAAGGCAAAGATATTCAAGAGATAAACCTAGAGACCAATATTTCTTACAAACATAAAGACAATAATCCTCAAAAAATATTGGCTAATAAAATCTTACATATAAAAAAGACAATAAGATATAATAAAAATGTTAGTCATTCAAAATCTAATGTAACTCACAATATTACAGATTAAAGAAAAACAAATGATCATCTAAATGCATATAAAAACAACCCTCTAACAGATTTCATCTATTCATTACAAAAAAAGCCTTCCAGCTAACCAGGAAAGGACACTGAACATTAAGATGTCCATTCTCAAATTAACCTATACATTAAAAGCAATTCTAATAAAAATCCTAGGAGTTTTATTAATAGACATTAATAAATTGATTTTATATTTTTATGGAAATAAAACTGAATTGGAATAGCCAAAATAACTTTGAAATAAAATAAATTTGGCTAATCCATACTACCTGGTTTAGAGACTTACTATAAAGTTAGTTACTGTAAAGGGAAAGTGATATTGGAGAAAGGATATACATATAGATCAATGGAGTAGAAAACAGAGTCTTATGAAATTGACCCACACAAATATGGACAATTTATTTTCTACAAAAGTAAAACGGCAATTCCATGGAAAAATATAAACTTTTTTTTTACAAACATTGGTGGAAAATTGGATGACCATATGTTCAAAAAAACCCTGATCCATATTTTGATTTCTACACAAAACCAACCAAAAATGAATTACTGGCTTAAAAAGTAAAACTACAAAACAATGACAAGAAAGAAACAGGAGGAAATTGTTGTGAGCTTTATGTAGGCAAGGATTTTGTATATATGGCACTGAAAGCATGATCTTATATAAGAAAATATTTGATAAATTGGATTTTATTAAAACTAAGACCTCCTGTTCTTCAAATTAAGTGTTAACAAAATTAAAAGGTAAGCTATAGACTAAGAAAAAAATTTACAAATAATATATCTGCAAAAATATATAAATATATTTATATATAAATATATAAATGGAATATATAAATATCTCTTAAAATAATAAAACAAATAATTCAGTAAAGGGGGAGTAAAAGATTTGAACAGAAACTTTACCAACAAAGATATGCAGATGGCAAGTGAACCGTAAAGAGATGTATGACATCATTGTTCATTAGAGAAATGTTAATGAAAACCACAATGAGAGGAAGCTACACACTCTTTACAATGTCTACTTTAAAAAAAATTACTTTTAATAAAACTGACATTCTCGTGATCTAAAGCAGATAGAAAATGGAAGCCTGATCTATTATTATTAATGTCAATGCAAATGGTACAGCCACTTTGAAAAACAGTTTAGCAGTTTATAAACTTTCATACATACTGAACATATCACCCAGCCATTCCACTCCTAGATATTTCAAAAAGAGAATTTAGAAATTATATTCATAGAAAAACCCATATGCAAACTTTTAATATTTTTTTTGTAATTGCCAAAATCTGGAAACAACCTATTAGAGAAGGAATAAAAAATGCTGATTTATCCACACAAGGGATATACATAGCAATAAAAAGGAACAAACTACTATTATGCACAAATTTACATATGGATCTCAAAGTTATTATGCTAAATGAAGGAATCCAGAAAATAAATACTCCAAAACTTATATCTCCATTAATATTAACACTACATTATTTCAAAACTATTAAGGATAGAAAATTAATCAATCATGGATAAGAACTGGGAGTGGGAGTGGGAGTGGGGTTAATCACAAAGGAATACAAGAGAAAATCTAGGGGTAATGGAAGTGATTTATATCTTGATTTTGGTGGGGCTTACATGACTACCAAAATGTACAGTAAAAGAGTTCATTTTACTGTATTGTAAATTATACCTTAAAAGTAAAGGAAAAAATAAATACACCATTTTATAAAATTACAAATTTTACAGCATCTTGAATCAACATCCTACATCTATGTATAGAAAATATAAAATTTTATAAAAGAATTTCAAAGAAGACTAAAATGAATAGAGATAGAACAAGGTCATTCATAGAATAACTAAATATTACATGGATAGCAATTCAACTAAAATGGGTTAAGAATTATTTTGTTAATCTGGTTCTTAAATTCATATGGAAGGGCTGAGAGCATAGTCAAGACGTGAAGAAGATACAAAATTAGCCAAGATGATTTGTCTTAAGACATTAAAATAATGATAAAGGTAAAGATATTAAAATTGAGTACATAGATAAAAAATGATTAAGAGAACAAACAGAAGAGAAAATTGAGAAATAGACATTTAGGTTTAAATATAATGAGTTAAGCAAGCAAGCAACCAACCAACCAACCAAATAAACAAATACTTATCATATAGCAAATGTCATATTGCAGTCCATTCAGGAGTATTAAGTTATGCTATTACAGCTGGTTATCAATATGCTATACTATTAAATTGGATATATGTCAAACAACACAAACACACAAACACATTCCTCCTCCTCTCCCTCTCCCCCAGTTCCAGGCAACCATTAATCTACTTTTGTCCCTATATATTTGCTTATTCTGCATGCATAATATAAATGGAATCAGAGAATATACAGTCCTTTGTGACCAGCTTCCTTCACTTAGCATAACGTTTTCAAACTTCGTCCACATTTAACAAATATCAGCACTATATTAATTTATATTGTATAATAATTGTCCACATTTTTTTACTCATTCAGTTGATGGACATTTGAATTGTTTATTCTTTCTGGCTATTATGAATAATAGTGCTATGAACATTTGTATACAAAGTTTGGTGAGGATGTATACTTCCAATTCTCTCTGGTATATGACAGGAGTGAAATTTCTGGGTCAAGTAGCAATATTTTACATCCTGAGGAACTGCCAGACTGTTTTCCAAAGCAGCTGCACCATTATATATTCCCAGCAACAATGTAGAAAGGTTTTCGATTTTGCCACATCCTCACCAATGCTTATCATTTTCTGTCTTTTTAATAATAGTCATCCTAGTGAATGTGAAGTATAATTAGTATCTTGTGGTTTTGACTTGCATTTCCCTAATGACTAATTATATTGACCATCTTGTCATGTGATTGTTAGTCTTTTTTTCAAGAAATGTTTATTCAAATCCTTTATCTGTTTTTTAGTTGGATTGTCTTTTTTTTTTTTTTTTTTGAGACAGAGTCTCGCTCTGCTGCCTGGGCTAGAGTGAGTGCCGTGGCGTCAGCCTAGCTCACAGCAACCTCAAACTCCTGGCTCAAGCGATCCTTCTGCCTCAGCCTCCCAAGTAGCTGGGACTACAGGCATGCACCACCATGCCCGGCTAATTTTTTCTATATATATTTTTAGCTGGCCAGATAATTTCTTTCTATTTTTAGTAGAGACAGGGTCTCGCTCTTGCTCAGGCTGGTCTCGAACTCCTGAGCTCAAACAATCCACCCGCCTCAGCCTCCCAAGTGCTAGGATTACAGGCGTGAGCCACCGCGCCCAGCCTGGATTGTCTTTTTACTGTTGTGTTGAACAAGTTATTTACTCTATATAAAGTCTATTTTCAGAAACGTAATTTGCAAATATTTTCTCCTAATCCTTGAGTTGTCTTTTCACTTTCTTGATCAAGTCTTTTGAAGAACATAAGTTGTCGGCCGGGTGCGGTGGCTCACGCCTGTAATCCTAGCACTCAGGGAGGCTGAGGCAGGAGGATCGCTCAAGGTCTGGAGTTCGAGACCAACCTGAGCAAGAGCGAGAGCGAGACCCCCGTCTCTACTAAAAAATAGAAAGAAATTAACTGGATAACTAAAATTATATAGAAAAAATTAGCCGGGCATGGTGGTGCATGCCTGTAGTCCCAGCTACTCGGGAGGCTGAGGCAGGAGGATCACTTGGGCCCAGGAGTTTGAGGCTGCTGTGAGCTAGGCTGACGCCACAGCACTCTAGCCCGGGCAACAGAGTGAGACTCTGTCTCAAAAAAAAAAAAAAAAAAAAGAACATAAGTTGTTTGATGAAATCCAATCTAGGCCTTTTTCTTTCATTGTTTATATTTGGGGTGTCATAGCTAAGAAACCATTGGCTAGTCCAAGGTCATTAAAATTTATGCCCATGTTTTCTTCTGAAAGTTTAATAGTTTTTAACTTTACATTTAAGTCTATGATTGATATTTAAGTTTTTCTGTATGTTTGGTATGAGATAGGGGTTCAAATTCATTCTTTTGCATGTGCATATCCAGTTGTTCAAACACCATTTGTTGAAAAGACTTGAAGGGCATTTTTGCTAATTACATAATTCTAGGTGGGCACTTATTTTCCTTTATCCCTTAAGAGGCCCTTAGTTTGTCTTCTAGCTTCTACAGTTGTTGAGAAATGATGGGGAGGGGGCCAAGATGGTGGACTGGAAGCAGCCCACACGTGCTGCTCCTGAGGAGAGGATCACAGGTTGCAAGTAGATTCCTACCTATGGATGGGCCTTCTTGGAGAGAACATTGTAAATCATCAGAGAAGTGACAGGAGATGCTCAGAGTGAAGGAGGCTGTGACAAGGGTGATCCACTTGGCAAGAGCACAGGGTACCTGTGGGAGCATCCACGTGTGCAGAAGGAGAGGAGGAGAGAGCCCCAGGGCTCCACACTCCCCCTGCAGACACTGTGACCCGAGCGGCGAGTTCCCCCCTCAAGCACCACAGACCTCCAGACTATCAGGGAGCTTCTTGGAGACTGTACAATGACATTTCACCAGAGAGTGGACACAGCAGCCCGAGTGGCTTCCATTCATGGGTCACTGCAAATGACACCATCCTGAGGTCTCAGGTCCAGAGCATCTGGTCTACACAGGACTCTTGCTGTGACTGCCTCCATGTGGCCCCCGCCACGCCAGGGAGGGAGCAGGGAGAGCAGATGCTCCCTCGCATGCCCTGCGACTGGGAGCCGAGAATCCCTCTTCAGACAAAGCAGGCACCACTGATGCCACCAGAGAAGCACTGTGCCAACTCCCTCTGGGGACCCGAGCAGGGAGAGAGTCCCTGGCGACCTGGCCCGGTGGACCACTGCTACGGCTCTCACCTGCTGCCGGGTGGCGCCTGCCCCTGCAGGCCAGCGCTCCCCAGGGACCTGCCAGCCACGCGCCGCCATTGCATCTGCACCCCGAGGAGCAAAGGCCCACAGCCCTGGCGGCGCAACCACTGCCTCGGTGGCCTCACCCAGCTGCCACCGCCACCACTGTGGGCAGACTTGGGCAGAGCAGTCTTCCGTAATCCAGGCCTCGGTGGAGAGGGACTTGCCCAGTCCCCACCCGGCCTTCCACCAGTGGTGTGGGGAACAACCCTCCACTCCGCAGGAAGATCACCCAGCCCAGATTGGACTGTGACAATCACAGGGGACTGGGGGCTCTTGGTGCCTCTGCCACTCTCCTGCCAGGGAAACCTTCAGGAGTGGGGCACAAAGGCGCCATCTGGGGACCGCTGCTTCTGCTCACTGCACAGGAGAGTTCCCAGCGGACGAGAACAGGTGCACTGCACACCCATATGACCAGAGCTGAGAAAAGAGTTTTGAAATGAGAAGAAACCAGCCAAAGAACTCTGGCAACATGAAAAAAAAAAAAAACAAGCTAGTTCAACACCCCAAAAGATCAAAACAGATGCACAGCACCAGATCCCAACCAAAAGGAAATTGTCAAAATGTCAGAAATGGAATTCAGAGTATGAATGGCAAATGAGAAGAATGGGAATGAAGAGAAAGTTGAAAACCAACACAAAGAAGTGAAAAAAAAATTTCAGGACATATATAAAAAAGAGAAAAAGTGCCTAAAGAGATAGGCAACATAAGAAAGGATATAAGAGAACTTCAAGAAATGAAAGAGTATTTAGAAAATTTCAAAATACAGCAGAAAGCTTCAACACAGGCTAGAGAAAGCAGAAGAATCTCAGAGCTTGCGGACAAGGATTTTGAACCAACCCAACCAGTTGAAGATGCAGAAAAAAAAAGAATAAAGAAGAATGAACAATCACTCAGAGAAATAGGGGACCATGTGAAATGAGCCAGTATATGAATTATAGGTATCACTAAGGGAGTAGACGAAAGAGCAAAAAGCATGGAAAATCTACTCGAGGAAATTTTTGAGGATAACTTCCCTGGTATCGTCAGAAATTCAGATATTCAGATATAAGATGGTCATCAAATACCAGAAAGATTCATAACAAACAGGACATCTCCAAGTCACATAGTCATCACCCTGGCCAAAGTCAAAATGAAGGAGAAAATTCTACAAGCTTCAAGATGAAACCATCATCTAAGCTACAAAGAAAAACCAATCGGGATAACGTCAGTCTTCTCAGCAGAGATCTTAATACCAAGAAAAGATTGGGGCCCCATTTTCAGTCTTCTTAAGCAGAACAACTGCCAGCAAAAATAATTTTGTAGCCTGCAAAACTGTTTCATAAGTGATGGAGAAATAAAGACTTCCGGACAAGCAAACACTAAGGGAATCTGTCACTTCTGGACCCGCCCTACAGGAAACCCTTAAAAGTGCAACATACATGGAACAGAATCCATAAACACTCAACCAGTGTAAAAACACCCTAAAGAACTACAAAGATTAAATTATGAAGAAACAGAAAATCTGAACAAACCAATAATGAGTGAGGAAATTGAAACAGTAATTAAAAATCTGTTTTTCTTTCTCTTTCCTCCCTCCCTCTCTTCCTTCCTTCTTTCCTCTTTCTTTCTTTCATTTACAAATTGATGCCAAATCACGATGCCAAATCACTTACTTCCTCAGCACAGCACTTTTTTGTTTTGTAAGTTTCTTTTCTTTTTTTTTTTGTATCTGTTTTGATTTTCTTCAAACCAACCATTATTCTTGATCGTATGCTCATTTTGGAAATTGATAATTCCTTTGCAACCCCTTTTTACACAGAAATTAGAATTGAACTTGCCACCTGTATGAGTTGAGAAAAAATGTTGACCTGCCTGGCTGTTTCTATGAATATCTTTAATATTTCCTCTATCAATTGCTCTTGATACTTCTGATATAGGCATGAAATACTATTGCCATTGTTGCAGTTTCCACACTGTTCAGCAAAACAATTCCATATATAGTTTGTACTGTGGTTTTTCTCTTTGTTTTCAACTTAAGTGCACATGATCTCTCAATAATTTTACAGAACCTGGATTTTCATGAGTCCTCACCATAGTTCCCACATGGGAATGCATGCCTGTGTATGCATGTGCCTGCATGGGTGGGTAAAATCATATTTATATGACAACTCATATTTATGATCTCTTTAATGTCTATAGTCATATTTAATTCTTCTGTATTTACCAACAAATCTGTGGATGTAGAGTGAGAGGAGGAGAATGTAGCTTGTGGTCAGCCTACCTTTTTCCTTCTTGAACTCAGAAGTCCCATAGATTTTGAACTTTTCCATTTATTATTTTGTGCAAATAATACAAAATTTTAATTTTGGGTTACTTATATTTTTTTCCTTCTAGCATTCCTCTTCTCTTTCTATAATTCTTTACAATATTTAAAAGTCACATGATTTTAAAAGTCGCAATCATATATTAACATCTATTTCTTTTCAATTTCCATAAGAACACATATATGAAAAATTAAATTGTTATAAATACCTTCATTAAATAAGTCCTTGCACTGTTTAGCCCCACTGCTACATAGTCCGTTAAAACAGAGCCACTGGTTCTGTCCACATGGATGCCCATTCTGAACAAACAGGTCTTCTTGACACTCTGAAGAGGACCCATTGCAATATTCAGGGAGATCACATTCATCTATGGAAGACCTACATATCTGGTCTTTGCCCTTGTACTGATGGGGTAAGGTAAATAATATTGAAGAAAGCAGAATGTGAACATATAGGCATTATAAACAATGATAACGTCACTTATGTAGACAATACAGCAATTTTTTTAAAAAAGTTCTTACATGACAATTGTCACAGCATGGTCCGTCAGCACAGTTTGAACCGGCTACATATTTACAGGTCGAACCATCACAGCACTGTACTGGGCTATTAGCACAACTCTGAAAGGCAAACAGAATGTTCTGAAGTATCTTCCAACTGTTATTTACATTGGGCAGACATTTTCATGGTGACAACATGTTATATAATATACACATAGATGCTTGACATATATGTTGCCAAACAGAAAAAAAAATGTTAAAGCAACTTATTCATTCACTTACTTAGACGTTTATTGACTACCTACTAAATGTTAGACTATGTGTTTTTAGTATTTCTATAGGTTTGGCTATATAGGTAATAGGATTCTCTGACGCCCTGGGATCCACCACTAGATTGAGATCTCTGGTTCTTATAGACAAAAGAGATAGTTAAATACAAGACATAAAATAAACATAAGTTATAATTTAAAAATTTTATTATAGTAACTACTTCCTACTCAATCCTTCTGAATTTACTATATTTTTAACAAGTCTCTACATTTTATGGGATATTGAAGGTTTATTTCTTTTTTAATTCTCTAACAAAGAGGTGGAAATGATATTATTTCTGAGCATGGCTGAAGTTGTCACTTTTATGTCATTCGCCTATATCTTATTATGTCCTGTTTTATGCTATAGTTCATCTATGTGCAGTGAATCTGCTTTTAAAAATTCTACTGTTAGAGTTAATAAAAGCAACAGATAAGAAAGAAAAAGGTTGGAGAGACAATACATTCACATACAGACACACATTCACATTTTTTAAATTCCCAGAAATTTGAAATAAGGTTAATTGGGAAAAGATTTCAATAAGATGCACTAAAATAAATCATTTATTTCAGTGGTCTTAATATGAGTTATAGCAAGATACTTACTAGGACACACAGAATTTTCCACAGCTATTCTGTCTAATAAATGTCATTGCTATTGCTGTCTTATGGAATTCTAGAGGGGAACGTTATATCATATTGGTTTGACTCAATGATAAAACATTTAATGGAGCATAGATACACACTACTGTCAAATTTTAGCAGAAGTTTTCAAGATATTTCCACTCAAACCCAACCAAGCAAAAACAAGTGGGTGATAGGGAATAATTTCTTAAAAACATATCACTCATTTAAGTATCTAGAAATACACTTTTCGTGCTGGGAATAGTACACAGGTGACCTCAGCCCTTGCCATAGGGAGCACTAAACTCCATCTGCGTCCTCCTGCTTCTCCCCAGTCCCCCTCGCTGGGAGCACCACTCTCTCTCTCCCTCATCTCATTCCCTTCATCTCTGCTCTTCTTACGTCCTTTCAACCCAGCTGCTTTTTCTAAAGTGTTCGTGGTTTAGATAAACTAGCATTGCTTGATTATATATTTTCCAAATCTTTTTGATTTAAAGATTGACCTAGATTAAAATATTTTTTAAAAACGCAAGAGTGCTTCCTATGTTTTCTTGTTCCACGGTGAAAACTTTATATCTGTCTTTCTGAATGGCAGAGGATTTTAGGTTAAGCACTAGGTTTAACTTCTAGGTTTGGATGCTAAGGGAAAAATATACTCAAGGGGAAGAGAACCAACCTACGTCACCTCAGATATAAGGAATAGTGACTTGGAAAATTACTTGTATGAGAGATTAGAATGGTGATTATTGGGAGCTGTGGGAAGAGGAAAATGGGGAGGTAATTGTCAAGAAGTACAAAGATTCATTTCTGCAAGATGAATGAGTTCTGGAGACCTGACGCACTACAAAGTGACCATAGCTAGCAATAAGCATTGTATACTTGAAATTTGCTAAGAGGGAAGATTCTAAGTGTTTTCATCTGGCAAAAAAAAAAAAAAAAAGAAAGAAAGAAAGAAAAGAAAGGAAATGCTATGTGAGGTTAGAGATATGTTAATTGGCTTGAATAAGGTGAATTAAAATATTCAGTACATACATATACCCAATCATCAAGTTGTACAACTTATTTATTGATTTTTTTTTTTTTTTGAGGCAGAGTCTCTTTCTGTTGCCCAGGCTAGAATACAATGATCATAGCTCACTGCAACCTTGAACTCTGGATCCCAAGCGATCCTCCTGCCTCAGTCTCCCAAGCAGCTGGGATTACAGGTACAAGTCGTCATGCACAGCTAAATATATACAATTTTTAATTGTCAACTGTATCTCAATGAAGCTGGAATAAGGAAAATAACATTAACTGTGTATGCAAACAAATCCATGTGAAGCTATAGATCACTGAATCCGTTTACCAATATATATGAATGCACCCATTAGTTTGTAATAATCCCTATGTGCCTTCCTAAGGCCTTTGTAGAAAAATTAGCTTGATAAATTAAGGAAAATGGCAGGGTTATGCTATAAAAACGGATGAATGATTTATAGTGCAATTCCAGTACACGTGCCTCCAAATCAGTACCCACCTCCGGGGTCCCACAGTCACATTCCTCTCCGCTTTCCACCACTTCATTGCCACAAACCTCTGCCTGCTTGTAAGACGGATCTAAGCGAGGTTGGTTTTGAAGACATTGGGACTTCTGCTTTGAAATAAAATGTGCAAAGTCTTCCATGCTGCAGTTACTAAACATCTTCACACCACTGAAATGACTAAAAATACATCAAACTTCACATTTTTATGTGAGTTTCCATAAACTACCTACCCTTAGAGTAAAGCTATTTAATAGCGTTCCACAAAAGACCAAATTCCCAATTTTGTTAGTGTCAAAAAACCTTTCATTTTCTATGCATGGAAAGTCAACTGTGCAAGAGTTTACATATTTTCGTAGGATTAAGTTACTGATCTATAAAAGTTCTATAAGCTCTTATATGATACTTATTTGTGACACTGCTCTCCCTGATTTTGGCTTTTTTCTTCCAAGTGCTCCCTCTCTATTTATTGTTTTCTTTCTCTTTTATAAATTCCAAACGTTGGATGACCCCTGTATTAACAAAAGAAACCAGGCATTTCCCTTCTTTATATTTATTCATAGGTAATCCATCAAGTTCTATAGTTTTAAATAACACCTACACTTGACATTTCAGGTATTTGTTTCTCTAACTGAAACTTATCACCTAAATTGCAGAGTACAATATCTGGTGCTTTACTCAGTGTTTCTTTTAAAGCCTATCTCACAGGCACCTTAAATTTAAATTCCCTAAATTCTTTTTTTTTTTTTTCATCTTGACCCAAATTTTTATTGTTGCATCTCCTTTCCTTTCTTTTTTTTATTTTTTTTCATTTCAGCTTATTATGGGGGTACAAAAGTTCTGGTTATATATATTGCCCATGCCCCCCCACCCCCCC
>CM052451.1:2332213-2379990 GCA_028533085.1 Varecia variegata | reverse complement strand
AGATATTGAGACAGATATGCAGTGTGATCACTGGAATATATATTTTGGTCTGGGGTCATCAATCACAGCTGATATTCAACCATTATTATTTATTTTGACAGCTTAAGCTTTCTTAAACTAAACATACCAAAATCATCTTAAAAGAAACTATGTATGTGAAGTATGAAAGTCAAGCATCTTACACTGCTTCTGGGTTCATTATGCAGATAGCTCCTGAGCACTGGCATTTGTTAGTGTCATCGTAAGTAATCCCCATACTAAGGGACAGTAATTGAGCGAAAATAACTGCAAGTGATTCCATACTTATGGCTCTGGGGTGCTGAAAAAAAAAAAAGAAAACATAAATGCACATGCACACCGTTTAGGGCAGTATTTTATTTACCGGGAGAATAATGTAATTATTAATATTAAAAATAGTCACATGACAAAATGGACTAGAGGTATCTTATAATAGGTTATGCACATTAATGTCATACATGTTGGCCTAAGTCACATGTTACAACTATCATTATAAATATAAGAAAAATATGAAAGATGAAATCTGAAATATCACCAAAATGTAAATGGATGACTCATTTGGTGGCATCAGACCAGAAAAAATGTTGCCCCCATAACTTGTTAACTATGTATAGCAACAACTGTCGTCACAGTTGTACTCACAGAAGGCAATCTTTAAAGAAAAGCACAGAGACATATGTAGTATCAAATTATGAAGAGCTTTTGTTAATTTATAATTTGATTCTTTAGAGATGATAATTTACCTTACCATGCCATAAATGTTGTTTTAAACTGATAAAATTAACCCACCAAATTAATTAAAGTTATGGTAATAATGACTGGTAATAAGAATCCTGACTTTCCACAGTTGTTTCAACTTTATTCCCAAAGCTAAAATACCTTTATCATTTCTCTTTTTGTAAGAGTCACATGCTTACTATGGCACATTTTGACCATACTATAACATGAATTTTGAGAAAAATCCACAAATCATGCTACCCCTTCAAATATGTCTGATGACATTTTGATGAGTATACTTCAAGGCAGGGCTCTAGGCATACATTTTGGTTTCTTCTGTTTGCTTCTCTAACTCAACTTTCCATCATGTTTCTACTCTGCTCTCTAGCCCAGGAGGATGACACAAATGGATTCTATCAGAGGATTCCTTTGCTGTCGGTTTTACCTTGATGTAGTCTAACGGGGAGGAGAGAATGAGGTGACAGTGAAAGCAAGGTATTTACTACCATCATTGTAAGGGTGTTTGTGACTTTCTGAACCCTGGGTGGAAGGTCCACCTTTTGTGACCCTGATAAAATGACTCAGTCCTCCTCTACTTCCAGGTTGGGTGACAAGTAAATTTCTTTATTAAAAGCGCTGAGGTACTGCGAACGTTCTACACCTTGCACAAACATTGATAAATAGTCCACTTATCAAATTTTCACATTTGAAGGTACCATAGAGAGAGTGAGTGAGCTAGAAAGAAAGAAGAAGAAGGAAGAAGGAGAAGAAGAAGGAGGAGAAGAAGAGAAGAGGAGGAGGAGAAGAATGATTGATTCTATGTTGGAAAAAAATGAAGGATTCGGATAAATTTCAAGAGGTTAAATACCATAGTAATCTATTAATACTGGTGTATTTATTTTAAATTATCTTGTTTTCGGGACACTATAAAGGCTTGGTAACCAGTCAATGCATCTTTATAATTTTTTCTTTCTTTCTCCTGTCTCCTGTTATCTTTTATAGTTCAGTAGAATGGAAACAACAGCATTCGAAAATTTCATTTTAGTCGTTTGTATAAAAGCAGGGTGTTTTTTTTTTAATGTGCAATTGCTCCTATATTTCCTATCTTCTTACTAGTACATATATTTGTATCTTTCCTTTTTTGGTATGATAGGATCAAAGGCATGGTTTGTAGATGACATTTCCTTACATTTTCTCTTTGACAATCTCATTTTGGATTTCTATCATTTAGTTTGGGCTGCCATAACAAAATACAAAAGAATGGGTGGCTTAAACAACAGAAGTTTATTTCCTTACAGATTTGGAGAATTTCACAGTTCTAGAAGTCTAAGATCAGGTGTCAGCAAAGCTGGTGTCTGGTGAGGTCTCTTCCTGGGAAGTCTGCCTTTTTGCTGTGTCCTCGCATGGTCTTTTTCCTGGGTGCACGTGGAGAGAGCAATCTCTGGTGTCTCTGCTTACATGGACACCAGTGCTATGAAATCAGAGCTCCCTTGATGGCCTCATTTAACCTTAGTTACTTCTTTACACACCCTGTCTTTGAATAAAGTCACATTGGGGGTTAGAGCTTCAACATTTGAACTTTGGGAAGACACAATTCAGTCCATAAAAGACCCGTATGAAAAACTTGAAAAAGAAATGGACTAGAGTGTGAGACTTTCCCACAGGACATCATTATTATCTCTGATTTGAAAATAAAGTGAGGGGAAAAAAACTATATTTAGCATTGGATTTTTACAAAAATATTTTGGGACAAGAAATTACAAAAAATCAGACAAGTTGCTTTTGGTGAAAATACCTACTTACAGCAATAGTTTTCAAACAATAACAGCAACTAGCATTCATTAAAGCTTCTTATGTGCCAACCACCAGACTGAGAAATTTGCAAACAAGTAGGTATTTTTTGAGATTTCTTTAGTTGTAGAACACGTGATTACTTTCTACAAATGCACCTGCATCTACACTTTAAAAAAAACTTCTCGTCTCTATTTTATGAATCAAGATTCTATACATGCCTTTTTTTTCCTTTAAAGAATACAAGTCAAAGTTTATGCAACTCATTAATTAATCAGGAAACTAGTAAGATGTTAGAACCAATTCAAAGAGCATTTGAGAAGCTAGGAGTATAAACAAATGTTAGGATAGGATTGCAGGGTTAAATATGAAACTGATTAATGTCTTAGCAATAAATCATAATATATGGGTTAATCTGATCCAGCAGAAAATTATTTGCTTCTCTCCCAGACAAAAATGCGTACATTAACCTCTGTCCCCCTACATAATTGTAAAGCAGCCCAATCAACAGAAAGTCAGGCCTAGAACAGCACTGAAAGAACACCCAATAGTCTGTTTGCCAATATCCAAATCTTAGACAATTTTTCTGAAAGAAGTGAGATATTGTTAATATTGTATGGAGTATATTTATACTAAAAAATTCATTTATCTCAAATTCACATTTAACTTGACATCCTATGTTTATCTCTTAACCTTAATAACGAGTAAAAAATTTACCAAGTATGTACAGTTCTGTTGCCAAAATATTGTATCTCTTAAACTTGTGCCTCAGTTTCATATCCTTGCATAGATAACAAATATTAAGTGGTATTTCCACTATGCGGCTATTCTTTATATTTAGTCGGGGCATATACACATACATACATATTCATACTAAATTATACTTGGATAATTAATTTCTAAACATTTAGAAAATTTTAACAGTATTTATTAATAAGCTTTACCTTTTGTTATTACTGTTAAATTTTTGATCAGGGAAATTCATAAATCATCCAGGTACAATTATTCTCTACTAGCATCTTTTTCAGTGTTTGCATTATATATTTTGTAGGGATTTAGTATATATCTAGTATATATGCCATGCCAGAAAAATTTTGTCTCCTCCGAAGTAATGAAAACTTAAAATACATATTGATTTTTGTTTCAAAAATACTTTACTGCTTTATATTAATATTGATATGTCAGTTTTCCTTTGACTGATATTTTCTGATCTTTTTCTTATCCTTTAGGGGTTATAATTTCTGTGGCATTATACATAGGTTTGAAACTTGTAAAGAGAAAAGAATCTAATAACTTTTGTCTTCAACAGTTGAAATTAAAACATTTTTATCTCTTTTGGTTATTGCCTCTTTGGAATTAGTCATAAAACTTTGTTTTGTGTGGTGGTTTCGTGTCTTGTAAATAATTTTGATCTATGTGGAGTGCAAGGATCTTTAGTGACTTGATACAGCTTCACATACATATACATATATGTTACATATATTTATGTACTTATATATGATTCATTTATACTTATATGTGTACACATGTATACACATACATGTATGTGTGACCCGTGCCTGCACAACTACTACTCTGTACAAGATACAGAACATTATCATCATCACTCAGGAAGTTCTCTCCAGCAAGTTTCTACGCACCAACACCGCACAAAATGTAACCTTTATTCTGACTTTAATATAATGGTTTATCTTTACTTGCACTTTTAGCTTCATAAAAATGGTACCATAGAGTACTTTTGTTTGTTTGTTTCTGGTTTCTTTTTCTCCAAATACAGTTTTTGAGATCCATCAGTTTTGAATGTAACTGTAATTCTTTTGATTTCTGTGTGGTACACCACAATATGTTTATCCATTTGATAGATAAGAAGACTCAATATCATTAAAATGTCAATCTCCCTCAAATTGACCTAAAGTTTCTATTTCAATTCAAAAACCAATAAAAATCCAATTTTTTTTAAATTGACAAGTTGATTTTAAAACAAAATTGCAAAGGACTTAGAATACCTAAAACAGTATTGAAGAATATCATAGTAGGGTTTACACTACCATTTTTGATGATTTACTATAAAGCAATAGTCATTATGAAAATGCGATGTTGGTGGAAGGACAAATAGACCAATGGTCACATCAATAAAATATTCCAGCAAAAAGGCAGAACTATGATGACCTGACTTATGTAACAAAGGCATCACTGTATTTGTTTCGGAAAAATAACCTTTGAAATAAGTAATCATGGAACAGTTGGCTATCCAATGTGAACTAAATAATCCTGACCAAATAAATTATTTTACACCAAGTAAATTATCTTATTGTGGATCATAGATCTACAGTTGAAAGGTAAAACAATCAAGCTTGTATTAGAAGATATAAAAGAACATCTTCATGATCTTAGGGTGGGCAAAAGTTTCTTGAAGGTGTTTTTATGTTATCTAGATTGCTGAGAGTTTTCGTTCTCTCTTTTTTGATCATAAATGGGTTTCACATTTTATTTAGTGCTTTTTCTGCACCTATTATTTCTTTTAATATAGTAGCTTATAATGATTGATTTTCAAATACAAAATTAACCTTGCATTCCTGGGATCATTCCTACTTGTTTATGATGTTTCTCTTTTGATGTATTGCAGAAGTCTCTTTGAAAACATATAGTTAGCATAAATCTCAAATAATAAAATGAATTAGCCCTTCATTTTATATTCTCTAAAATAATTTATTAGTAGTATTAATATTTTAAAGCCTTTTTTTAGGGGGTCACCTGGGCCTAGAATTTTTGTTTGTTTTTGAGGAAAGAGTTTTAATTATAGACTCAATTACTCCAATAGATAAGTAGTTTTTCAGATTTTCTCTTCCATTCATTTGATAAATTTTATTACTTACGAAATTTCATCCACATTTATTTCCATGAATTAGTTGAGAATATGCTTTGTTTTGTTTAATATGTGTAAAATCTATGGCGATTATGTCCATTTTTTAAATACTGTTAGGATAATTTGTTTTGTCAATTTTTTGAAATAAGATATCAGTTTTACTAGGTTGTTATAAAATTTACATATCTTCAAAGAATCAATTTAGGCTTAGATGATTGTCTTCATTATACATAGGTTTTGTTTTTCATCGGTAGCCAATATTTTTATTATTATTTCCTACTTTCTAGAATCTTTTAGCTTAACTCACCATCTATATGCTTTTTGGAAATGAAGGTAAGTCATCTACATTCAAACTAACTTTATTTTTATTTTTGTATTATATTAAAGCTACAAATGTGTCTCTCAGTTCTGTCTTTTGGTATCTCATAAGTTTACATATGCTGTATTTTTAATGTTATTTAGCTCCAAAAGAGTTATAATTTCTCATCTTTTAATTGCAAACCTTTAGATATTTTTAAATGATCTTTCTATTATTTGATTGTAATTTAAATTCACAATGGTCAGTTTATTCTCTGTAAGATTTTAATCATTTAATATTTATTGATACCACTTTTTATTACCATATTAATTATTTTGGTAAATACTAATATTCTATTTGGCATACATTCTTATAAATATAAATTTTGACAAAATGGAAAACAATATTGCTAATTTTTTTCATTCTCAAATATGATTATGCATATCTCTTTTTCCCTTATTCTCTCACATTTGCTTTATGTATTTTGAAGCAATGTAATTACATGCAAAAATTATGATTGCTATGTCTTCTCCTTCAGTAATTCCTTTTATCATAATTCAATTGAGAATCTTTATTTCTTGTAACTCATCTTCCCTTAAGTCTACTGCTATGGACTAAATTGTGCCTCCTCCTCCAAATTCATATACTGATGCCCTGACCCCTGATGTGACTATATCTGGAGATGGGGTCTTTAGCAGGAACTGAGGTGAAATGAGGTCATAAGGGTGGATCCCTCATTCAACTGGATTGTGATCTTCTGAGAAGGCAGCTGTTTGCAAGCCAGTAACAGAGCTCTTACCAGAACCTGACCCTGCCGGCACCCTGATCTTGAACCTTCAGGTACCAGAACTAAGAGAAAATAAATTTTTGTTGTATAAGTGACCCAGTCTATGGTATCTGGTTATAGCAGCCTATTGTGGGGTGGATGTTTGTGTCCCTTCAAATTCATACTTTGAAATCTTACCCTGCAATGTGATGGTACAGTAGTTCTCCCTTGTCTATGGGAGATATGTTCCAAGATTTCCACTGGATGTCTGAAACTGGATAGTGCTGAACCCTATAGATATTATGTTTTTTTCCTATGCACACATAGCTATGATAAAGTTTAATTTATAAATTAGGCACAGTATATTAACAATAATAATAAAGTAGAACAATGATAATATCATGTAATAAAAACTACATAAATGTGATCTGTCCCTTAAAATATTGTATTTTACTATAGATATTAGCAATCTCAGCATATGATTTTTTTTCTTTTCCTATTGAGAACTTTCACCTTTTTACTTAAAGGAAGCAATTTGGGGCTTCTCTTTATCTTATCTGAATTGCCAGCATCACTACTTTTGTGCTTTGGGGCCATTGTTATTTAAAATAAGGGTGACTTGAACACAAGCACTGTAATACTGTGACAGTCACTCTGATAATCAAGACAGCCACTGAGTGACAAAGATAGGTAGCAAATACAGTGTGGATGTGCGGGACAAAGGGTGGAACAGAACAGGATGGCACAAGATTTTATCACACTGCTACAAACAGCATGCAATTCAAAATTTATGGAAGGTTTATTTCTGAAATTTTCTATTTAATATTTTTAGATGGTGGTTGACCGCAGGTAACTGAAACCACAGAAAGCAAAACTACAGATAAGGAAAGACTACTGTATTAGGAAGTGGGGATTTGGAGAAGTAATTAGAATCAAAGAGGCCATGAGGGAAGAGCCTTTGTGAGTCCTGAGAGAGCCGCTTCTCTCCGACGCCACCACGTGGGGACCTAGTGAAGAAACCGCCCTCTGGGAACCAGGAAGCAGGCCCTCACCAAACACTGCCTCTGTTGTCACCTTGATCCTGGACTTTCCAGCCTCCAGAACAGTGAGAAATAAATGTATGTTGTTTATAAGCCACCTGGTCTATG
Source organism: Varecia variegata (assembly GCA_028533085.1). Lineage (NCBI taxonomy): Eukaryota > Metazoa > Chordata > Mammalia > Primates > Lemuridae > Varecia > Varecia variegata. The sequence goes on along the minus strand of CM052451.1, from coordinate 2,372,386 downwards.
GTGAACTAGTTCAGGAAATTTCCCAAAATAGGATTCCTTGGTATAAAGGGTTTTGAATTAATGGCCCTTAGAGATATACAGGCCTTGGAAGGGGCTTTCCCTCTATCTGCATAAACCAGATGAGCACATCAAAAAGAACAATTGACTTCCCTTCCCCTCCCTGTTATCTCAATATAGTGCAGGAAAGAAGATCAAGAATGCAAGCAGGCTTGGCCCAAATCATTTAAAATATGATACCTGTGTCTCAGGCTAATTTACAAGTCAATCTGTTTGCCCATATCCATTCTCCCAAGTATCTATACATCCTCCCTAGAAACCATTTATTGCCCCTAAACGGAATTACCTATATTCCTCTTCTCCCCCTCCTCCTTTTAGAGGGCACATAAATTTCTCTATCCCCTTGGGATATTGGGTGATCACTCTGTGATTCTCCCCTTGCGCATGGTAAATAAACCTCTTTCTCTTATTCATCTGCCTTAACTGTAAGTTTATCTTCAGTGAACTTTTGGGGGAATGGTTTCTCCTCACCCCTACAATAGTTTCAAATGTTTTATTTTTTTATTTTATTTTTTTTTTTGAGACAGAGTCTCGCTCTGTTGCTGGGCTAGAGTGAGTGCCGTGGCATCAGCCTAGCTCACAGCAACCTCAAACTCCTGGGCTTAAGCAAATCCTACTGCCTCAGCCTCCTGAGTAGCTGGGACTACAGGCATGTGCCACCATGCCCGGCTTATTTTCTTTTTCTATATATATTTTTAGTTGGCCAGATAATTTCTTTCTATTTTTAGTAGAGACGGGGTCTCGCTCTTGCTCAGGCTGGTCTCGAACTCCTGACCTCGAGCGATCCACCTGCCTCGGCCTCCCAGAGTGCTAGGATTACAGGCGTGAGCCAACGCGCCTGGCCTCAAATGTTTTATTTTAATCTAGTTGATAATCATGTTAGCCACATAATTAAGAAAATGTACAAAATTTAAACTTTAAATTAAAATAAATACATGACTAAATATTAACATTATGAAAAATTGATGAGCATTTTATAATAAAACTGAAATGGATCATTACGATAACTTCCTTAAAAAGATATCTTGAACTTAGTAGAAAAAAATTGTAAAATGTTTATATGTAGAGAGTTCAATGAGAACTTCTTATAGTTTAAACATTTCTATCAGTAGCAAGGACAAAGATCACTAGAGTAATGCAATTTTAATATATCTGGAAATAAGAAAATATTTAACTATATATTAATCTATATAGCATTCTATCTATACACTTTAGCCAAGCATATTAAACCATACCGTACCATAACAATACCTCCTCCATAGTTTCTATCACACATCTTCCCTTTATAGGTTGCACCAACATAATTTGATTTTTCCCTGTAACTTAAATTTAAAAAGGAATCATAATCATGTAATTTTCTAAAAGTAAGCACAATTAGTACTGATTTTTAGACAAATTTTTGTTTTGTACATTTATATCAAACTCATAAATATTTCCACCTAACATCAGTGTAACATAGCTTCTTTTGAAAATAATAAAATAGATTTAAAAAACAAATAATAGAAAATATACTTTAATATGGATTTCTGTAACATAATAAAGATTCATTTTATGTAGTATTTTTCCCTAAAACTAAAATAAATAAATCCCCTGAAATAAAAATTATGAAAATAAATTAAATCCCTTAAAATTCAAAAGCTAAGACAATGTAGCATATCAATGGGCAGAGACACCCTATGGACTGAAGTGTCCACTTAATCAGAAAAAATTAGCCTGCTAGAGCCATGCAGAGATATGGCATATTTATGGGATAGAGAATAAAAAACATTAAAATGTCAAAAATTCTCTCTATATAATTTTAGTGTGTGTGAATATTGGTAAGAGGAAAACAAAGAGTCTATTAAATAAAAAAGGAGGCTTACCTACTAAAATCTTAAGCACAGCATAGCTACATTACGTTACAGGTATTAAAATATGAAATAGTGTTTCCGTTTATTTGTTTTGTTTTATTTTTACTATATGACAACAAAGCATAAGACAAAGGTTAAATTACCATATTTATAGAATTCAGATATATTTCTCTTCTCGAACTCCTGACCTCAAGCAATCCTCCCGCCTCGGCCTCCCAGAGTGCTAGGATTACAGGCATGAGCCACCGCGCCCAGCCTATTTCTTTGAAAAGATATCATTAATATTTTACTCAGAGTTAGAGACATTTAATGTTATGGTATACATTCTACGGTAAGAAGGAATATGGTATAAGATTGAAGGAGTGAGTTTTAACTACAAACCAATAAATAAAGTGATATCAATAATTCTAATAACTGAACTGTTCTGAAAAAATAATATTCATATTATGTATGTCAGAAAAAAATAACAGAAGATTTTTTTCCCCTGAAGGCCTGTCAACTGTCAAAAATTGTATCCAATTGGATATGGTTTATTTTATAAGCTTTAGTAATGCCAGGATATGCTTACATAAGTAAAAATGCCACATCATGAGGACGCAAAACAAGATAAGATCTTTTCCATTTTAAAAATCTGTGTAATAACTCATTAGCATCTCCAGTGGTTAGCATTTTATTTTCATCTGCCCAAAGTTCCAGTGAAGACAGAATAACTGTAATATTAAATGAAGTAAAAATCTAAAATAGAAAACATACACAAAATATATTCAAATATCACAGTTTAAACAGATTTAATATTTATGTGTGAAAATGAACTTATGAAAAATATTAAACTGAACTATGAGTCTAGATTGTATCTTTTAAGTATATTAATAATTAATAAATGCTACTAATAATACAAGCAATAGTTGGCATTTTAAAATGCTTATACTTACACAAGCCCCATGCCATGTGTTTTACATAATTTAATCTTTATAGTAATCTGATTAGATATATACAATTATTATTATTCCTCCTTTACAGATAAAAAAACTGAAAGTTAAACTTAATTTTCCCTGGATCACACAACAGATACATTCAGGCATGTCATACAAGAATGTGTAGAAATTGTTCCAGTAACACAGGAAGTGCAAAAGTACTAAGAAGCAAATACTTACAGCATTCGTCAATCCAATCAACTGGAAAATTTTTTGAGTGACAACAGCAGTATCAGAACCCATATGATCATACTGTAAAATATAATTCCTTTTAGATCTAAATATACATTGCTTAGCATTTAATGATTTTATTCTTTCATTTAAAATCCAATATAGTGAGGTAAGAAATTGTTTAAATTACCAACATATTAGTTTTTAAACAACATTTTATTATACAAATCATATGATACGTATTCATTGTGAAAACTGGAAAATATAAAACATAAAAAGAGACTACAAACAAGGTTTAATCCCATTATCAATAAATTAATGACAATAATTGTTGATAGAAAATGTTAGCTTAAAACTATAATATTTAAATGTGATTACAGGAGACATACTATATTTTCAAAGATACAAATCATTTGAAAGTGAAAGAACTGAAAAGATATACCATGAAAACAGCAATATTAAGAGATCTGGGATATCTATCAAAAAATATAAAAATTATAAACATATATCCATCCAAGAACAGACCCCGAAAGTTACACAAAGTAAAACATGACAGAATTGAGGGAAGAAATAGAAAATCCAACACTAACAGAGACTTAAGTATACAACTTTCAATAATATAATATCTGAGTAAAAAAATCAACACACATATTTCAGACCAAAACAAAATATAAGCCAATATATATCTATAAAACATTTTACTGCAAAACAGCACAATATGCATTTTTCTCAAATGCCCATGGAACATGATCCAGAAATAGAACATATGAAAATGAAAATGATTCAGGATGTCCAAAACAACTTTAATAAAAAGAACAAAGTTGGAGGACTCACGCTCTCCAATTTCAAAACTAACTACAAATCTACAGTATCAAGACAGTGTGCTACTGGCATTAGATTAGACTTAGAGATCAATGAAACAGAATTGAGTGCACAGAAATAAATTCTAATATTTATGGTCAATTGATATTTGAAGAAGAAACCAAGAAAATTTAATAAAGGATTGATAAGTCTTCCAAATTAAAAACTTTATACTTCAAATGACACCAAGAAGAAAATGCAAGGACCACCTGCAGAGTGCATACTATTTGCAAATCATATATCTGATAAGGGTCTAGTATCCAGAATAAATAAAGAATACTTCCAAATAGGCAACACAAAGGCAACCCAATTAAAACAAAGAATGTGAATAGACATTTCTTCAAATAAGATATGCAAATTAAACAAACGCAAATATTCTCAACACCATTAAAAACTAGGGAAATGCAAATCAAAACCACAAAGAGAAACCAGTTCGCATTCATGAAGATCACTATAATCAAAAACGCACAGAGCAGTAGGTGTCAGTGGGGATGTGGAGAAAGTGGAACTCTTATACAAGTTGGTAGGAATATAAAATGGGGCATCCACTTTTGAAAACAATTTGTCAGTGCCTCAAAATATGAAACAGAGTTACCATATAATCCAGCAATTCTCATACTTGGCATCCATCCAATACAAATGAAAGCATATACCCACACAGATAATTGTACACAAATGTTTAGAGCAGCATTCATTATTCATAATAGCCAAAAAGTGGAAAAACAGTTCATCAACTAGTGAATAGGTAAAAAAATTGTGATACAATGGGATGATATTTTGCAACAACAAGGAATGCAATACTAACACATACTATAACATTAAAAGGGAAACTCTCTGTAGTCAGAAAGTACATTAGCGATTGCTTGGACTGTGGGATAGGGAAGTAGAGGGACAGGGATTGAAAGTAACTGCTAATGGATGCAAATTCACTTTGTAAGATGAAGAAAAGTTTCTAAAATAATAGTTTTTAAATAGGGTCCAGACTGAGATGAAAAAGTTTCTAAAATTAGATGAATGTTATTACTGGTCACACAACTTTGTAAATAGATTAAATACCATGGAATTTTCCATTTCATAAAGATGAATCTAATGAAATGTAAATTATACTTCAATAAAGCTGTTTGAAAACAACAACAAAAAAGCAGTTAGACCTCCAATCCAAATCTTCTCCACTGTAAGTAGGTTTAATGAAGGGCCTTTGGACAGGTGCAATCCTCAAAAGAGAAAAATTAAATGCAATGTTTTAATTTCCCCAATTAACACTCAAAACATATATTTAATTAATTGTGCTTGCCCCCCCAAAAGAAGATACAGACATCTGTGCTTACCCAAAAAAGAACACAGAGAGATTTCCTTACGTTGAAGCCCCATTTGAAAACCTCTATCCATGTAAACCGTTTTCAACTTTGATTTCAACAACTCAATCTTAGAATATAATCATGAAAATTATAATCACTAGAAAACAAAAGGTGGCAGGCAGCCTCAAATGGAGTGACTTCTGCTGAAGTTCTATATCAGCAAAATAAAACCTAAGTTGTTTACTTGAAAGATCTGACATTCCAAGAAATCAGGGGACAGATGATAGCCAAGTCCCCAAACAGGCCAGTTTTCAAAAAAACAAAAACCAAAAAAAAGGAAAAGAAAAAATAGGATATTCTCAGCAACCAACCAAAAGGGGCCCAGTCAAGCTGAGCTGGCATGATAAGTATATCCCCTGCGCTTGAACCCATACAAAGAATGTAACCTGATGTCAACCAATCCACTCTCTGTACGATGCTCTGCGTGGCAGAGTTCCTGTCTACTGGATGCCACCTAGTTCATGAATTGTTAAAGCCAATTAGATGTTTGAAACTCAAGTTGTTGAAATTTTGTTCTTTGACAGTCTAGCAACAAGGATGGTATCTGAAGGAAACTTCTGGTGACAGCCGGGGCCCATGACAGATGCAGGCAGGTGCCTGCTGGCTCCTTTAGATTTCTCTGTCCTTGACACTGAGTCAGGGGATGGTGAGCAAGTCCTTGAATTCCAGCTCTATTCACTGTGTATTTGAGCTCCTCATAGTTTTGACCTTCCAGTTCAAGATCCTTTTGTGCTGTGGCAGAGCATATGACCATTGGATGTTTGTGGTGATTGATGGGTGACTGATTAGAGATGCAACTTTAAAGGTAACTAACTGCTGTTGCAGTAGGTGGCAGTTACTGCAAGGCATGACTCCATCTTTTGAAATTCCCAGGGATTTGATTTTTTCCTCTTTGTTTCTTTTCTTACATGCTAAGTTAAGGAAAAAATCACTAAGTTAGTCAAACGAATCTCGGAGCCAAGCTACAATTTGACTAATGGGCCTGGTTCAAACACTTAAAAGGTGTTAGAGTGCTTTCCACCTACAACTAAGACCCCTGCTTTAGAATAAGTTGTTCACGAAGTGGGTTAGCTTGACACCAAGTCAACTTCAATAAAAATGTCCATGGACAAGTTCAAGATGGCTGACTGGAGACACTAGCTGCCCGAGCGTCTCAGTAAGAAGTTTCAGATGAAAGAGAAAAAACTAACAGAAACACATAGATTAAATGTGGGTCTGAAGGAAGGGTGCCGGAGTCTCTCCTTCGGGAGACTCAGTGGGAAGAAGTGGTGCATAACAAGAAGGAGCAGGGTGTGGGGGAAGATTAAGCCCTGAGAAACATGGAGTCCATCCAGCGAGAAGTCTGCGTCTTCCTGCCCTGCATCTCTGACAGTCAGTGGGCTCCCAAGCTGCTGGAGAGACCTTCTGCCCACACGAGTCCAGAGGTTGCTGCCAACAGTGAGCTAGGAACTGCTTATGGAGAGGGCACCAGCCTCCCAGCCCCCTGGGGCACTTCCCACCCCTTCAGACCTGAGCCAGGACAGCAGGCGCTATATTGCTTCTCCACCCACTGTGCACCTTGGTCCTCCCCAGGGGGCTTCAACCCGTCAGGTTTCATCCTGCTCGTTCCCACACAGACATTTCCCAACTCAGGCCCAGACTGCCAGAGCCACAGGAGTCCAGCGGGTCCTGAGTGATCTGCGTCACTCCACAGCCTGGGCATTCTTGGTGGATTGCTTCCCAGAGAGAGGGTCGGAGACAACCAGAGTGCTAGCTTTCCTCCACCCAGACTCTTTTCCTCCCCTTCTCCTCCCCCACCCACAACTGCGGAGAAAGACTATTGGGCCACCACTCTGAGAGTGGGGCTCAGGCCTTTCCTCTTGGGGTCCTGCAGCGGACTGAGGGGGACTCAGACTATGAGCTCCCTGCTCACAAGCCCTCCCTGGTGCTGTTTGCCCAGCAGCTCCATCAGAGCAGGGCATGGCCCGAGGTGGAGGGACATCAATCCTGCTTGGGCACTCCATGGGCAACATGGGACAAAAGCGCTTCTCTTGGGATGATCAGGGACTGATTTTCTTGGTCTAGGGAGGCAAGGGAGCCCACATGGGCAGATCAGGGGGGAGAGTGCAGTGTGGTTCCTAGCTGCAACACGCTAATGGGGCACCCCTTCCACCATGGGAGGGCCACACTCTTGGCTCAGGATGGGATCCTGGGCGGGTAACCTCCCAGGCCACAGCACAGTCATGGAGGAGCTCAGCTGCCTTGGGCTCCTGCCTGCAGATCCCAGGGTGAGACTGTGGAGCAGAAGAGAGGGAGTGGAGTGATGCCCAGATTCACCAATTTGTGAATCTCAGACACACTCGCCTCCACAAGCAGACTTTCTGGTTGGGTGGGGGCCACTTCAGCTCCTCCCTGGTGGTTCTGCCCAGAAGCTGGGAGCAGACCTTTGACCCCTGCCAAAACAGCTATCTTGCCAGCTTCTGTGGAGCCTGAAGGCAAACTCACCCAACCCAGCCCCACCCAGCTGCACTCTCCTACCCACCTCCATGATGGTAGAGAATAAGGACTCACCTGGAAGTTCCAGGGCCCAACCCAACACCTGGGGCATTCAAGTGCTTCTCCTGAGGGACTAGAGCTGATCCACAGGACCCCCAAACAACACTGCAGCTTGTTCCTTCCAGCAAGTGCCACCTACTGACGGCGGGTCAAATTCCTCACCCTTTACAGCATATACTGACTCAATCATCCAGGGTGTGTGTGCGGGAGTCCAAGGAGTGGCCATTTGAGGGAGTGTCTACCCTTCCCACAGAAAAACTGCACTAGTGGATACGAGTGGAAAGAACCCAGCCTGGGGCCTTAGCATACAAACGTTTAGCCCCCTCCTCTGTGAACAGCCCTCCCAGTTTGGAGAGCTTGTCCTGACCCTCCTACCAGCAGCTCCCTAGTGGCCAGAAATCCACTCTGAGCCCCACCAAGGCTTTGCAAGGCCTTTCAGGCTCCCACAAGCTAGCCACAAACTGCCTTGCTCCTCCCCCATCTCAGTGGTGGTGGAGATCAAGAAACCACCTGGGAGCTATGAGGTCCTCCTAAAGCTTGGGGCACTCAAGTACTCTACCTGGGGGACTAGAGTCTACCACAGACACAAAACAACATCTCGGTAGCTGGCTCTTCATACAAACATCAACCACTGACACGGAGAGCAACTATATAGCCCAGCATACCATCCTCCAACTCAAGCAAACACGGTGCAGCTGCATCACACTCCTAAGTACCACCTGTCATCACTGAGAGTAAGTTGGGGGACCTAACTCACTACACACTGTTAGGAAGAAGTGAAGACAGCAGGTGAAGGTAACATGAGCGGTACACCAAACCTGCTAGAACACCCCATAGGCAACTCAGGACCAGCACTTCTCCCCTGGCACATTCACGTATCAATCCTCAGAGACCTGGAGACAGGCCCATAAGCCAGGCCTAGCACCCTTAGGTCTCGTCGAGAGGCCAGATGAGAAGGAATCAGTGAAAGAACTCCAGAAACATGAAAAATCAGAGTGAAAGTCCACCCTCAAAAGAAAATAATAACTTTCTACCAATGGATACCAAACAAAATGAAAAGATTGAAATGACAGATGAAGAATTCTGAATATGGGGTATAACTAAGCTCGATGAAATATGCAAGGGAATAGAAACTCAACACAAAGAAACCACAAAAAAATGCAGGAAATGAATGAAAAAAATTACTAAGGAAATCAAATTATTAAAAAAATCAAACAGAAATTCTGGAAATGAAAATTTCACTCAAGGAAACAGAAAACACAGTGGAAAACTTTAAGAATAGGCTAGATCAGGCAGAAGAAAGAATCTCAGAGCTTGAAAACAACACCTCCAAATTAAACAAATCTGTCAAAAAGAAAGAACTGAGAAAAAAGAGGAACAAACAAAACCTACAAGAAATATGGAACTTCTTAAAGAGGCCCAACATAAAAATCATAGGCATCCCTGAAGGCAAAGATGAAAATACACAAGGGTTCGAAAACCTATTTGAGGGAATAATCAAAGAAAATTTCCCTGGCCTTGCCGAAAATCTAGATATCCAGGTTCAAGAAACTCAAAGGATCCCTGGGAAATTCATCATGAAGAGGCAATCACCACGATACAAAGTCATTAGACTGGCCAAAGTAAACATGAAAGAGGCACTCCTATGAGCCTTAAGGTAAAAGCAACAGGTAACTTACAAAGGAAAATGCATCAAATTAATGATAGACTTTTCAACAGAGATCTTACAAGCCAGAAGAAATTGGGGCCCCATTCTCAGTTTTCTGAAACAGATTAATGACCAGCCTAGAATTTTGTATCCTGAACAGTAAGTTTCCTATATGAGGGAGAAATAAAGGCCTTCTCAGATAAGCAAACACTGAGGAATTTGTCAAGACCAGACCTGCCCTTCAGGAAGTACTCAGAACTGCATTATACATAGATCAATACAATAGACACCTACCAGTGTAAAACTACCCAAAAGCTAAAGGTCAGAGCTCAGAGCCCAGATACCACAATGGCTAAAGAGGTAAAACAAAGCAATAAAGTTCTACTCAATAGGATGAACAGAAATCCACCCCACTTATCAGTACTTTAAATAAACGTGAATGGTTTGAACTACCCACTCAAGAGACACAGGCTGGCTGAATGGATAAAAAAAAAAAAAAATACAAGCCAAGTATCTGCTGTCTCCAGGAAACACATCTAACCCACAAGGAGACATGCATATTCAAGGTAAAAGGCCAAAAAATAATATTTCATGCAAATGGAAACCAAAAGAAAGCTGGAATAGCCATTCTCATATCAGATATCATAGATTTCAAATCAGCAAAAATGAAGACAAAGATGGTCATTATATAATGGTGAAGGAAAAAATTCAACAAGAAAACATAACAACCCTAAATATGTACCTAACACAGGGGTTCCCAGATTGATAAAGCAAACCCTACTTGATCTAAACAAAATGATAAAGAGCAGCATCATAATAGCTGGGGACTTCAACACCCTACTGACAGAACAAGACAGATCCTCCAACCAGAAAATAAGCAAAGAAATGATGGACTTAAATGGAATTCTAGAACAAATGGGCCTAACAGACATTTACAGAACATTCTACCCCAAACACACTGAATATATGTTCTACCCATCAGCTCATGGAAAATTTCGAAGTTTGATCACATCCTAGGCCACAAAACATGCCTTAACAAATTTAAAAAAACAGAAATTATACCATGTATCTTCCCAGACCACAATGGAATAAAATTAGAAATCAATTCCAACAGAAACTCTCAACTCTATACAAAGTCATGGAAATTAAACAACCTACTGCTGAATAGGTATTAGGTGAAGGAATAAATTAAGATGGATATCAAAAGATTCTTCAAATCAAATGACAAAGGGGGCATGAGTTATCCAAATCAGTGGGATGCAGCAAAAGGAGTCATAAGGGGAAAAACTCATAGCTAACATGCCTACATCCAAAAGACAGAAGTCAACAATCTAATGAATAGTCTCAAGGATTAGGAAAAGGAAGAGCACACCTACCCCAAATCCAGCAGAAGAAAAGAAATAATTAAGGTCAGAGCAGAACTAAATGAAATCAATAATAAAAGAATTATACAGAAGACTAATGAAACAAAAAGATGGTTCTTGGAAAGGTGAACAAAATCAATGGGCCTCTCACTAGATTAACCAGTAACAGAAAAGAAAGGACCCTATTAAGCTCAATCAGAAATGAAAAGGTAGCTACTACAACTCATACCACAGAAATACAAAATATCATCTCTATACTATAAAAATCTCTATGCACATTAACTTGAAAACATTCAGGAAATAGACAAATTCTTGGAAACACACAACTTTTCTAGGCTCAATCAGGAAGAAACAGACACCTGAACAGATCAACATCAAGTAATGAAATTCAAGCAGCAATAAAAATCTCCCAACAAAAAAAAAGTCCTGGACCAGAGGGTTTACACAGCTCAATTTTACCAGACCTACAAAGAAGACCTGGTACCTATACTGAAGAAATTATTTCATAACATAGAGAAGGGAGGAATCCTTCCCAACTTGTTCTACAAAGCCCATATCACACTAATACCAAAGCCAGGAAAAGACACAACAAAAAAGAGAACTACAGATGAATATCCCTCATGAATATAGGTGCAAGAATTCTCAATAAAATCCTATCAACCCGAATTCAGCTGCACATCAAAGAAATAATCCACCACGATCAGTTGGGCTTCATCCCAGACATGTAAGTATGGTTCTATACACACAAATCTATAAATGTGATTTTACACATAAATAGAAACAAAAACAGAGACAATGTGATCCTCTCAACAGATGCAGGAAAAGCATTTGACAAAATTCAGCACGCTTTTATGATAATAACTCTTAAGAAAACAGGCACAGATGGAACATACCTCAATATTATAAAAGCTATATACAACAAACCCACAGGCAACATCATACTGAACAGGGAAAAAGTGAAAGCATTCCTGCTTAGAACTGGAACCAGTCAAGGTTGCCCACTGTCACTGCTTCTATGCAACATACTGCTGGAAGTCCTAGCCAGAGCAATCAGGCAAGAGAAAGAAATCAAGGGAATCCAAATGGGCAAAGAAGAGGTCAAACTATTTCTCTTTCTGACGACATGATCTTATATTTAGAAAACCCCAAAGATTCTGCCAAGAGAATCCTGGAATTGATAAATACATTCAGCAAAATCTCAGGCTACAAAATCAATGTACATAAATCAGTAGCACTCATATACACCAACAACAGTCAAGGTGAGAATCAAATCAAAGACTCAATACCTTTCACAATAGCAGCAAAGATAATAAAATATCTAGAAATATATTTAAACCAGTAGGTAAAAGACCTCGATAGGGAGAACTATGAAACACTGAGGAAGGAAATCACAGAGGATGTAAACAAATGGAAAAGCATATCATGCTCATGGATCCACAGAACCAACATTGTTAAAATGTCTATACTACTGAAAATAATTTACAGATTTAATGGAATAACTATTAAAGTATCAATGTCATTTTTTACAGATCTAGAGAAAATAATTCTACACTTCCTTTGGAACCAGAAAAGACCCTGAATAACCAAAGCAACCTTAAGCAAAAAGAACAAATCAGAAGGCATCACTTTATGAGACTTCAAGCTATACTACAAGGCTATAGTAACCAAAACAGCATGGTACTGGCATAAGGACAGAGAACTAGACCAATGATCAGAACAGAGAACCCAGTATAAAACCATTATCATATTGCCTTCTGATCTTTGACAAAGCAGACAAAAACATACAGTGGGGAAAAGAATCCCTAATTCAACAAATGGTGCTAGGAAAATTGGATAGTCACATGTAGAAGACTGAAACAGGGTCCACACCTCTAATCACTCACAAAAATTAATTCCCAGTGGATAACAGACTTAAACTTACGGCATGAAACTATAAGAATTCTAGAAGAAGAGGTCAGAAAAACTCTCATAGATATCAGCCTAGGCAAAGAATTTATGAAGAAGACTTCAAAGGCAATCACAGCAGCAACAAAAATAAATACATGGGACCTGCTTCAATTAAAAAGCTTCTGCATGGCCAAGGAAACAATCAATAGAGCAAATAGACCATACAGAATGGGAGAAAATATTTGCATGCTATACATCTTATAAATGGCTAATAACAAGAATCTATGAAGAAATCAAGCAATTCAACAAGTAAACATCAAAAAAAAACATTAAAAGCTAGGTAAAAGACATAAACAGTAGCTTTTCAAAAGAAGACATACTAATGGCCAATAAACATATGAATAAATGCTTAACATCTCTAATCATCAGGGAAATGCAAATCAAAACCACAATGAGATATCACATAACTCCAGTGAGAATGGCTTTTATCAAAAAGTCCCCAAAACAGCAGATGCTGGCATGGGTGCAGAGAAAAAGGAACTCTTGTACACTGTGGGTGGGAATGCAAACAAGTACAAACTCTATGGAAAACAATATGGACATACCTCAAAGGACTAAAAGTAGATCTACCATTTGATCCAGCAATCCCATTACTGCGTATTAACCCAAAGGAAAAGAAGTCATTTTATCAAATAGACACTTGTACTCAAATGTTTATTGCAGCACAATTCACAATTGCAAACAGGTGGAATCAACCCAAGTGCCCATCAATTCATGAGTGGATTAACAAAATGTGTACATGCACACCATGGAGTACTACTCAGCCATAAAAAATGATGAATTCGTGCCTTTGGCAACAATTTCGATGAAACTGGAGACCATTATCATAAGTGAATTATTATTGCAAAAATGGAAAAACAAACATATGCAGCAGATCATCGAAGCCTCTGAAAAGAACCTAGCATGTGACTCTTAGGAAAATTGACACATTAGAAAGTATCTGTGTATATGGAGAAATTAAGCAAGGCACACAGAGGTCCAGGCAAGATATATGCTCAGAAAAAAACTTGATAAGATCCCAAATTTTTACCTCTAGCAGATCCTACATTGAGAGCCAGTCCAGTTAATCAATAAAGTACAAGCCCTTATATAAACCACAAGAGATAGCTTTTTTTTTCTCAAATGACCAATTTCCAACACAAATCACAAGGCAAACAAAGAAGTCCCCAATAAAGTCCCAAGGGAACTAAATAAATTGAGAGAAACCATCCCTGAGGAGGTGTAGACATCAGATTGATCAGAAAAAGCCTTTAAAACAACAGTTTAAAATATGCTCAAAGATCTAAAGGACAATATAGACTAATAATTAATGGGAATCAGGAAACCATATATGACCAAAAGGAGAGTATCAACAAAAATATAGAAATTATATATTCTAGAGCTAAAAAACACAATAACTGAGTTGAATATTCACTAGAGAGATTCATAGCAGATTTGAACAAGCAAAGAAAACAATCAGTAACTTGAGTATAGGACAATTGAAATTACTAAATATAAGAATCAGAAAGAACAATGAAAACACAAAAGTGAGCAAAGCCTAAGGGACTTGTGGGACACCATTAAGTAGAATAATATATGCACTATTAGACTCCTAGAAGAAACATAAGAGATAATTTATTTCAAGAAATAATGGCAAAAACTTTCAAAATTGATAAAAACATGATCCACAAACCCAAGAAACTTAATGAACTCTCAGTAGAATATACCCAAAGAGATACACATCGACACATTATAATCAAACTATTAAAGAGGGAATCTTTAAAGCAGCAAGAGAGTAGCAACTTGTCACACACAAAGGATAATCAATAGGATTATTGATTATTCTGACTTATTTGCAGAAATCTCTAAGGCCAGAGACAATGATTTTATATGTATATATATACATATATATATAATCTCAAGAGAGATTATATATGAAGAAAGGAGAAAAAGCTGTCAACTGAGAATTATATATACAACAAAACTATTCTTTATGCTTGCAGGAGACAAGGCATTGGCAGGTGAACAAAAGCTGAGGGAGTTCATCACCACTAAACCTCTCTTACAAGATATGCTAAAAGGAATTCTTCAGGTTGAAAGAAAAGAATACTAGACAGTAACTTGAAGCCATATGATGATATAAAGAACTGAGAAAGTTAAATAAATGGCCAAATAAAATATAAGTATTAGTGTAATTTTAGTTTGTAATTCCACCTTTTATTTCTATAGCATTTTAAAAGATCAATACATGAAAATATTTATAATTTATATTAGTGTATACATGGTGTTAAATATGTAATTTGTGATATTAATAACATAAAATTGGAGGGACATAGAAATATAGGAGCAGACTTTGTGTGTGCAATTGAAGTTAAGTTGGTATCAATTCAAATTAGATTGTTACAGCTTTAGAAAGTCCAATGTAACCCCATGCTAACCACAGATATGCAGAAAAGAAAATAAGAAAGAATCAAAACATATCATTGTAAAAATTCAACTGAACACAAAAGAAAACAGTAATAGAGAAAATGAGGAACAAAAAAATTATATACTATTACAGAAGAAAAATAACAAAATGATGAATGTAAGCCTTTCCTTATCAGTAAATATTTTAAATGCAAATGGATTAAACTCACAAATCAAAAGACAAAGATTGGCAGAATATAGACATAAACATGACTGAGCTATATACTGACTACAAGAGACTTAAGTGGATCTAAATACACATGTTGGTTGACACTAAAATAATGGAAAAAGATATTGCATGTAAATAGGAACTAAACAGAGCTGGGGTGGTTATACTAATAGCAAAAACAATAGATTTAAAAACTGTTATGATAAAGACTGATATTATATATGATAAAATAGTCAATACAATTATACACATATATGCCTCAAACTCCAGAGCTCCAAAATATATAAAGCAAACACTGAAAGAATTAAAGGACGAAATAGACAGCTCTAAAACACTTGGAGGCTTTAGCACTCTACTTTTGATAAGGAATGGAACAACCATACAGATCAATAAGAAAATAGTCAACTTGAACAACGCTACAAAGCAATTGTTTCTAAAGATACACACAGACCATTCTACTCAAAAACAGCAGAATATACATTGCTTTGAGTGCACATAGAACGTTCTTCAGGACATACCATATATTAGGCAAAAAAAAAAGTCGTAATAAGTTTTTAAAAGATTGAAATCACACAAATTATCTTTTCCAATCACGCTGAAACGAAACTAGTAATCTACAACACAGGGTAAACTGGAAGATGCAACTAAATACAAAGAAGGAAAACAGTAGAGAATATCAATGTAATCGAACATTTATAATTGAAAGAACAATAAAATTGACAAATCTTTAGCCAGTCAGACCTCCAAAAGAGAAAAAAAAGTAAAGACAGTAATTATCAAAATCAGTAGTGTACAAAGATATTTCACTAACAATAGTATAGATATTAAAAGGAATATAAAGGAATATAAACAACTGACTGGGTACAGATTAGACTACCTAGAGATGAATTAGACAAATATTTTGGAAGATGTAAACTGCAGAAACTGGACCAAGTAGAAATAAAAATAATATATGTAATTTATAATATGTAAAAAACTATTTAATTATGTAATCAAAAGTTATCCCTCAAAACAAATCTAGCCCAGTAATCTTTATTGAAAAAAAAGTTAGCAAACATTTAGAAAAAGAAATAATACCAATCATTTGCAAACCCTTCTTAAGTAACTGGAGGAGAGAACACTTTATAATAATAGTATGAAGCCAGTATTACCCTGATGACAAAGCTAGGTAAGCCATCTCCCCAAAAAGAAAGCTGTAGATCAATATTCATTAAGACTATATAATATATACTACACTTAAGTATATAGTAACATATATATACAGTAATATATACAAAAAACTATATACAGTTTCTGTATCTATAAAAACACATACATATCACACACACACACATATATATATAAATAAATATATATTATATTGCTATGGACTGAATTCCGCCCCCACAAAATTCATATGTTAAAGCCCTAACCTCTAATGCGATGGTATTTGGAGATGGGGTCTCCAGGAGACCATTAGGTTTAGATGGGGTCATGAGAGTGAAGCACTCATGATGGCATTAGTGCCTTTATTAAAAAGGGACATTAGAGAGTTTAATTCCTCTTCCTTTCTCTGCCACATGAGAACACAGGCTATTTGCAGGCCACTAAAAGAGCGCTCACCAGAACCCAATCACCCGGACCTCAGACTTTCAGTGTTCAGAAATGTGAGAAAACATACTTCTGTTTCTGTAGGCTGCTCACTCTGTGGTATTTTGTATCGCAGCTCAAGCTAAGACAGATTTTCGTACTGAGAAGTGGGTTCCTCTGTAAGAAAAACCTAAACATGTAGAAACAGCTTTGGAATGAGGTAATGGGCAGAAGTTGAAGGACTTTTGAGGCACATGATAGAAATATAAACATAAAGGTAGATTCTGGTGAGGTTTCAGATGGAAAAGAGAAGCATGTTATTGGAAACTGGAGAAGAAGTGATCATTTTTATAAAGTCATGAAGAAATTTGACTGAACTATGTTCTTGTGTTTTGTGGGAGGTAAAACTTGTGAGTGATAAAATCGAATATTTAGCTGAGAAGTTTTCTAGGCAGAATGGCTTGATTCCTCCTGATTGCTTGTAGTAAAATGTGAAAGGAGAGAGATGAATTGAAGGAGAATTTCAAAGCAAAACAGAACCAAAACTTGAAGATCTGTAGATTTCTCAGCCTATCCATATTGCAAAAAAAGAGAACACTTATTCTGAGGAGAACACTGAGAAAATGGCGGAACAACCATTTGACAAAAAGCTTATGATCATATGAGCGGAAATAGTCCGTCTGAACTAAGGGGGTTATCAAGATGGAATGACATGAAGGAAAGCTGTTGAACTTCTTAGACATGACAGGATGGGACAACAGAATTATTCAGCTGCAGATGAGCACTATTCTTCAGGGAGAGGAAAAATAGATCCTGAAGGTCATTCAGAGATTACTAGGGCCACTTCCTTGATTTCGGCAGTTTGGAGGGCCTCCGCCTAGAGCCTTGGCAGCAGGACCACCCAATGATCTGACTGCAGCCACGGGAATGACAATGCCATCCCAGTGCACCTGAAAGGTGGGCCATCAAGCCTAAGAGGACTATTATTGAGGCTTAAAATCTAAATTTTGCTAGATATTGGACTTTCTTGGGAACAATTACCCATTTCTTTCTTTCCCTCTATTTCTCCGTTTTAGTATAGGAGCACCTATGTCTCACAGCTGGAGAGGAATTTTGCCTCGATATGAATTCTATGTTGAGTCTCACCCATATCAGATTTAGAGGATATTTAGATGAGACTCTAGACTTTAGATGGTAGAGTTGGAGCTGTTACAATGGAATTAATGCATTTTGTATATAAGAAGGACATATGTTGGAAGGTCAGGGATGGAGCACTGTGGAGTGACTTATGGCCCTCATAATTTCATATGTTGAAACTCTAACTCCTGATTTTATGGTATTTGGAAATGATATCTTTAGGAAATCATTAGGTTTAGATGAGGTGATGAGGGTAGGCCCCTTGGGATGGGATTAGTGCCTTCTAAGAAGAAATACCAGAGAGTTTGCACTCGGTGACAGCCATCTGCAACCCAGGAAGTGAGTCTTCACCACGACTTGACTATGCTGGCACCCTGATCTCAGACCTCCAACATACAGAACAAACATACTATTCTATAAATACCAAGGAAACCTAAGAAAAATATTAGCAAGCTAAAAGCAGAAATATATAAACATGATTATACAACATTATCAAGTGGGATTTATTTCAGGAAGGTAAAGTTATTTTAATATCTAAAAATCAATTAATGTAATACACTTAATTAATTAAGAGAATGACCAAAAAAATCCCATAGTCATCTCAATAGGTACTGAATATACTTTTCAGAAAACCCAACACCTACTCATGGTAAAAAAAAATCCAGTTATTACCACATTTAAATGTTAAATCTATTGCTTTCCCACAAACATTGAAACTATTAACACAAAATTATCTCCTCTCTAATTATATTTAACATGGTACTAGAGGTTCTAGCAAAGGCAATACTGTAGGAAAGTAAATAAAAAACTTCCAGATTGGAAAGGTTAAAATAAAGCAGTCTTTCATCACAAAATAATCCTGTATGCAGAAAATTCTAATAAACCACACACACACACACACACACACACACACACGAATTAGAAGTAATAAAGACACTTTGTAAAATCAAAAGATATAAGATTAATTAACTTTCTCTGTACTAACAATGAATACACCAAAATGAAAATATAAAAAGAAATCCATTAATATTAGAAATGAAAGAAGGAAATAGGAATAGATTTAACAAAAAACACAGGACCCATACACTGAAAAAACTACCAAATATTACTGACAGAAATCGTAGGAAAACTAAATAATGGGGTGAACATATGATGATCAAGGATTATCAAATATTCAAAATTGTTAAAATGAATATCCTTCTCAAATTGACCTATAGATTTAATACAATCCATATCAAAATCTAAGCATCTTTTTTTTGCAGAAATCAACAAGCTCATCTTGAATGGAAGTTCAAAGGGTACAGAATTGTTAAATATCAAAAAAAAAAAAGAAGAAAAATTGTAGGAGTTTGACTTCCTGACTTCAAAGCTTACTATAAATCTACCATATTCAAGTCACTTTATACTGATGCAGTGATAGACTTACTCATCAGTGAAACCGAATTCAGAGTCTAGAAATAAACACTTATATTGATGGCCAATGAATTATTGACAAAGGTGCAAAGCATTTCCTTGGGGAAATCATAATGTTTTCAACAACTGATACTGTTCCAATTAGATACATATGTGCAAAAAGATTAATTTACAATTATATCTCACATTATACACAAGAATTAAGTGAATTTCAAACCCTACTGTAAGAACTAAAATTGTAAAACTTTTACAAGAAAACACAGAATAAAAGCAAAACATTTTTTTTTTTGTGAACTTGGCTTAGGCAAAGATTTCTTAGACATGACATCAAAAGTACAATCCACTAAAATTTGAAAAAAATTGATAGCTTCATTAAAATTAAAAGCTATTGTGCTTCAAAATATGTCATGGAAAAAATAAAAAGACAGTCTAGAGACTGGAACAAACTATTGTAAATATTTTCTAGTGAAAGATTAGTATCTAGAATACATGAAGAATACTTACAGGTTAATATTAAGACGCAAATAACAAGATTAAGAAATGAGCAAAATATTTGAATAGACATTTCACTAAAGAAGATAGGTCAATGGCTAATATAAATATGAAAAGATGTTCAATATCATTAGAGGAATATGAACACAATACAAACACAGTCATTAGAGAATTAAAAATGCAGTGTGACAGCAGTCTATAGCCACTAGAATGATTATAAGCAAAAGGCCAAAAACAAATATTAGCAAGGAAGTAAAGTTATTGGAATTCTCATATATTGCTGTTGGTAATAGAAAATGGTATAACTATTTTAAAAACCATTTTGTACACTGTGTGCAAGACCCACTCCCAGCAAAGGACCTGGTAAGATTATGTAGCCTTCCTTTTAAATATGAAATGACTAGACATTCAAATAAAATGTTTAACATTAAATGTAGGTGCCCAAAACAGGGAGATAATAATAAAAGGATGTCTGTTGAGAGCTAGAATCTTGAAATAAAATGTCAATATAGTCAATAGGGAGGAAAATAAAATTTTGCATCCATGAAACAAGAATAGAAATCTCTGAAAATGAATGTAGGAGAAATACACATTGTGAAATCCCAAAATATTTTAAGAAAACTTCATATATGTTTGATGATAATGTTGGGAACTTGCCCACAAAGTAGGGGGTGGGGAAGATGGACAAAAAGATAATGAAGTTATTTCAGGAGTTCTAAATTTCAAATAATTGTAGTTTCATTTCATGAGGAAATCCTGAAAGAAACAACCTTCAGGAACTATAACACTCTCTTCCGTCCCCAATATAAACCACTGTTTTCCTACCTACCAAAAAATTTTATTG
Organism: Varecia variegata; assembly: GCA_028533085.1. Lineage (NCBI taxonomy): Eukaryota > Metazoa > Chordata > Mammalia > Primates > Lemuridae > Varecia > Varecia variegata. Next base: position 2,351,552 of record CM052451.1, on the reverse strand, counting down.
GTGGGAAACTCTTATTTCTTCTTTAAACAATATAAATACTGCCAAGTATTATTTCTAAAATTTAAAAAGGTACTAGAATATAGTAAGTGTCTATAATGATTCTAAGCATATCTGTAAACTGTTATAAAGGTAGCAATTATTTGTAGTTACATTATTATTTATAAAATTAAGAATAAACATTTTATAGAAATTTGATTCTCCACGAATACTGATAGTAATCATTTAAAATGCATTAAGTCAGACCTAAAGCAAAATTATCATTAATTCTCTTCTGTCAAAAATTTATTCCAGATTATTTTTATAGTCTCTCATTGCTAATACAAAGTGACACGAGGCAAATAAAGCAGAATACACTTACCAATTTTTTTTCAACTACAACATGCATTTCTATATATGGAGATAACTCTGGTTGTGGCTGGAAGAAATGCACAAACTTTATGTCAAAATTAAATTACTTAAATATTTTTAGTGTACATCACTACTATTAATGAACTCAATATTGAAAATATAATTTTATATATGGAAATAGAATCAGATAATATAAGCAAAACTAGGTATCACAATATCTTTTTCAACTATTTCTTTTATCACTTCTGTGCACCTAATTAATCATTTAATTGACTCAGAAAATAACTTTCCTCTATCTTTCGTTCTCCATATTCTCTTTGGTACCAGGCAGTTCATATTATTATCTTTTCTGAGTGAATCCATCAACTCCCCATTACAAAGTGCACGTAGATCTATCAGCTTACCAATGCTATTATTATATTACTATGTGGTATGATTTTGGACACAATCCTGAAAGAATAAAAACACATCTCTATGTTTAGGAGATGAAATTTCATCTAAAGGATAAAGTTAATCCTTGTATAAGTTTATCTCAGGAAAAGGTGGGCAACAGAGAGTCAAAATGATGTACTTCCTTAAACTAGACCACAGGTATCTCCAGAAGGATATGACGTTAGCCACTTAGGTTATAATGGTTAAATCAGACACAGACGCCAGGGCTCATGGACTTTGAACTCTGGCTTAACTTTCCTATGACTTAGGTCCTGCTGAAAAATGGGGATAATTATTGTTGCAACAATTACTAATAAAGATGTTATTTTCATTACTACTGTTACAGAAAGGTGAAGGAGTTCAGGAAATTTCACCCAAAAATATGACTCCTTGGTATAAAGAGTATTTTGAAATAAAGCCCCTAAGAGATCAACAGTCTTTCCCTCTATTTTAATAAAACCAGACTCATCAAAAAGAATAATTGACTTCCCCCCCCTCCCCTCAATATATTGTAGGAAAGAAGATCAAGAATGTAACCAGACCTTGCCCAAGCCATTTTAAGATAATACCTGTCTCTCATGTGAATTTAGTTTTCAAAGAGAATCATTTTCAAGTCAATCTGTTCACGGGTTCCCATCGATTCATTCTCCCAAGTATCTGTTCATCCTCCCTAGTATTGCCTATTTATTGCCACTCAACAGAATTACCTATATTCCTCATTGTACCCTCCCCTCTAAAATGAGGGTATATAAACTTCTGGATCCCACTGGGAAATTGGGTAATCACTCTGTGATTTTCCTCATGCACGGTAAATAAATCTCTTTCTTTCATTAAACTGCCCTATTGTGAGTTGATCTTTCGGTGAACTTTCCAGGGCAAAGGGAAGTTTCCTCTCAACCCTACAAGGCAATCTGTAAGAAAGGCGCTAGGGAAAATTGTAAGACAGGCTTTCTAAGCACTTTGACAATATAATGTAGGTAACTCAAAATATGTTATCACTAAAATAGCAAGACTACCTAAGTGAACTTGAGAAACATGTCCATGTAGAGTAGGAGGATCAAACTTCAGAAATTGAGGAAAGTTTGTTATGTTTATTTTATTTTATTATTATATTTTGGCTTAATAATTACCAAAAATTTTTATTAAAATAATTTTAATTGAAAAATAATTGTATATATTTTCAGGATATAATATATTTTGATCCATGTGTACATTGTAGAAAGATTAAATCAAGCTAATTAATATATCCATCACCTAACCAACTTATCATTTTTTTGTTGTGAGAAGATTAAAAATCTCTTCTTTTAGCAATTTTGAAATATACATTATTATTGATTCCAGTCACCATGCAGTACAAGAGTTCACTAAAACCTATTCCTCCAGTCTAACTGAAATTCTATATCCTTTAATCAACATCTTCCCCTTTCCATGACTATTTCTAACACGATAGGAGCAATCCAATCAATTCCAACCACACTTCTTTTTTCTTATATAAAAATCTATAGAATTTAGGGAAAGGAAATCAGTAATAAGTGTGTTCCAGTAAAGTATTATTTATGCAAACAGGCTGTGGGCCAGATTTGGCCTGAGGGCCACAGTTGGTCAACTCCTAATCAGACTAACCACTAAAATTATTATTTCACTTAATAATATAATATATACAATTATATAACATAATTACATAGTATATAATACAAAATACATCAAATAATATATAATTTAAAAGTTCATTAGAGGAAAAAATAAATAATTAAAAGTACTTGGTTATTGAAAAAGATGTATTAATAATAGTATGGTAAAGACCTTGGAAAAAATAAATTAAAAATTAAAGATATGTAAAAGAAGAAAGAATAAAGGAATAAGGAACACAGAAGCCAGATAAAAAATGATCAAGCAGTAGATTTAATCCAAATTATATAAATGTGTGCATAAAAGTAAACACAGTAAATGACCTATGGGATTAAAACAGCTGGGCTCAGAGAGGTGAAGAGTGGAATTGCCGTTATTTGACCTGGGAGGCAGGGAAGAGAGGACAGGCAGAGGTTGGTTATCAGATACAAAATCACAGCTAGGTGGGAGGAATTAGCTCTAATGTTCTATAATACTGTAGGGTGACTATAGTTAACAATAATTTATTGGATATTTTCAAATAGCATGAAGAGAGAGTTTTTAATGTTCCCAACACAAATAAACAATAAATGTTCAAGGTAATGAACATGCTAATTACCCTACTTTGATCATTACACATTGTGTACATACATACACTGAAATATCACTCTGTATCCTATAAATATGGGCACTTATTATGTGTCAACTAAAAATAAAATGAAAAAATGGTCAGTTGTGATTTAAAATTTTAATAAAACATTTTGCTGTTTAAAAGAGACACATTTTAATTGAAATATCTTTAGCTACTCTGACCACAAAAAAATTTAATAAATACAATCAGAAACAAAAGAGGAGAGATCACTACCAATACTACAGAAATTTAATGAACCATAAGGGAGCACTATGAACAGCCATATGCCAAAATATTAATAGATGAAATGAACAAATCTGTGTAAAGACACAAATTACTAGAAAAATTGGAAAATTGCAATAGACTTATAATAAGAAATTGAATTATTAATGGTGATCTTCCCCCAAAAAAGGTCCAATCCCAGATGGATTTTACCAAGTGTTTAAAGAATGAATACCAGTCATTCACATAGTTTTCCAGAATAGAGGAGTGAACCCTTCTCACTTCGTTTTATGAGGTATTGCCCTGATACCAGAGCCAGAGGAAAAACATCACAAGAAAGAAAATCTGCAAAGCAATACTCCTTACAAATATGGATGAAAAAATCAAAACGTATGTCAGCAAACTGAACCCAGCAGTATATAAAAGGAATAATACACCAGACAATCCTGGGCAACATAGCAAGACCTGAATCTAAAAAAATTAATTAATTACTTAAAAAAAAAATCCAGGCATGGTGCCGTATATCCATCAACCTAGCTACTACTCTGGAGGATGAGTCAGGAGGCCTACTCGAGCCCCAGTGTTGGAGGCTGCAGTGAGCTGTGATTGCACCACTGCACTCCAGCCTGGCAGCAGAGTGAGCACCTGTCTCAAAAAATAATACTACTAATAATATGCCATAACCAAGGGAGGCTGGATACAAGGTTACTGTAACAACCAAAAGTCTTTTAATGCAATGCACCATATTAACAAAATAGAGGACAAAATGAAACATTCAAATGGGCAAATGAAATGACATATGAAATAGAAGACAAAAAGCATCTGTGAAAAAAATTATAGATGACATTATACTTTATGGTGATGGACCTAAGATTGGGACGAGACAAGAATATCTCTTCTCACCTCTGCTAGCACTAGAGGTGGTAACCAGGGCATTAAGCAAGAATAATAAAAAAAAAAGAAATAAAAGATAACCTAGTTGGAAAGAGTAAAGATGAACTATCTTCATTTAAGATGACATGGCCATGTACATAGAAAATCACAGAATCCAAAACTAATAAACAATTTCAGCAAGTTTGCAGAATACAATATCAATATAGAAAAATAACTAACAAACACCGACAATGAGAAATTCAAAACTGACATAAAAATCAAATATGCAATAACATCTAAAATAATTACACAGGCCGGGCGCGGTGGCTCACGCCTGTAATCCTAGCACTCTGGGAGGCCAAGGTGGGAGGATCTCTCTAGGTCTGGAGTTTGAGACCAGCCTGAGCAAGAGTGAGACCCGTCTCTACTAAAAACAGAAAGAAAGTATATGGACAACTAAAAATACATAGAAAAAATTAGCCGGGCATGGTGGCGCATGCCTGTAGTCCCAGCTACTCAGGAGGCTGAGGAAGAAGGATTGCTTAAGCCCAGGTGTTTGAGGTTGCTGTGAGCTAGGCTGATGCCACGGCACTCTAGCCCAGGCAACAGAGTGAGACTTTGTGTCAAAAATAAATAAATAAAATAAAATAATAACACAGAAATAAATTTAACAAAATAAGTTTTGTTAAAGATGTAGTCTGAAATACACAAAACACTGTAGAAAGAAATTAAAGAAGACCTAAAAAGTAAAATCTATCTAATGGTAATGGATAGAAAGAGCTGATATTGTTGAGGTAGCAATATTCTCAGATTAATCTACATAGTCCTAGGAGGCTTTTTATAGAAATTGAAAGATAATGAATTTAAAAATTCAGTTGGAAATTCATAGCAGCCAGAGTAGCCAAAAGAATCTTGAAAAAGAAGAATATTGAAGGATGTACACTTACCAATTCCAAATCTTAGTACAAAAATACAGCAATAAAGAAAGTGCAGTCCTGGTGTAAGGATGGCCAGAAAGGTCAACAGAATAGAACTTCGAGTCCAGTTAATACCTAATCATTTTCAACTGCTCTTGGAAAAATGGACCATGAAAATTCAATGGAAAAAAGAATAATCATTTCAACAAATGGTGTGGGGACAACTGGGTATTTATGTGAAAAAGAACAAATTTGGACCCTGATCTCACCATATGCAAAAAATTAACATAAAGTGCATAATATAGCAAAACGGGATTAAACAACAAAACCTTTGAAAGAAACATAAGAGTAAAAGGTAGAACCTTAGTGCAATGATTAATTTTATCTGTAAACTTGGCTGGGCCACTGTGCCCAGATAGCAGGTCAAACATTATTCTGGATGTCTCCGGGAAGGTGTTTTTCAGATGAGATTAACATTTAAACTGGTGAATGTTTAGTAAGGCAGATGACCCTACATAATGTGCTTGGACCTCATCCAGTCACTTGATTATATATCTAGAAAAAACAGTATTTCCTAAGAAAGAAGGAATTCTGCCAGCAGACAGTCTTGGTCTTAAATTGCATCTGTTCCTTGGATCACCAGCCTGCCAGCCTACCCCACAGATTTTGGATTTATCAAGCCACCACAGTCATGTGAGCAAATTCTTTAAAATCTCTCCCCCTTTCTCTTTCTCTATCTCTCTGTATTTATTGTGTAGGTATATGAAATATGGTGTGTGTATATGTGTATATATAATATATATATATGTATGTGTATATATATATATATATGTGTGTGTGTGTGTGTGTGTGTATGTTACACCCTGTGGGTTCTGTTTCTCTGGAGAACCCAAAGAATAGGGTTATAAGGGAACAGAATCTTAAATCTTCTGAATTGGTTCTGGGATTTCTGGAATTTCCTCTCTAATCTGATTATATTTAAAAACACTCATAAAAGGAGCAGTCCATAGCATGAGGTAGCAATAGAGATATGCTAAATATCACCACCAAATACCGCTGGTTAAATACGGATGAGAAGCATGGGTTGAGAGTTCTGGAAAATTATAAAGCTACCTTTAAGGATTATGATAAGTCAAAAAGTTTCTGGTACATGTATTCATATGTGTGTATATGTGTGTGGGTGTGTATGGGTGTATAAATAATTTACCAGGAAAAATAAAGTGTTTATATTGCTGTATAGTAATAACCATAAAGTTTACTCAGTTAATCACCTACCTCTATGCTTTGTATTTTATAGGACAGATCTCTTGATTCAATATCCTTTACAGTATATAAAGCAATATCTGCATTCTTAACGTTCACACGGTAAATCACATGTTCAAAACCAACTGAAGACTCCAGGGGCTCAATTCCATAACTAATATTCTCAAACTGTAATAAGCCCCTACAGATTTCAAAAAAGTGAATAAATAAAATAACGCGTTATGAAAAAGTCAATAAAATTCCACTGTTTTTTAATGATACACAGATTATTTTTAGTCTTAGTCGATAAAGTAGGAAAAAGTTATTGAGTATCTACACACTTACTGAGCATCATAGATTACTAATGCTATTGGTATTTGCCTAGATATTAATATTTCATGGTCTCCAAACATATGAAAAATCTTAATTCCGTATAAGGGTAAGAGCCATTGTAAGTATTTTCAAACTATGCTTTTCCAACGGCAGTTTTCCCACAATACTAATACATGAATTTAGAACCACTGAGTATTATTTTTAAATTTTTAAAATAATTTACGAGTAAATGTTTCATTTTATAATCCATAGAATTATAGATCACAACCTTATTCCATTACATGTGCTAATGATCACCATAGAATTTGGATAATCTTCAATATACCCTTGGTAGTAGCAGAAATTCTGAAAGACAAAGATAAAATATATATATGTCTATTAGAACAGTTCATGTTAAAGACAATGTTTCAAATATTTAAAAACATATTTTTTGCATGTATGCATCAAATACTTATTATTTCTAAAGTAGATTTATAAGATTATTAGATGAACATATGGCTCAATTTTCTAAAATGTTCCCCACAGGTTCACAAAAAATAAGCACATTTCATATTTTTTCATGGTATAAATAAAACATGACATTCTCAGTCACTAGGATACGGTAAAAATCATCAAAACTTATTTTTTCATACTCTTTTGACTTAATTCTCCATGGTAGAAAAGCAAAACGAATCCAAAAGAAAACATTTTTTTTTTTTTTTGAAACTCTGAGGGTAATGGTAGAGTAGCTTACATAGAATTAACCCTCTTAAAGATACCAATTATAAGCTCTGGAAAACACATTTTTTAAAACTTCAACTACAAAGTAATGCAGAAGAAGAAAGAAGAACGCAATCAACACTAGAAAGGAGACAACTGTATTTTCTAAGATGCTCATTATATGAGTTTTCACTCAAAGGCACCCCCCCAAGCAGGGCAGCACAAGGGAGCTAATATTTCAATAGAAAACACATCTTACCGGCTGAAGGATGGAAGCCATGGTTTCAGAAGTGCCTGAAAATGAGGTGCAATGGCCAGGAAAGGAGGGAGGCACAGAGTGTGACCCACAATGTGGAGTATTAACTCAGGTGTGAGCTCTTTACTTACATCTGAAGTGAGAGTGTATGAAAGAGATCTCCAATAGCCTAGCAGAACCCAAGACCAGAAAAGCTGAGAACTGAGATGAGATTTTGTCTGTCTTCAAACACAGGGGACTAGAGTTTCGATGCTGCCTCCAGCCAAGTTAACTGTCTGCTAGAATACGAATAAAAACTCTTTAGTGAAAGATTCACAAATTCTACAATGTATTACTGAATGTTGCCACTATATTATTTAAAAATATATTAAATTTGTGAATAAAAATGAAAAAGAAAAATGTGGCCCAGAGTTAAGAGAAAAATCAGAAAGATAATTAACCTTGAAATATTCCAGGGTTTTGGAATTAATAAGAAATGACTTTAAAACAGATATTTAAATTGTGACCAAGAACATAAAGGAAAATTTGGGCATAATAAGGGAAGCAACTAGGAAATTGAGCAGAGAAATATAGATTATAAAAAGCCAACTAGAACAAAAATATATTTAAAATGAAATACACTGGAAAGGTTTTACTGCACATTGGAGATGGTAAAACAAAAGGGTCAAAAATACACTGTAAAAATTATCAAATCTGAAAGAAACTTGAGAGAAAGGAAGCCTTAAAAATTTAACACAGCTGCAGCAATCTGTGGAACAGCATTATCTAACATTTGTTTAATTAGAGTCCCAGAGAAATGGAAAGAGAAAATGTGTATAAAAAATATTTGAAAATAGTGGCCAAATCTCTCCAAATTCAGCGAGAAACAACAATGTATGGATTGTGACACTGGATATAAAAATAGACAATGACCAGACCATACATGAAAATAGAACTTTGACCCACAACCTGCAGCAACCTTCCCAGGAAACCAACCCCCTTTACATATAATAAACAGCCCAGAAAGCTACCCTTGTGTAAGTCAGACTGTGCAGGAAGCCAGACTGCTATCTCTAATAACAGCCCAAGAAGCTAAATAATAATTTCTGTAACAATCAGCCCCAAATGGCCAGGACTTGATCAATCACTGTCAGTTTCCCTAATTTTTGTCCCTGCTTCCAGTTTAGAACCAGTCAGAAACCCAAGTATGCACCAATCGCATAGGATGCTCTACTTACTCTACCTACCCCTTCCCCATGCCAACAGAGTCCACTCAGGGCATCCCTTAAGCCTGCAGTCCCCAAACCCCAGGCTGCAGGGAGTGAGCGAAGTTTCCAGCTCCCCATTGCCATCACCGCCTGAGCGCCACCTCCCCCTCCCCCACCTCTATTCCCATCCGTGGAAAAATTATCTTCCACGAAACCAATCCCTGGTGCCAAAAAGGTTGAGGACCACTGCCTTAAGCCTTCCCTTTTTTCTACCATCAAGCCTTCCCACTCCTCTGCCTGCCTTTGGGTCTCTGCCAAAATGTAAGTGACAGTGGCTGACTGCTATGTGATAGCAAGTTCTGAATAAATTGCCTTTGCTTTTCTTATTTGTTTGGTCTTTGTTTATTCTTATTAGAAAAATAAACTTTAGCCTCATCACATTATAATAAACTGTTGAAAACCAAAATTGAAGAAAAAAAGTTTGAAGGAAACCAAAGTAAAACATAATATCAGAAGAATGATGATACAACCAATGGGTGTCTTATCATCATACGTATTGGAGGCTGTGACACAATGAAATGACATCAAATGCTGAAAGAGGAAAAAAAGCCCTGGGAATCCAGAATTATATAGTCAGTAAACTTTTTCTTCAAAAATGAAAATATAGAAAACTGATTTTTGCCAAGGCAGCGTAAGGAACTCCACAACTCTGCTCTCTAGTGAAACTGTTGAAAATTATCAAAAACAACCATTTAAATCTTCTGGAAATAAAGAAATAGCTCTTCAAGAAAACTTACAAAAATTCAATATGGAAGGTAAAGGGGCTGGTATTTGAGATAAACCCACTCCGTCCTTCCCCGCTCCCAGTTTGGCAAGGCAGAGATTCCATTCCAGACTGGTGCAGCCAAGAACACAGGGTTCCCTCTTGTCCTAGCCCAGTTGGAGGGCTTTTGCCATGGGAAGAGTAGGATGTTGGCATTTCTCTTCATATCCCCAGATACATGTGACTGAGGCTAAATTATGAACCAGTGCATTCAAATGGGGGCTCCCTTTTTGGGGGGCAACCATCATGGAACAGAGTGCTCACTGGAGCACAGCCTTGCCCAATCGTCCTTGCCCTGGTTCATCAGTCAGTAATTTCATGCCAGGATAAGTAAGCTGAGATGTCAAGGTATTGCCCACCCTTTCTATTGAGTACCCAGATCCTAAGATAGGGGTGTCACTCAGAATGAAATATGCCACTGCTACCACTCCAAGTTTGTTTTAGTCAGTTCAGGCTGCTATAAAAAATACCAGGTACTGGGTGTCTTAAACAATAAACATTTATTTCTCATAGTTCTGGCGGCTGGGAAGTCCAGGATCAAGGTGTCAGTGAATTTGGTATCTGGTGAGGGCCCTCTTCCTGGTTTGCAGACATCTGCCTTATTGCTGTATACTCACATGACAAAGAGAGAGACCATCTCTTTCTTATATCTTCTTATAAGGACACTAATCTCTTTCATGTGAGCTCCACCCTCATGACTTAATTATCTCCCAAAGGCCCCACCTCCAAATGCCATAACTTTGGGAATCCGGGCTTCAACATATACATTTTGGAGACACATAAACATTCAGTCTATAGCACAGTTCCACACCCCTGGCCCAGAGATTTTGCCTTAGAAGCAGGTCATAAAACAAATAGTACCTAAACTCTTTTCATATGAACTGATTTTATTTGCCACAGAGAACAGAGAAATTAAAGCCTAAGGGCACAATAAAAATTGGTGGAGGTTGTGGTAGGGAATAATTTGTAGAAGATTCATGGATTCAGTGAATATATAGGCTCTACGACAGCTAGCTAATTTGTGGGAGATTGATAGAAAGGAGATGTCTGGGAGGAGATCTCTTGAGGTCAGAACAAATATCAAAGACTGACCGAGGAAATTGTTTGATAAAGGGAGCCCAAATTTGATTGGATTAGACTTTAGAACAATTTATGCCCCAGTGTGATGGGATTCAGGCCACTGGGACTCAGGGCTGCTGTGTCTGAGGCTGTGAGAGGAGAGGAGGTGAAGGAATTGCCTGAGCAGAAGCCTGAAATAAGGGCAGATGCTAACTGCCTAGTTGGGGGACATATGTCAGCAATCTGGGAGTACAGCAAAGCATGATCCAACCTCAGAGCTTAAGGAGTCCCCTGCATGAAAAGCCACGGAGCGGCTTGACATGAAAATTTCTCATGGCTGTAGAGGTAGATTGCAATATGTCAGCCCAGGAGAACGGTCTTAAGGCTTCCATTGTTAGAACACTGGGCCAAGCTCTTCCTCTCCCTTTCTCTCCACAGTGCCTCAGAGTTAATGTAAAACCAGTCTCCCGTGGAAAGCCTGATCAAATGGGTCACAGTTACTGAAGTTAGAAGATTGATATCCATGTACATAGTTTGAGCTTGGGATAAAATTAGTTAGTTTACCTTGATCAAAAGTGTTGTACCTACTAAAGAATTATGTGTTTTTCCCTTCTAGAAAGGAGAAGCAAATTAGCTAGGACACATTGTGATTTTGGGGGGAGCCCTGAGACCTTTGATCATTGTATCCCATGATTTTTTTGCATGAGATCATTGTATTTTGCAACATGGCAAAGAGAATAAAAAGCACGTGCTGTGTTTCAGTCACTGCCACCTTGGCACCAGAGTGCTGGTGGTCCCCTGATTTCCTCACTCTTTTAAATACTATTTCTGTGTCTGTGTCTCTGTTTCTTTCATCTCTTGCAACACATTCTGCCAGGGGACCCTATCTTTATCGGGCACATCATGAACCCCCATACCAGTGCATTGTTTCACACAATACAACAATCAACCAACAATTAGCAGAGTTTAACAGGTTAGTGTGGCTAGAGGAAAGGACAAAGAAAACATTGCCAAATCATTTTGCAACAGGGTACTGTGGGTATACATTGCACTGTATCTCCCTGGGAAGCAACTGAAAGCCTTACTGTGTGATGGGAGGTTGGGAGGGGTGTACTTCACTAAAAATAATCCAGCCAGTTACTAAGCAAATAAACAGGCAAATAACAAGTCCCCAAAAGGGTCTGGCTAAAACATATTATCTAAAATTATCAATTGCCCCCAAAAACTACAAGAAATGCAAAGAAACAGAAAAGTATGAGCTATACATTGAAAACAATTAGATAATAGAAACTCCCTGTGTGCCACAGACTGAATGTTGTATCTCCCCAAAATTCATTTCTTAGAATCCTAACCCGCAATCTGATAGTATCAGGGAGTAGGGCCTTTGAGAGGTGATTAGGTTATGAGGGTAAAGACCTCATGAATGACATAAATACCTTTATTATAAGGGTCTGAAGAAGCCAAGAAACCAGAGTTCCACCTTTTCCAAGTGAGACAATAGCTCTGTGAACTATGAAGTGGGCCCTTGCCAGACAATGAATCTACCCACACCTTGATTTTGCATTTTCTAGTCTCCAGAATTGTGAGGAATACATTTCTGTTGTTTATAAGCGACCCAATCTATCATAATTTGTTGCAGTAGCCCAAACAGACTTAGACACTGTGAGAGTGACAAGATATTGGATTTAACAGAAAATGAATTCAAAGTATCCATTGTAATTATGTTGAAAGAATTATTGAAAAAACCATAATTTAAAAATATAAATGGATATATGATGACAATGTCACATTATGTGGAGAATATCAATAAGGAGATATATAATACATTATATTTAAAAGAAATTCTGGAGTTGAAAACTACAATAACTGAAATGAAGAACTCACTAGAGTATATTCGAACTGCTATAAGAAAGAATTAACAAACATAAGGGTAGATAAATGGAGGTTGTGCAATTCAGAGAACAGCAAGGACAAATGGTGAATAAAAATGAAGAGTCTCACAGAAAGGTAGGACACCATTAAGAACATAAACCTATGTTCTTACAGAAGTACTAAGAGATAAGATAAAAGAGGAGAAAAAATATTCAAAGAAAAAAATGACCAAAAAAAATTCTCAAATTTATTTACAAACATTAACCTATATATCCAGAAAGCTCAATGAACTCCAAGTAGGATAAATGCAAAGAGATCCATAGACATGTTATAGTAAAAATGCTGAAAGACAAAGAAAAACATCTTGAAAGAAGAAAAAGAAGTAAAAACTCATAAAAGGAAACTCCAAAAAGATTAACTGCTGACTTCTCTGGAGAAACAATAGTTTAGGAGGCACTTGGCTAACATATTCAAAGACCACAGATGAAAAACCAAAAATCAAAAAATGAAAAAATATTATATAGGGATCTTATATCCAGTATAGCTATATTTAAAAATGAAAGCAAAATAAAGACATTCCATATAAACAAAAACTGAGAAAATTTGTTTTTAGCTTCTCTGTTTTAGAAACAATACTTAAGCACATTCTCTGGGCTAAAAGTAAGCATCCCCAGATGATAATTCATATGCTTTTGTGTTGTCGTTAAGCAACTCTTCTTTTCAACATGAAGAACTCCCTTTAACACTTTTTATAAGGCAGGTCTATTGGTGACAAACTCCCTCAGTTTTTATTGTCTGGGAAAGTCTTTACTTCACCTTCATTATTAAAGAACAGTTATGTTGGGTAAAGTATTCTTGTTTGTCTTTTTTTTTTTTTAACTTTCAGTACTTTGACTATATTATTCCACTCTCTACTGGTCTACAAGGCTTCTGCTTAGAAATCTGAATGCCCATTTCTTCCGTGGATTTGGGGAATTTTCAACCATTTTTAAAATAAGCTTTCTGCCCCTTTCTCACTTTATTCTCCTTTTAGAACTTCCATAATGTTTATTGGTTTATTTGATTATTTCCCATGGGTCTTGTAGGCTTTCTTCACTGTTTTTCATTTATTTTTTCTTTCTGTTCCTCTGACTAAATAATTTGAAATGACCTGTTTTCATGTTTATTGATTCTTTCTTCTACTTGATAGACTCTGCTTTCGAAGTTCTCTGTTGAATTTTTCAGTTCATTGTATTTTTTATCTCCATGATTTGTTTGGTTTCTTCTTATGGTTTCTATTTTTTAACTTATTACTTTGTTCATTTTTTTGATGTTGCTTATTTATCTGTCTGTGTTCTCTGGTAGCTCATTGACTTTCTTTAAGATGATAACTCTGAATTCTTTGTTAAGTATTTCATGAATCCCTATTTATATAGAGGCAGTTGCTAGAGCTTTATTATTAATAGTATTTTCTTGGTGTCATACTTTCCTTAATTCTTCATAATTCTTGCAGTATTGCATTGGTGTCTGTGCATTTGAAATAGCAGCCACCTCCTCAAATCTTTGCAGACTAGGTTCAGCAGGTATAGACCTTCACTAGTCATCCCAGTCAGAGGTTCTGAGCTGTTCAACTGGCAAGGTCCATAGGCAATTTGGCTGGTAGAGTCCATGGGCAGATTTGCTGGTGGGATTCCTGTGCTGGACTATCAGGCCCATGGGCAGGTGGTGTTGGTACTCTGCCCATGAATGGGCAGGGCTGGAGCACGGTCTATGGATGGTCTGTTGGAGCTGTTGCTAGGATGGTGAGTTGAGGATGGTGAGTTCAGGGACTGCTGTTGGTTCCGTGGTTGGCAGGCATGGCTCCTGCCATGTACACAGCCAGATGGGACTGTCTCTGGGAAACCAGCCTGTCTACGGGATTTGTGTGCACTTGGGGCTGAAGCTGGGTCTGCAGGCAGACAGAGGTGCTTGTAGGACTATACTCAGGTCCATAGAGTCAGTGTGCCTTCTACCAGGGGCAGAGGCAGGCATGATTCCCGCCCATGTCCCTGGATAGATAGAGCTGCTTCCACATCTATGTGAGAGTGGGGATGGAGCCAAACTGCCTTCAGTTCTACAGCCAGGTCCATAGTCAGTGGACCTCCAACTGGGGTATGAGGTATGGGCCTGCTTTAACAAAGAAGCTTCCCTGGTCTTGTGTTCCACCAGTGTCACAATCTCCCTCCTGGATTCTGTAGTTTTCTCAAAGGAAACATGTCCATGGATGTTGCCAAATCAATGTTTCTGTGGAGAAAAAAGGGCTTGGGAATTTCTGTTCCTCCATCTTGCTGATGTCACTGTCCACCACTGAAGTATTTTTAATTCCATCAAAATATTTTCATTGGTAAATTTCTCCTGGAATTTTTATTGGCCTTTGCTTTATAGTTTATTTTCCTACTTTGACACCTAAACTTTTAATTTGCACCACTTCCCACAAACCATATTCCATTCACTCAATATACCCATATTTCTATTTCTGTCTTATTTTATAATTTTGTATAAAATGGTTATGCTTCTATTTTCATCACCTATTATGAGTTATATCTCATACATTATAAAATGGAGGTATAAATATCTTTAACTTTCCACCAGATTTTGTCTCCTTCTTTCCAAATGTGATTTATAATATCCAGATTGATAACATTTCTGATTCTGTGGAACAATCAGCAAATTATACTAACCTTATATATAGAATGATATTGCAAAAGTTAGAAATGAATAAATAAATCATTTTTAAGTCAGCATATGATAAAACTTTACTGGAGAAATCAAAAAGCTTATATTATTACTCAATTTTTCTCCTGTAGTTTTTAAAATTTTCATCAATTTTCATCATTGTCATTTCTTACACTGTTTTCCTTCACTATATCTTGTTCAATATTCTATTTGCACTTGAAAAGAATGTGTATATTATTACTGTTGTGTAATCTTCTATAAATGTCAATTAGATCAAGTTGATTGATAGTTCTGCTCAACTCACTGACATACTTCCTGAGTTTCTACTTCATTTATTAATCATTGGGAGAGGAATGTTTAAATCTTCAATTATAATTATGATTTGTCTATTCTTCCATTTCTGTCTATTTATGCCTCCTGTAATTTAAGGTCTGTTTTTATGTGCACACACATTTTAGATTATTTTGTCATCCCAGTAATTTTACCTTTTAATCATTATGACTATCTCTTTTTTTGTCTTGGAGAGATCATAAGGTCCAGGAAAATGATGAAAGGCTTATACTTGTCCTGCTCTGGACACTGGGAACAATTTTTTTCCTTGCCTAACCAGTGGGATTTTTTTTCTTTTTTTGTAGATGATTCTTTTTTTACCAAGATAATATGACTTTAGAAATGATAAACATTTTTGAACTTTATAAAAAAATAAATAATTCAATGAATATACCTATTTTCAACCAAATTTAATGAAATTTTTCCTAGGCTAGAGATAGGTCTGAGAAATTGGTAAACATTATCTGCATGGAAACATATTATCCTTACATTTGAGATTAACATTCAACAGCTTACCACATTTATGATATTAATGAAGCATTGTTGGCTTTGTCTTTTTAACTGTACATTTATCTCCCATGGTTGCTTCCTGGTATGTAGGAAGCAGAGTAAAGTATGGTTGAATGATAAAAAAAATTCTGGTGTGGGATATTGTGGCCTCTTTTTTCTCTTTGTGTCTGATTATAACTCTGTCCCTCTCTCTCTCTGTCTTCAATCTGATGAGGAAGAATCACTCTCATGCACACACACATATACATATATACATTTGTCTGTGTGTATAACACTTTTATAGTATGTGTTATTTATATATTTTCTGAGACTATAACTTACTGACTCACATATATTTGTCTACTCTGTAGCACAAAGATCAAATTAAAACAACTGCTCATATCTATTCTTTTTTTCCATTAATATCTTACACTAAGCCCTGTATAAAACTAATTTCAAAGTATTTGATTGATGCACTATACAGAAATCAAGAATACAAATGGAAAAAACAACAGAAATTGGTAGGGTAGGGCAAAGGTAAAAAGAACATTTCAGGCATGGGTTTTTCTTTGCACTTCATTTTTTACAACAAATTGCAGACATTATTAAATGAAGTGCCAGATGTTCCAAATATATGAAAATTTCACATACTTCTAAATGGATGTGAAATTTCATGTGTACTTATTTGGTCATTGAGTCTACTTCAGAGAAGACTTCAAATTCTCCTTTCATTCCCAGATTTAGCTTTCCTGATTCAAATCACATTTTTTCATTGTATTTCACAACATATCCCACCTCCATTGTCTCAGGTACATAAGCGCATACCTTTACATCATCATGAAACAAAACGTTTAGAAACATCACAATCATATCTTGTTTGGTTAACCATCTGTTTAATACATTTAACTCAGTATTTATCAGAAAGCAATGACTGAATTAATACCAAAACAAAGCATAACCCCAACCTTTGTACTCTGATAACATGTGATCCCTAAATAAGGTGATCATAGGAGCTCATAAGACAAAAGTAAACAGACAATAAAAAGACATACCTGAAACTCTTCCTTAAGAGGTTTCATAATTTCTGTGCCATTGTAACCATAAACTCTAAAATTATAAGGTAAAAAAGTTCTGTAAAATAAAGATTAAAAAGTATTTAATGGACAAATTTGTTCCTTAAACATTTATTTTGGAAAAAATATTTACTGTATTAATTATAGATAGGTAGCTTAGCATAAAGAGAGAGAGAAACACAGATATTTTTTGAATGTATGAATTTTGTTTTAAATGTTACTTAAAATTTCTAGTTTTGAGAGCTTGCTTCACTCACTCAATTGTCACGCTGTTTTTCAAAGACAATAGGAAAGCTTTTGCCTTGGGGTATTTGCACCAGTTGTTGCCCCTTCCTGGGATGTTCCGCAACATAGTTTATTGTCTCATCAACTTCAAGTCTTTGTATATATATCAACATCTCAGTGAGGCCTATCTTGACAAATTTAAAAATTCAGCTTTTTCAATCACCAAAGCATAGGATTTATAAACCATACTCTAAGTTTGCTCTGTATTTGCCCAAGCATATATAACCTTCTAACATTCTTCCTACTCCATTTATTTATTATATCATTATTAGTCTCATCTGATGATAATATAAGGTCAGGGATTTGTATCTATTTTGTTTACAAATGCATCCCAAGCACTTAAAAGAATATCTGGAAAATAGCAAATGGACAATAGGTATTGAACTAATATAACCTAAATACAACAAATCATATAGTGATCTCACATTAAAATATTTTATTTGTAAATATGGGAAGAATATGCTAAAAAGTCTCCGTAAGGAGAAAGGGTAGGTGTATGTGTCTCAGTATAATTTTCCAAGTAACTATAAGGCTTTATGACTGCCATGGCAGTCTAGATTTGTTGAAGTAAAAGGTGAAAGATCCAAACCAAAATTCACTGACTAGCAGAACAAAGTTTTTGCATTCTTATGGTTAGAAAAAGAAAATGACTCATGGGGACGGGGCGGGGGGGTGGTGCTCTAGAGAACACACAGATTCTGAGTTGAAAGACCTATGAAGAGAACCAGCTAGTGATCTAAGGCCACTGCTTCTTGGCAAAGAAAGGAAGAAGCCAAATACCCACATTTGGCCCAAGGAGAAAGCTACTGCTAGGAAATTTAGAAAGAAGCAAAACTTCTGATCATAATGTAGGACTTGAATGCAAATAACAAACACTTGAGGTATGTCAAATACATAGCTTCTCTCCCTGTAAAACCATTTTTCAAAGTCGCATGAAGAGCCAAGCTTAAAATCTCTGAAAATCAGAGCAAATTTTTTTTGTCAAAATTGATGACACAGTATTAACAAGACGTATATAATTCAAGTAGGTAAAGGCAAGGAAACATTATATATATATAGATATATAATATACACCATCAGAAAAAGAAGACTAATGAAAAGCAAGATAAAACTTCAAAGTATCAAGAGAAAAAAAAAAAGAAAGACATTACCTTTGAAGAACCAGAAATAATCCTGAAAGCTACCTCATCAATAGAAATGGAAAAAGTCAGAAGACAATGGAATGATAATTTTAAATAGGCTAAGAATATTTCTTAAAAGACATACTAGAATTTATTCTAGCAAATATTTTTTAAGGATATGGTTAAGTGGTTACACGTGAATTTCCTGGTTACTTTTTCTATTTCTGTAACAAACATCATTAGAATTTTGATAGGGACTGTATTGAATCTGTAGATTGTTTTGGGTACTATGGAGATTTTAACAATATTAATTCTTCCAATCCATGAATATGGCTATATATCTATTTATTTGGTATCTTCTTCAACTCTTTCATCAACGTTTCATACTTTTCAGTGTACAAATCTTTTACCTCCTTTGTTAAATTCACCCAAATAGCCAAAACAAACTTGATCAAGAAAAACACAGCTCGAGGCGTCAGACTGACTGACTTCAAAATAAGGTGCTAAGTTATTAATATAATAACCAAAACAACATAATACTGCTATAAAAACAGACCGACCAGTGGAACATAATATATATCAGAGAAATACATAAACATTGCATGATCTCACTTACATGCAGACTCTAAAAAGTTCAAACTCATAGAAACAGAGAGTAGAATGGTGACTGCTTAAGGCTGGATGTGAGGAAATGGGTAGATGGTGAAAATGTACAAATTTTCAATCAGGGATGATGAATGTAGTTAATAATAATGTATTACACTAAGGAGTTAGATATCAAGTATTCTTACCACAAGAAAATGGTAAGTATTTGAGGTGATGGATATGTTAATTAGCTTGATAGA
>CM052451.1:2318787-2332113 GCA_028533085.1 Varecia variegata | reverse complement strand
CCACCATGCCCGGCTAATTTTTTTCTATATATTTTTAGTTGGCCAGATAATTTCTTTCTATTTTTAGTAGAGACGGGGTCTCGCTCTTGCTCAGGCTGGTCTTGAACTCCTGAGCTCAAATGATCCGCCCGCCTCGGCCTCCCAAGTGCTAGGATTACAGGCGTGAGCCACCGCGCCCGGCCGGAGAAATATCTTGAAAATTGCTGAGACATATTAAAATTAACTGTAGACAGAAACATGGAATTGTAGGGAAAAGTGAAAGGCACCAGAATTGGTAAATTTTGGTCATATGTGAAGGAATATTGACCTTACAAAATGTAACAGTAATATCTCATTGGGGGTTAAAATATATAAGATTATAATGTATGAAAACATAATGAAAAGGTAGAATAGGGTCAGTGGAGTTAAAGACTTAGGGATCTAACAATATATGGTAACTGGTAAAAGGAATAATTTGTATTAGATTCAATAGTTAAAGAGTTAATATGTTAATATAGAGAAGTTACTGAAAGAATAGTAAAAGGATATGTAAGATAGAATTTAATTGAGGAATAATGGTATAATATAGATCAACAGATTCAATCAACTAGAGGCAATGAAGGAAAAAGAGGAATATATTAATAAAACAAAAGCGACAACAGAACAAAAATTAGGATTCCAAAATTCACATAAAAATTCAAAAGATCAAGAAGAGACATCTTAAAATTGAAGAACAAGGCTGGTTATCAATACTTATTATAGAGCCATAGTAATTCATAATGAATGATATTCATATAGATAAATAGGGTTTAAAAATAAGAATATAAACAAACAGAAGAGAATGAAGAGTTCAGAAAGAGACTCCTTCATATATAGCCATTTAATTTATGACAAAGATTACAGTGTATTGAAGAAAGTTCACTTTTTCAAAAACATGATGGGTCCATTGTATGCTAATATGAAAAAAAAATTGAAGCTTGACTCCTGTGCTCACACAATATATAAATATTAATTCTGGGGGAAACATAGATCTAAATATTAAAGTGACAACAATAAAACTCATTAGAAAAAATATATTAATAGTATCTAGGATTCATGACTATATATAGAAAATGATTTCTTTTAAAATATAAAAAAGCAATATTACAAAGCAAAAATGATAATTTGGACTGAATTAAATGAAAAATTTCATACTGATTTTAAAAAATACAGATTAAAATGTTGAAAGAAAATTATAGGAAAATATAGCTTGCAAATACTAAACAAAAGAAAGACATTTTAACTATGTATAAATCAGACAAATTAAAATTTAAAGCAAACAAATTACTAGAAAATAGACAGTCACGTCATAATGAAATCTTATTCACTTAAAATTTTATTCACTAGAAAGTTAAAACTATTTTACTTTTATGCATATTAAAACATAATCTCAAAATATATAATTTTCAATTTAAAAAGTGTAAGGAAACTAGTCAATTTGGAATCATTGTGGAAGATTTTAACCCATGTATATTACTAAGTAATAGAAAATGTAGAAAATCTGTTTGGATATGGAAGAATTTTATGATTTTATTGAAAAAGAATTTCAGCAGGTAATTGCAGAACACATGCCATTTTCAAGTACATATAGAACATGTATAGAAAGTGAATATACATTACATCACAAAGTAGGAGCCAAAGACCTTAAAATCAGATACTATTTTGTGACAAAAAATTATTGTCTAATTATTATAAGAAATAATAAGTAGGACATGCCACACATAGTGATACTGAAAGATACAATGAAATAGGCCAAAGAAGAGGTGTAAGTTAGAAAGTGTTTGCTAAGGGTAAGCTAAAGAAAATTCTACATATCCAAAGACATGAGGAGTAGCTAAGCAGTATTTACAGAAAAAAGTTAGCCTTAAATTCTTAAAGTATAAAATAAAAATGGTTGATAAGTAATCAACTTAGAATTCATTTGAGGAATTTATAAACAAAGATAAAAATAAACACAAAGAACTTAAAAGCAAATCAATAGTACAAAAATCACATAGATATTCAACTAAAAAATTAGTTCATGGAAAAAAGTAATTAACTTGACAAAGATATAGTGAGATTTGTCAAAAAAACAAGAAAAGCAAGAATAGCTAATACTAGAATGCAAGAGGGAAAATGACATCAAAATTCCTAGTCTTTTAAAAATAAGATACTATAAACAACTATGTGACTTAAATTGAAGTGCTAAATTAAAATGGAGTGATATCTAGAAAAACTCATAATGCATGAAGATAGACTCAAGATGTAGAAAATCTGCATATTCATAAAACCTTTATTGGAATTAAATCAATAGTCAAAAGAGTTTCACAAGAAGGAAACTCTAGGTGTAGCTGGTTTCACAGGTGAGTACTATGAAACACTCAACATTTCAGATAAAAAGAATGGGTCCCCTTCAAGTCATTCTCCAGGGATAGAAGAAGACCAGTATGGGCTGAAATGACAGGATGACATGCAGCTAGTCTGCAGAAGGCCTGTGCTTATCTCCAGGGAAGCTTGGAGCCATGGCATAGACCCTTGGCCAAAATAGAAATAAAATATACTAACTAGTGATTTATAATGTTCTATTTAGAGTCAAAAACTCCCTTGAGCATCTGAATTCGCTTGTCTACACTGTTTACTAAAACAATATAGATTAATTGTCTGTATAATTTTTACCTAGTCACATAGCCTGGGTTCCAGGTCCTTGACTAATGGGGTAGAAAAGACCTGTCAGTGAACTTGTGCCTTGGGTTTCCTGAGGATGAGTTATCTTGTAGATATCTTGGTTGCTGGTAATTTGGAGACACTCTGGTGCAAACATGAGCCTTGCCTAATCTTGCCCTGTACTTCCTTGTTTCTACTTTTGCAGTGTATCCTTTCTGTAATAAGTCTATGTTATTATTATAATACATCTTTCATGAGTCCTTTCATTTGTGCAAACCAGTGTCTTAACTAAAATCAAAAGTAAAATAATCCGGCGGGCGCGGTGGCTCACGCCTGTAATCCTAGCCCTCTGGGAGGCTGAGGCAGGAGGATTGCTCGAGGTCAGGAGCTCAAGACCAGCCTGAGCAAGAGCGAGACCCGTCTCTACTAAAAATAGAAAGAAATTATATGGACAACTAAAAATATATAGAAAAAATTAGCCAGGCATGGTGGAGCATGCCTGTAGTCTCAGCTACTCGGGAGGCTGAGGCAGAAGAATTGCTTAAGGCCAGGAGTTTGAGGTTGCCGTGAGCTAGGCAGACGCCACGGCACTCTAGCCTGGGCAACAGAGCGAGACTGTCTCCAAAAAAATAAATAAATAAAATAATTAAAATAATCTGAAATAAACTATAAATAAATGCAATCAAATAATTAATAAAAAGATACTATATCAAAAACAAGTAGAGCTCATTCCTGGAATATAACCCAGGGCTCATAGTCTGTTGAGAGTGAATGCAGTGTCACCCAGTTTGTACATAAACTATTGGCCAAGCCTGAAACTAGCTACCAAGATACCTTGGACAGGGGCTGAGAGGGGTTGAGGGAGACCAATAACAATGGTCACTGAAGGCTTCATTACTCCACCAGCAGGGACTCCCCAGTATTACTCACTTTACTCTCATCAGTTGCATGTAAAATATAAAAACAGTGAAATACTTGCATTTTACTTTTACTACAGATTTGGTCATTCATATCTGAAATGTTTGATTTATAACAGTTTATTTGTTGTTACTTTATTGATATTTTGCAATAATGTTTTGAATTTTCTTGAGCCAAGGGTTATTTGGTGACCACTATTGAATTTGCAAATAGCTGGAGCTTCTTTGATTAAGTATTTGTAATTATGTTCTAACTTTATTGTTCTAGTCATCAATAATGTGATTACTATTCAAAAGAACAAACTTTTGTTCTAGTATATGATTATTTTTATTCACATGCATTTTGACTGCTTGTGTGCAAGAGAAGAACCACATTATTTGTAAGGTACATAATATGTGATTCATCAATCATATTAATCACCATTAATTTTATTGCATATTCTATATCATGTTTCCTACTACAAAAAAGAGCTTAAGATAATATTCTATGATTGCATTTTAATTCAGGTCTTCTTATATTTCTAACCAATTATACTTTATACATTTCAATCTATAATAAAAATCATATATATCATATTTGTGATGGAGAAAGTTATTCATAAAATGCTTTAGTCCTGATCACTGGCTTTCTCTCGGGCCCTTCACTTGGCATTCTAAAGTGGCAGCTGTTTGTGAGATTCTATCTGGATCTTCCCTATGTATATCTTGCAAAAATGTAGCATTTCTCTTTTACAGGAAGAAGTAATTTTGAGTCAGTTGTTTATATGTGGCTTCAAACTGATACCATCCATCTTATAGAAAACATTTTCTACAGTTTATGATGTATAAAATTTTAGGATTGCAGCTAGGAATTCTAGAAATCATGCAGATGTATTTCTTATTTGTGTATTGATTTGGTAATTTCACTTACAAGCTCTGTCTTTCATTATTTTTAGCAGTCTATTCTTATCACTTAAAAGTGCCTCATTTAATTTTTTTTTTTTTTTTTTTTGAGACAGAGTCTCACTCTGTTGCCCGGGCTAGAGTGAGTGCCGTGGCGTCAGCCTAACTCACAGCAACTTCAAACTCTTGGGCTCAAGAAATCTTCCTGCCTCAGCCTCCCGAGTAGCTGGGCCTACAGGCATGCACCACCATACCCGGCTAATTTTTTCTGTATATATTTTTAGTTGCCCATATAATTTCTTTCTATTTTTAGTAGAGACGGGGTCTCGCTCTTGCTCAGGCTGGTCTCGAACTCCTGAGCTCAAACGATCCACCTGCCTCGGCGTCCCAGAGTGCTAGGATTACAGGCGTGAGCCACGGCGCCTGGCCTGGATCATTTAAATTTTGACTTGTCTTTATTCCTTAGTACGTTGTGCTTGTTTTTCTCAAATTCCTCAACTGGCATGGGATTGAGTTTGGTTAATTACCATTGTAATTTAAGTCCTTAATACGTTGCAACAGGGTATGTAAACTAATTACAAATTTTTCATGATTCATGTTATTAGATATTAGGATATCTATCTTCTCACATAACAAGAATCTGCTATGATCTTTGAAATAAAAGTTGAAGATAAGGAAACTTAAAAACACTCCATGGCACATTTATGTTTTAAGAAAGATAAAATTATCAAAATTCATCCTCCATGAAACCTCTTAGATCACCAAATAGAAACCTGGAGCTACTGGGAACCAGGAAGATGGGAACATACACTGTGAATTCAAGTTCTAAATATTTACTGCATAGACTTTTAAGTGTAAAATAATAAACACAAGAAAAATAAGTAAGTATGAACATTTTGAATGCCAAATAATTATATTCTAGATAATTACAAACAATAATTATAAATAGAACAAAGATAGTTGATAAAATAATGAGGATCACCTACTTTTGCATTAGGTTCAGAATAAATGTCTTTCCTTCAATTATAATTTTGTAGGATACCTGGCAGAAGAATACATTAAAAATGCAATGAAAATGAGAAAAATGTTAGAATAACCACCATTTTGCATTAATGATAATTACATTGTAAAATACAATAATACAATAAAAAGAGAAAAATTTAGAATTTAATGTGGATTTAATAAAATTTTATATTAAAATTTCAGCTTTCATAATAAAAAAACGGATGAAAGAACTTGTGTAATTTCTTATTTGTTAATTTTAACTTATCCAATAAAACAGAATCTTAAAAATGGATTGTTTTTATCCAATAATTGTGTTAACTTAATAAAGAGTGAGGCCACTGCAAAACTTATGCTTAAATTAGACAGAATATAACTAAATTACTATCTAGAAATCTATATAGTAAAGAATTAACAGAATATAATATTTATAGGTTTTACAAAATTTGTTCCATTACCCATTGATTTATTTTATTAATATGAAGATTAAAAAATAGTGTCTGACAAATGGACAATTTAGTCTCTAGAGGTCAATTTGCAGAGTTTTGACATCTTTGCATTGTTGGACCTTCCAATCCAAGAGCACGAAATACCTCTATTCATTATTTTCTTTCACCTTGTTTTATTTTCCTCAGTGAGGAGGTTTTTCTTTTCTTTGTTAGATTTATTTACATTTAGATTTTTATGTAGTAGAAATTATGTCTTTTTAAAACTACATTTCACATTTTTTTTGTTTGCCAGAATAGAAAACTCCTGATTTTTCTATCTCAATCTTGTTTTCAGAGAATTAGCTAAATTATTGTATTAATTCTAATTATCTCTAATTTATTTTGAATTTTATTGTGCATACAATTATTTTATCTGAAAATAATGATAGTGTTATTTTTTCCCCTACAGTTATTATGCCTATTTGGTATTTTTGTTGTTTTCTTTCTTTATTGCATTGGCTAGTACTTCCAGGACAATGGTAAGTAGAAGAAATAATAGTGAGCATCCTTGTCTCTTTCTTGACCTCTAGAGGAAAGCTTTCAATATTTCAACTTCATGTATATTTCTTAAAATGTATTTGAATTTCTGTTTTTAAATAAATTTTATTGTGTATATTTAAGGTATGCAACATGATGTTATGCATATATAGTAAAATAATTACTATAGTGAAACAAGTTAACATATCTATTATCTCACATAACTATGTTTTTGTTTTGTTTTGTTTTGTTTTGAGACAGAGTCTTCGCTCTGCCCAGACTAGAGTGCAATGGCGTTAGCCCAGCTCACAGCAACCTCAAACTCCTGGGCTCAAGCAATCCTACTGCCTCAGCCTCCCGAGTAGCTGGGACTATAGGTAGGCGCCACCATGCCCGGCTGATTTTTTCTATATATGTTTTTAGTTGGCCAGATAATTTCTTTCTATTTTTAGTAGAGACGGGGTCTCACTCTTACTGAGGCTGGTCTCGAACTCCTGACCTCGAGCAATCCACCCGCCTTGGCCTCCCAGAGTGCTAGGATTACAGGCATGAGCCACCACGCCCAGCCGATTATCTCACATAACTATGTTTTCATTATGTTTTTCTCCTTGTGGCAAGAGCAGTTATAATCTACTCATTTAGCAAAAATTCTAAATACAATACACCATTATTAACTATAGTACTCATGTTGTACATTGTAGCTTTGGATTTATTTCTCCTCTGTATCTCACTATATCCACTTTTTCATCCCTGTTAATAGTCTTTTATGTTTTTATTCTGTGTTGCCTTAAAGACCATTTTTGCTTGATGGAAGTATGGCTATATAAACTAAGTGTTGTTTACTGTTTGCTTTGTGTAATATTTCTTATTTTGTGTTCAGTCTTCTTATTTCTGTATAATTAAGGTATGTCTCTTATAGTCATATTCTTAAATTCAATTCTGAATATCTCTGTTTTTTAATATATTTAATCAATTAATTTAATTAAATGTCAATTAAGTTAAATTTAAATTTTAGTATTATTCCTTACTAGATTGAGATTTATACACCCTTTCTATTATTTTAATCATTACTATTAAAATTTTATATTTCAATGTGTTTTGTTATACATATTCACCACTTTTTCAACAAATCCTGCTTATATGTTAGTTTGTCCTAACATATAAGTTTGTCAATTTCTACCTACTGAAGTACATTGTTTTAATTATTTTCTCCTCTTTTAATCTGGAAATTGTTAATGTAGTATATGGTAATTTCTGAAGGATATTTGAGTAA
Organism: Varecia variegata; assembly: GCA_028533085.1. Classification (NCBI taxonomy): domain Eukaryota; kingdom Metazoa; phylum Chordata; class Mammalia; order Primates; family Lemuridae; genus Varecia; species Varecia variegata. The sequence continues at coordinate 2,324,413 of CM052451.1, read as the reverse complement.
ATGATTCTATAATCAAATTTATTTAAAGTCAGAAAATAGAAGCTCTTATTTCAACTTTTTCTCATTCCTGCTGTTGATTTTGAGAGGTCTACTCTTAGTGCATTTATCACTTCAGTACAGATATTCTTTCTTTCATTCATGATTGTCTTTAAGGCATTTCATTTGCTTTGATATTCTATATTTCACTGATATGCCAAGGTGTCAGTTGACTTTTATTTATTCTGCCTTGGATTTATGATACCTGACCAGAAGATTCAATTTTTTAAAATCATTTTTCAGTTAATATATGCTCAATATTACCTTTTTTGCCCCTTTTTTCTCTCTCCTTCAGGAATGCCAATTATTCTATATTAAGCTTCTAATTCTACCCTCCTTGTCCCTTAGCCTTTTACATGTTTCATCATTTAGTCTTTTCGGCTATCTCCGATCTACTGTTAATTCTTGACTTTTATATTTTCATACTGTACTTTCCACTTTTGAAAGTTCCATTCAGGTACTGAAAAAAATCTTCTAGTCCTTTTAGGTTGAATCTTCTCTACTTATAATTTATATTCTTTATTTATTAATTGTAATAATTTTAAAGAAACATTATTTCATATTATATCTGTAGTATTCGTTGAATCAGTAAGTATAATTGCTTCATTGATCCAAAAAATATTCTTAGTTCCTTACTACATATCTGCACTATTCTAGGCAAGGGGGATACAGACATTAACAAAATTGACAATTTTTTCCCTCATGAACTTGACAGTTGAAGATGGGTATTTTTTCTTTTTTACTTTGCTTATGGCAAATCACTATCTTAAAAGAGTCAAGTGATTCCAGTTTGAAGATTCTGTGTTTATTTTCTAATTCAGGTAGTATCTCCATAATAATTTTGTAATTAAAAAATTCTCTTAAAATACTGCTAAAAGCCTCATCCTTTTCTTCTATTTAAATAAAGTTTTATAAATAGACATGCATTCCTTTAAGAAAAATTTAACCTGTAATCTCAGTATTAAGGTGACAAGTAGATAGTTGCTAAGGAAATATTTGCATTTAAATTACCAGAATATCTTCTACCCAACCAAAAAGAAAAATTAAGGTACGATGTCTCCAGAAACATCTCAATTCTTCAGAAATGATTCTAGAACTTAGTAAAAAAGACAAGCTTTTTAATTCAAAGAAAAAAAAAGGGGGGGGAGTCATCCTGAACTAAGATGAACTAAAACAACATGAAAAGAACAGTCTTAATCATTAACGTATTTGCAATCAAGATGGAAAAAATCATTAATATAACAAATCATTAATTCAGATGATCATTATCCCATATAAGGAAGCTCTAGGCTTACTCAGCAAAAAAAATTTCCCAAAATATACCCTGGTGGGTGAGTGAGAATTTCCAAATGGATCAAGCCAGTAATTATTCAAAGACATCCAGGAAGGAAACATTTAGAAGTGGGGACTTTTTGTAGGGAGTTTTGACATCCAGCATCACTGCGTCCTTTATTTCTATGAAACATTGTAAATCTTGGCTCATTTTCAAAAGGGCTTTTCAACACTCAAGAAATATTGGGTATAAATAAAAAAATTCAGCAAGTGTGCATGGATAAAAATGGCAGGTTAATTTCTCAGGGTCAAATTATTTACATAATTTTTAAATCGTGAACAATGTTAATGGTTATTTACCTCCACTTCAATCCCTTCACGTACTACTGAATGTGTTTTCACTGGAACTGTAATTTCCACAAGTAGTCTTTCAGAATCTGCAATTTGCAAAATGTTTTATGAGAGCAATACCCATCGCCTTTAGTTTTCTTCATTGTCTTCTCATCTACATGCATAATCTGTACTCTATACGCCAGCGCTCCTCTCATTTTTACCACCTTTTCAAATACCCTCAACTCCGTTTCTTTCTAGGAATTGCAAGAGTTGCGGATTTTTTGTCTGGTCTTGTTTTGGTTTTGTTTTAGAGGGAAAAATAGGTATATTGCTTCAGGAACATTGAGTGGGGGCACGATCTGCTATAACCGCGCGTCAACAGGCCCGAGCTCTGGGTCCCCGGAGCTGGGAGGGAGGAGGAGGGTCTTGGACTTACTCTGGCTCGTCCAGAGCCAGCTGAGCCGGCCGAGCCCGCCCAGCAGAAACAGGACACGCAACATGGCTCGACGTCCCGGTCCCCGCCGGGCAGTGGCAGTTGGCCCGCTGGGGAGCAGTTGGAGCGCGAGGTGACGCCCACCTGGCCGCCCACCTGCAGGAGTGTGACCGCGCCGGCGGCGAGAGTGGTGCCGCGCGCTCGGGGACACGGAGGTCTCGGCCCCCGCGTCCCCACGTCTCTCCCACTCTTGCAGGACAAAGACTGAAGGACTCCCTTAGACCTGATGATTATTTGAGGCTTAAAAAAAAAAAAAGCAGAATCACTTCCAAAAGACAGAAGCAAAAAGACAGCTGAGGAACAGGAAGACTCATAAGCACTTCTTAAATGAACTTTTCATTGAACACAAAATAATACATGCGCAGCTCAATCAGTATTCAAGTGAACAAACCAGTGTAATTAGTACCTGGCTGAAGACGTAAAGTAGAGCAACCAGAGCCCCCAGACTGCCTCACCCTCCCCCCTCCCGCCCCACCGCCATCATGACCTCTAACAGCCACAGGTTAGTTTTTGTCTGCCCTTGGACTTTGCACAAATAGAACCAATGACCATGCACTCTTTCATGTTTGCATTCTTTCAATATGATGATTGTAAGGTCCATCCATGGCAATAGGTTTCTGTTTTCCTCATTGGTGTATATTACACACTGAATAAATATAACGTCGTTTGTTTTTCCATTGTGCCATTGACGAAGATTGATTTGTGTATAGTTCAAGCTATTAAAACAATATTTGGCTATAAAAATTCCCATACATGCCTTTTGATGTACATACGCAGGGATTTCTATTGGGTATATTTCTAGAATGAAGTTGCGGGATCACAGGGATGTCTTAGTAGGTAATTCCAGAGTTTTCCAGGATGGTGGTACTAATTTACACTCCCACCAGAAGTGTTTGAAAGTTCCATCCAGTTCCTCCATATCAGTACCTGTGCCTGTTTCCTCTCGCTCTTTCTCTCTCTCTCATTTTGGTGGACCTGTGGAGGTCCTGCATTTTGGTTTTAATTTGAATTTTCATGGCGGTTAATGAACCTTAGCAAAAATTATCAGTTTATTGCCATTTCATATAGATCCTTTGGTAAATGCCTGTTTGAGACTTTGGTCGATTTTCTAATTGGGTTGCCTTGTCTCTTTCTTACGTTTTGAACCTGTTAATGTATTCAGGATATGATTACTTTGTTGAATATAATGATTGCAAACATCTTGTGTGCTGGGGCTTGCTTTTTCACTTTTAACAGATTTTTGTATATACAATTAGTCATATTCAGAAATTTTATTTTATTCCAAATGTTTTTGCATTTTCATGGAATGTATTTCATCATGGATGTTGAATTTTATATACTTTTTCTGCACAAATGATGTGATCATATAGTTTTCTACATTTTTTGTTAGTTATTAATTAAAATTATTGATTTTCTAGTGTTGGAACAAACTTGTATTCCCAGAATACATACTATCTGATCATGATATGTTATATTTTGCTGGTTCGATATTTTGCTCTTTCTAAGCAAAATTTTGCATCCATATTAATGAGAAATTTGTAATTTTCTTGTAATGAGCTTGACAATTTTTGTATCAGAGATATGCTGGCCTCACAAAATAAATGGCATCCTTTTCTATATTCTTTGAAATAGTTAATGTAATATTGTGAATACTTCTTCCTTTAATGGTTTTCATTAATAGCATTTAGAACTGGAGCAATTAGGATCTGGAGTTTTCTTTGTGAGATGGTTTATCTACTAATGGTTCTAATTTTTTAAAAATATTTAGATATTCTTTCTCCTTGCATTTGTTTGAAAAAGTTTTGTTTCTTAAGAAATCTGTCCATTTCTTCTGAGTTGTTGAAACGTATAGGTAAAAATTGTTCAAAACACCCTCGTTTCCTCTATCATCATTTTAAGGTCTGTAACATCTGTAGATGTTTTTTCATTCTCAATATGGATAATTTGTGATTTTTTTTTCCTTATTCAAGGTCAGTAGTTTTTGGAGTTTATTGTTTATATTACCTTTTAAAAGTACTCAGTTTTGGATTTCTTTATTTTTTTCTATTATATGTTTGTTTTCTGTTTTGATTTTTGTTCTTGTGCTCATATCCTTTTTTTCTTTTACTTTGGATGTAATTTGTTCTAGCTTCTAAGATTGAAAGTTTATATTATTCATTTTTAAACCTTTCTTATGTCTAAAATATGCGCTTGAAACTATAAATTTCTATCTATTCCCTGCTTTAACTTCATTACCATTGTATTTTATGTATTTCATTTTGATATACTTTATTTTCATTAGTGTGGAAGGTATAACATTTTGTAATTTCCATCATGATTTCTTTTTTGCGTGAGTGCTTAGTGGTGTGTTATTTAAATTCCATATATTTGATTATTCTAATTACTTTTTTCTTATTGATATCTAACTTAATTCTGTTGTGGTCAGAGATTATATTCTGAATGATTTCAAGTCATTGAAATTCACTGAGAGAAAATTCACTGCCCATTAGACTGTCCGTTATAGTGAATATTCTACGTAAACTTTAAAAGAATGTGGAGCGTTTAGTTATGGGTTGTATCCTTAGATGTGGGTTGACATCCTTATATGTCAATTAGGTCAAGTTGGGTAATAGAGTTTAAAATATTTTATATCCTTATTATTTTGTCTGTTTATTCTTTCAATATATCCAACTAAGTCGATTTTTCTATTATTTGGGTTATATAAACTTTTAATTCTGGTATTTTGAAGATGTTATTTTGTACATACTCATTTAGGAATTTTGAAGATGTTATTTTGTACATACTCATTTTAGGAATTTTGAAGATGTTATTTTGTACATACTCATTTAGGAATATTTTATCTTCTTGAAGTTTTATTATTTACCTATATTAACATCTTGTAATTAAGTTTATTTTGTCTCACACTTCCATAGCCAGGTTTGTTTTTTTATGGTTAGAATTTGCCTGGGATATTTTTTAAAATTCTTTTACTTTAAAATTATGTCTTAAAGTGTGTGTGTGTGTGTGTGTGTGTGTGTGTACAGCATACCGATTGTTTTTACATTAAGTTTATGTTTCTCACCTACTATTAATAGTTTTCTATTTTTTTCTATCAGTTTTTTTTTCTTTTTGGTCTTTTGTTTTTACTTTCTTACATTCTTTGGATAATTGATGCCACTTTAATTCCATTTCATCTATTCACTTTAATTTTTAAATATAACCATTGTTCTTTTGTTTTTTTAGTAATTAGAGATTATATTATCTTCAACATATTGCATTCTGCATACCACATCATGAATGAAGTAATAACATTGCAGTAAGATGCATTTAGTATAATTATTTTATAACCATACATTTTACATATACACATAAATGTCTAATGTGTTTAGGGCTGTTCTAGGTTCACAGAAAAATCCAGTGGAAAATACAGTTTGCAACATAGCCCTACCTCTGCAAATACAGCCTGCCCCACCATCAACATCCTATGTCCACATGGCACATTTGTTACACTCA
>CM052451.1:2251856-2318287 GCA_028533085.1 Varecia variegata | reverse complement strand
CAGTGGTTGTTGGTATTTGAGTGATTTCTTCTATTCCTCTTGTATACTCCAGATTGTTTGATTTTTTTTTTTAAACTGAGAATTCTTTTAAAAACCAAGCTGCATTTTTACTTTTTTTTTTTTTTTTTGAGACACAGTCTCACTCTCTTGCCCGGGCTAGAGTGAGTGCCGTGGCGTCAGCCTAGCTCACAGCAACCTCAAACTCCTGGGCTCAAGTGATCCTCCTGCCTCAGCCTCCCGAGTAGCTGGGACTACAGGTGTTCGCCACCATGTCCGGCTAATTTTTTCTATATCTTTTCAGTTGTCCAAATAATTTCTTTCTATTTTTAGTAGAGACAGGGTCTCACTCTTGCTCAGGCTGGTCTCGAACTCCTGAGCTCAAATGATCCACCCACCTTGGCCTCCCAGAGTGCTAGGATTACAGGCGTGAGCCACCGTGCCTGGCCCAAGCTGCATTTTTAGAAATTAGTATAACATAGAGAGAAAGAGGAAGTTGAGAATATTATAGCAAATGATTTATTAGGAGGAAATAAATTTGTGTTTACAGTGGCTCTGGATAAAAGTCCCTCGGCAGACCCTGTCATAACAGCCCCGGTGTCAATGCAGTGCTCTGTGAAGCTGGATAGCAGAACTTTCAGGTAGAGACACTCACCGTTTGAAATGTGGTCTGTAGCCGTGGAGATGAGTTAGGCAATACAATCATCACGCAGAAAAGATCATCAAGGCTATTAAAACAAGCGATATATACAAGCGAGACAGATAAAGTTTCAGATCTAGGAGGCCGTAGAGCAAAGGCCTGAGTTCTGGTTCTCAGCAGTTCTCCAGCGTAATGACCGAGGCACAGATGAAAAGCTAAAGAGGAAGATAAAGAATCTATATGCGATCATAGAATCAAGGTGCCCTTCTGGAAACATGTGCTTTCATACGTGAGTTTTCAAGGACATTGAGTTACAGCTAAAGAAAAAGTAAGATGAAGACAGGATCAATTGAGCCTATTGTTCCAGAAATATGAAAGAGTTAAAAGTTTGAGAGAGTTCAAAAGGTAGAGACAAAATTGAGCCGGTAAAGCACTACTGTTTCTGAAGACAAGAGTAGGCCACATTTAGTGGAGTAGGTGCGTAAACAGAGCCAAGAAAAAGTGTTATCAAACCATGCTTCTTAAAAAATCCATCCTGAGAGGTTTTTCCAGGACAGAATCATCTAAAACTGCAGTCCATGTCTCCGATTTGACTCACCCATAGAAAAATTCAGATACAAAGAATGAAAAATCACAGGGATAACCACACATTTTCTAATTCTTCATATTCTGTTAGTATTTCTGTCTTCCATATAGATATGATAGGCTTGTATGTTATTTTTTGTGTGTCCTTTTCCTCCTTGGGACTGATTCCAAAAGTATCAGCCTCATGAGTAATTTCTTTTAAAGAATGTGTTATTGTATTTGCTTTCTTACGTAATTTTGGTTTCATTTTCTCTTACTTTTCTTGTTCAGAGAACATATTCTTGTAAAACTGCCCTTTTAAAAACAAAGTCATAAGGTAACAGGGAGGCGGAGCCTCGTTAGCACGGTGGGGGGGGGGGCGCAGCGCCTGCACAGTGCGGGAACTAGTTTAGAATGTAGCAAAGCCGTGAGCTGCCAAAAGTTAAGTGATGACAAACTGGATGACAAAACTGCATGACCTTTTAATGTACTGAACACTAAAAATCCTTCTCGTTTCTCCTTTTGATGATCAAAAGGAACGACGTGGTTCTGCTTTTGCTTTAGCATTGTTAGTAAGCGAGAACGGTGCCTCTAACGTGACCACAGCCCTGCTTGCAACCTGAAAACTTTTACCAAATGCAGTCTAAATTTGTATTTTGAAAGAAACATTTTCAAGGTATTTTATCCTTTGCTTCAACTTTTAATGCATTCCAAAGTCTCCAAATGAGGACAGTTGCCTCATCAGTCCCTGGCAGTCAGATGCAGTTGATATGCAAGATAATCTTTCTGAAAGTTGCTTGTTAGGAATGTGCAAAAGAGGGAGCTTCATCACGTGAACACTGAGGAAAGTCCAGGGGAGAAAGGTGGGGAGGTGGACAGGTGCTACTTTTCTAATTTTTCATGTGGTTCTATTTTTGTCCTACTTCAGAGCCATTGACTAATAGTTCAGTGTGTCACAACTTTTATTTCCAAGCTTCTGAAACAAGACACTGATATTTTCAAAGAACCCTGGAAGCCTAAAAAAAAGCCCACGACAAATAACTAACTAATAGTTTGGGACTATAGCTATGGTACAATTCTTTATTTTAATTCAATAATTAACAAATTTCCAAGAAACAAAATGTTCCTCTCTGGTCACACCTTTTCCTACTTCTTGTGTTTACAGTCAGACCCTTTCAAGCTTCCCAAATGGCAGTAAGCAAATGATGTCCCTAAGACATTTGCTATGAAATATAGACTTTCAGTTTTTTCCTGTGATGTTTCTGTGGTTTCATTGTTTATCAAATTACATAGAAAGAAACTAGAAAATGAAACTATTCCAAAAGTGGAAGTCATTCCTCACTGCCTACGTGAGAGGCTGTGGTCACTGCCTATGGCAACCACTATAATAAGAGATGTTCTGAAACCCTTCAGAGGCTGCGGCGTACCAGAGGAGTAGACTGCAAGAATGGCACATGCTACAGCATCTCCCAAGGACAGTTCCTGGAAAATCACGGAGGAATACCACATTGATGAAGATGTGGGCTTCGCTCTGCCAAATCCACTGGTAAGAAAGGACACTGTAAGGTGGGAAAATGTATTTTTCTTTCTCATCACTTAACCTGGACAAGTTAACTCCTGAACAACTGTGGTTTGGTAACCTAAACAAATGGATAAAGCAGTGCCCAAATTGGAGGCTGAGTTTTAATAACTGTCTCATTTAACTTTCTTGAAATGTTCTCCCCAGACATATAATCCCCCATGCACTTCTTCCTTGCATATGGTGGACATGCAGAGTGGTAGGATAGGGAAACTGTGGAAAGCATTTTAGCTTTACAAAAGAATTGTACTGTAGAAATCAAATGTAAGTTTATTAAAATTGTATTTTTGGAGGTGGTTTTGAAAAAGCTGAAGGTATAAATGGTCCAGGAGACAAAGGGAAAACCCTTTCTCTACTGATATACCTTAAATTGTGCAATATGTGTTCCTAATTTGATTGCATTTATGAGATGGCACATCAAGCCACTTTTGTATGGTATTAGTAATGCTGTTTACTGAGCATAAAATTCAAATGTGAGTCTGAACTACCTTTTTCATTTTTTGCAAGTTTTAGCTACAAAGTGCAAGGTATGTGGAGAAAATATTTGCCTTAAAAACTGTATTTTCCAGGCCGGGTATGGTGGCTTCAGCCTGTAATCCCAGCACTCTAGGAGGTACGAAGGAGGGTCTCTTGAGCTCAGATTGAAACCAGCCTGAGCAAGAGTGAGACCCCCATCTCTACCAAAAATATAAAAAAATAGCCAAAATAGCCAGGCCACCGGGGAGGCTGAGGCAGGAGGATCACTTGAGCCCAGGAGTTTGAGGTTGCTGTGAGCTATGCTGCCATGACACTGGGGGGGGGGGGCGGCGGGAGGAGGGTGCCGACAGAGCAAGACTCTGTCTCAAAAAAAAAATAAAAAAAAAAAGAAAGAAACTATATTTTCCTAAGTTGTCTTCTGATGAATGCCATGTAAAGCAACTTATTATCAATATTTGAGTTATAAAACAGTATTCTTCTAAGCAGTTTATAAATATTAACTAATTCCATCCTCACAAACCATCCCAAATGGTATCTATGTTCTTATTCTAATTTTTCTGGTAAGAAATATAAGGCATACAGAATTTGAGTAATTATCAGACTCATACAGCCAGCAAGTGAAAGAAGCAGGTGTAACCTAAGCAGTCTGGCTCCAGAGTTGCTCTCTTAAAAGAAGAAGAGAGGCCAGGCACGGTGGCTCACGCCTGTAATCCTAGCACTTGGGAGGCCGAAGCGGGCGGATCGTTTGAGCTCAGGAGTTCGAGACCAGCCTGAGCAAGAGCGAGACCCCGTCTCTACTAAAAATAGAAAGAAATTATCTGGCCAACTAAAAACATATATAGAAAAAATTAGCCGGGCATGGTGGCACATGCCTGTAGTCCCAGCTACTCGGGAGGCTGAGGCAGGAGGATCGCTTAAGCCCAGGAGTTTGAGGTTGCTGTGAGCTAGGCTGACGCCACGGCACTCACTCTAGCCCGGGCAACAAAGTGAGACTCTGTCTCAAAAAAATAAAAAAAAATAAAATAAAATAAAAAAAGAAGAGAGCACAAAACATTGCTTTTCTCTCTCTCCCTCTCTCTCCCTCTCTCTCTCAGGACAAGGTACATGAGATTCCAGGGCACATTTCCATGAACCAGTTACATGTTGTAACAACTGTAACAATTCTGCAGACAAGTATATTTTTATTTGTTTGTAACTCAAACAGTTATTGATCACACTCCAGAGAGCACCATTAAATACAACAAACATATTTTTAGCCAAAGATTCCAACCTGTGTTCTGAAATGTATTATAGGCAGATCTGAAGCAACCTCTGCCTCTCAATATAATTTTCCTCTTCAGATTATTAAATTAACTTAAAAAAATGAAGCATATGCTTTAATGTTATTGCCAAAAGCCCAGAGTTTGCTTTATACTTGCAAATCGATAATACTCAGACTTGCTCCCTGCCCCAACCCCATACATGCACAGATGTCAGGATTGGATGGTTTCAAGGTTGCACTATCAATGGTACAATAGAACTATCTTTTTCAGATACTACTAAACTTCGTATCAAGTTTTTCTTTCTTCAAAGAGTTAGTTCTCTTGAGAAATGCAACAACTGTGGTAATTATGAAGACCCCTAAAACAGACTCAGAGGGTTAAAACAACCCCCCCCAAAAAAACCGAACAAAACTCCTCTTTGGCTACTTAAAAAATAATTGTTAGCTGAGATGCTGAGGAAACTAGATTCAGTGTCCTGAAACATGAAAAAAAATTAAGGGTTACTTGTATTTCTTCACTGAAGATCTTTCCTAAAAATTGTGAGCTCAAAAATGTATATTCCATCTCTCTTACTCTGTGTATCAGCTTTTTATTCCAAAGGAAAATAATGTCTTCTGAGTCCATATAGAAACAAAATACATTCTCTGATCTTAGCAGAATCTTCTGTATTATTCTGTTTTTAATTTATATTATACCCTTTAGGGATCCTCTGAACCAGAAACATATTTGTTGATTGAATTTTACATTTGTTAAAAAGTGCTGTTATATAAAACATTATCCATGGCATATAACAAAAGAGTATTTCTGTCACTTGGGGAAAACAGCAATAACCAAAAAATAAGGTGTGCTACACCGTGAAACACAGAACAACAAAAACAACAACAAACATTTACTACTAAAGCACTGGAACACAGCATTTGTGTGGTCAGGGAAAAAAGTTCAGAGCAAGAAAAGGGGCTATCTAGTGGCACGCATCCTAGATGTTTCATTGCTAACAATCTGCCCTAACCAATTAAGATTGGACAATTACATACAGATGTTGAAAATGTTTCAATTTTATATTATATTTGCTCTCGTTTTATAGCTTACTTATATATTAACTTATTATGTGTTAACTGTATGGGTGAAGCTTAAGACCTCACCCATATTGATTTGGGTCAATCTCTCGGTTTGCACTAAGTCCCGGGGTTCAGCATCGATGACCTCAAGGGTGTGCCCTTAAGACAGTGGATGGAGGGGCGGGGGCAGGTTATACAGGAAATTGCTCAGGGATCTTTATCTCCTTTCAAGATGTTCCCTAGGTCTTTTGTTTGTATGTTTCCCTTTGTTTCCCTTTGAGATGAGATGATAATATGGTAAGGGAGACGCTTTTATTTGGATTTCATTGTACTTAGCAAAAAGCAAGCCTATAGTGAAACCAAAGTAGGTAACCATCAACCTCCTATATGTCCAGTAATGTGTCGGGTCTTGTAAAAGATATAAAATTAAAAGCACTGGTCAAGCGCAGTGGCTCATGCCTGTAATCCTAGCACTTTGCAAGCTGAGGCAGAAGGATCCCTTGAGGCCAAGAGTTCAAGACCAGCCTGGGCAACATAGCAAAACCCTGTCTCTACAAAAAATTTTTAAAAATTGGCTGGGTGTGGTGGCTCACACCTCTAGTCCCAGCTACTCAGGACCCTGAGCCAGAAGGATCCCTTGAGCTTAGGAGTTTGAGGCTGCAGTGAGCTATGATGATGCCACTGTACTTTAGCCCAGGAGACAGAGCAAGACCTCGTCTCCAAAAAAAAAAAAAAAAAAAAAAAAACTCACGATACAATCCTTGTCAGTGAGATAAGAACATGGATTCTGAAAGTAGGAAAGTTATGTTTGAATTACAATAAACTATGTTTACAAAAGTAGTTATATAAATTCTCTGAGCCTGCGTTTCCTTATTTGTTATAGAGATAACTTCTTGGGCTATTACAAGAATTAAAGGGGACATATGTAAGTGAAATTATTGAGCGGAGTGTGCCTAGTCCACTATTAGACATTTAAAATATCTCATTTTTCTTCCATTCAAAGAACTTGAAATCTACCCAAGAAGAAGAAAAGTAGCAGATAAATTACTTAACAATGTGGAAAGGCATAATTCATAGGATTTAAAATAGAGGATATTGGTGTCAAATGAAATATTCAGGAAGATTTTAGAGGAACTTTTGAGGCAAACTTTGAAACAGAGGCAGACGGGAGTGCGCGGGGCGGCAGCGGCGACGCAGGTCCCGAGCCCGGTGCAGCCGCCAGGCACAGGCTGCGAGCGGGAGAGCTGGGTGTGCACAGCAGCATTGCACAAAATGGATTTTGCGGCGCCAAGGTGGACTATCCTTGGAAAGCCAAAACTATTTTTCCAGCAACTGCTACTAGTAAATAAAAGTCTTTTTTTTTTTCTTTTTTAAAGGAAAAGCTACCTGATGAGTATAATGCCTGGATGGTCATTGCTGAGAACCTGCCTGCTCTGATTGAGACTGGTCAACTCCGAGCTGAAGTTGAGAAGGTTTGAAATATGTCTCACATTTGTCTTCTTTCTTCTTTTTTTATTTTTATAGAGATGAGGTCTCACTCTGTCGCCCTGACTGGAGTGCAGTGGCACAATCACAGCTCACTGCAGCCTCAAACTCCTGGGCTCAAGTGACCCTCCTGCCTCCGCCGCCCGAGTCACTGGGATTTCAGGCGTGAGCCACTGTGCCTGGCTGTCTTGTTGTGTAGCTTCTTAACATCTTGGTTTTGAAGCCCACAACGTCACCAGAATTGATCCAAGTCAATCTCTCCCTTTATTTGCAGTTACCATTGCTCAGCACTGATGACCTCCAAGGGCACAAGCTACAGCGCCTCGCGCGTCTGGTTCTGGGGTACATCACCATGGCATATGTGTGGAACCAACGTGACGGAGATGTCAGCAAGGTTTGGAGATTTTCTAATCCAATTTCCATTTAACATAAAAATTTTCTGAAAGCATAACTGTATTTTGGAAAGTTTAGATAACAGAAAAAAAGGAAAAAGAAAACATTCACTGGCTTAACACATCAACTGTTATCATTATTACGGTTTTAGTCTTTTACTTATATCACACAGTTGCTCTATTCTGTACAAATACCTTTATATCCTGCTTCTTTAACTTAAATTATATTGTAAGCATTTTTTAATTACTACACAATCATTCTAGTCATTTGAAATGACTAATATTTCATTGAATTTCTGAATTTAGTTTACTTACTAAATCCTCTATTGATAAATACTTTACTTGTTTTCAGTATTTCAGTATTATAAATAATACTACAATAAATATCTTTGAATATGAACCATTTTTCTCTATTTATGATTTTTGGGAAGTCTGAATATTTTCTGGCTCTTCTTAGTTAATACTAAAATGCTACCTTACATCTGTCAACATGGAAGAATATATTGGTTTCACTCTACTTTTAACAACATTAGATAACCTTAGTTTTAAAATAATGTCATCTTGTATGTATATTTATATGTATACACTTAAGTGTTAGTCACAGTCTTATTTTTATAAAAGTAGTGATTATGAGCACACAGGCATTATAGATTAGGTTTGATAGCTATTTCACTCTAAGTCCAACCAAAAGACAGTCCTAGTAACCTCTTCCTAGGGATTGGAGTAGCACAGATGAATGGAGGAGGTCGAACAATGTGTACAATCTGCTGACTTCTGTTCGTTTTCCACCCAGTAGTGCAACTAAAGTCCCACTGATGTTCCACCACCCACTACCCCAGACTGGCCACGCAGCCCTTTCCTTCCTGGTTAATTTCAAAATTCCAGCCACAAGTTGCTGATGACAGTGATTGCCCAGATTACCTAGGGACCATCCAGTGCTACGTCAAATGACTGGATGAGGAAGTCAGGCAGATCAGGAGCGAGATGTCAACTCTATGACTAATAGAGCTGTTGGGAAACATGGCCGGGTTTGAGGAGACCAACCGGCTAGACAAGAGTGCACCCCAGAATCAGAGCGACCCACGCACCTCGTGGAGGGCAGTGCTAGACAGCCACGGATTGCCCTGTGTGTGGCCAAACAGAGCAAAATTCTACAAGGAGCAGCCTCAGGAAAAGAAGAGTTGAGGAGAAAAAGAGGCTCATTTAATTGCTGTAGTTTCACCTCCCCTGAGGAAGGGTCAGTGAGAGCGCTGAGATTAGCAGAGTGACCTCCCAGTTTCCACAAGGAAATACAAAGAAAGGGGATAGCAGATTCCTGCTTTGAGCACAAGTAAGTTTTCAAGACCAAGCACCAATGTCATTCAATGGTGAAGCTTGTAAGGTTTTCTGGAGTGGCCAGCGCCAGAGAAAGAAAGACAGGCAGAGTTGAAAGGGATAAATAAAGAGGCTTTATTGAGCGCTCCTGGGTGAGGGTAACGAGTCCCAGGAGAGGGACCCGGGCGAGCTTCACGGTCCCATGAGTGGACCAGAGAAGTTGCCCCGCCCAGAAGTTTGAGTGGGCTTATATATGTTTTTAGGGCTGGGGGACGGGAGTTTCTCTGGCAGGAAGGTTTTGGTGGGAAGAGTGAAGAATTTCTTTGTTTCAGCTTTAGGGTGGGTATTGAGGAATAGGAGGGGCTGCTTCTTTTTTCATTAGGGAAGGGAGGAGTGCCTGCCACCAGCCTTACAAAGCTTTCTTAAAAAAACAACAAAAAAATCACCCAGGAGAGAGTTTCTTTCTACGCTGTGCCCCCAAGAGCAGCCATTTATTTACACTTAACCAAAAGTCATAATTACAAAGACTTTCACCATCTCTGAGACAATTGATTTTATCTTTTTATTGACAGTGGATAATGTAGCATCTTGCATTGAGAAATCGGTTCACAAATATTCATGGGATGGACGGAAGTATGAATGAATGAAAGCACCTCACAAGGCCATTAGAAAGTCAAAGATGCAGCCCTTGTTCCTCTCGCACTCAACCTCTTTTACCTTTCTGTGGTCAAGTTACGCCCTCATCAACCCAAATCCAAAACATGAACATTTAACAATTTAAGTTATGAAGTGAAGAAGAGAAAAAAAAATCACATTTGTTTGGTTTCAAAGTGCAATTATATAGAACAGATAATATTTTGGTATCCAGGAAGCAGAAAAAAAAGTAAGATACTCCAATGGTTAAAACTAAATATTGTGTTTTCATTAGATCTTGCCGAGAAATATTGCTATTCCTTACTGCAAACTCTCTGAGAAGCTGGGGCTCCCTCCCATTCTCCTATATGCAGACTGTGTCTTGGCAAACTGGAAGAAAAAGGATCCCAATGGGTAAGTAAACTGTGATTATAGCAGGAGTTGATAGGGTGCATGCTATTTAAATCAAAAAGTAGTCATTTATTGGTAGAATTTTTAGCAGTACAGATTTTTTCTCTGTTTCTTGGACTGCTGTGTCCATAACTACAAATGTATTATACATATATGAGAGGGGTGTACAGTCAAAATACAGCAAAATGCACAAATCTTAAATCATCAGTTTGAATCTTACTATTGTGTGCATACATACAACCACCACCCCAAGCAAGATACAGAATATTTTTATCACCTCAGAAAATTCCTTCGTGCTTTTTTTTCCATCCAACTTCCTTCCCAGACATAGGTAAATGTATTCTCATTTGTCTTGTCAAAAGTTATTTTCTTTTGTTATTAAGTGTATATCAATGAAACCCTAGAGTATGCACTCTTTTGTGTCTGGTTTCCTTTGATTAACGTGTTTTTGAGATTACACTAATCTAATTTTTAAGCAGCCTCTTGCATTTAAGAGTCGACACATCTTTAGCAGTAGAGGCAGCAATGTCTGGATTTCACAGCAGTCTGCTCAAAATCTAGGCCTTTTTGTACCCATCAAGTGATGGCATCCGGTATAATAAAGGGACAAGAGAATTAACGTGCCCTGGGTCCATGCACCTGTAGCAGACGATTCTGCAAATAGGAATACAGCAAAATGAAAGGATTTGATCTGGAAAGTTTCTTATTAGTAACAACTATTAATAGTTTTGACTGACCATGTGTGCTCCTTGCATGTTTAATTTTTTATTTCACTTTTAAGTTATTAAGTTAAATGTTTACAATGCCTACTTGAGAAATATAAAAAGCATATATTTTTTCTTTTTTATCTATGTCTTAGCTCTGATAGATCAGTAATACTCAATCTAAAAACAATCACTCAAAGCCATTTCATTTTATGTTTCTTTTCTTTCCCTCTTCCAACTGGCCATTGATGCATGTCTGCTCTCCTAAGGCCCATGACTTACGAGTAAGTATTTGATTCTTCTTTTATTCTAAGAATTGTTATTCAAAGTGAATGTAGGTTTATTAATATACTCCAAGTCCATTTTCAAATGATTGAATTTAGGCAAAAATTAAGTCATTATTTAAAAAGCAAATAATCACAGTTTTAAATTATGCCTATGACTGTGTCTATTTGATATTATAGATATAGATATATACAAAAATACTATTTGCATATATACATGTAATAACTGCATAAATACAAAAGGCACAAACCTCTGTGTATCTATGACTTAATGATCTCTGTGGCAGGAACAAGTCACCAGTGTCAATAAGCAGCTGTACATAAACCTGATCTTTGTGGCCGAATCCTTATTACTTTTGACCTATACACTAGATATAGGCTGAGATGGGGAAACTAGAGCAAGAATCATTGGTACAAGCGCTTGGGAAGCTAGACTGCTGGAGGGGAAAGGAGATAGGAGAAACACTCATGAATTGTCATACAGCTAGGAGAAGAGGTAGGAAGATAGAGCACTGGGAACCCAAACCAAATAAAAGGGTGAAGGGGTTATGCCTGAAGCAAGGTCTTTGAGTTGAGTCCTGAAGAGTGAGTGGGAACTAGCTAGAAGAAGGAGAAGATGAGAGTGTTCCTTGTGGAGGAAACACCAAGTGAGGCCTTGAAGTGACAGAAATCTTGGTACATTATCAGAGTTGAAGGATGGCTCATGTCAGTGATAAATAATGAATGATGACAATAACAATATGGGAAAAGGATGAGGAAATAATTTTTTGGAAAGGTTAGGCCAGTCACAGTGGTTCACACCTGTAATCCCAGCCCTCTGGGAGGCTGAGGCAGGAGGATCGCTTAAGCCCAGGAGTTCCAGGCTGCAGTGAGCTTTGATTATGATTGGGCCACTGTACCCCAGACGGGGCAACAGAGTGAGACCTTGTCTTTAAAAAAAAAAAAAGAAAAAGAAAAAAAATTATGTGGGGCTTTGTTGGCTATGATAAGGAGTTTGAACAGTATCTTAAAATAAGTGAGGAGCTGTAAGGTTTTTAAACAGGAGGATGATATCGTCAGCCAGTCCCATTTTACAGATAAGAACACTGAGGCAGAGGCAGATGACTTATCTTACTCAAGGTCACATAGAAAGTAACCTGCAAGGTTGTCTGCCTTCAGAAACCATGAATTTAATCACCAGAAAACTAACAGATATACACACACTACGACTGTGTTTGCACCAATGCCAGAACTTCAATAGAAAAGAAAAATAGAGTCTAACCGCTTATTTTAATTTCACAGCCAATTCTTTCATAAAGTAGACAAACCACTGAGAAATTGAATCAGGTTCACAGATAAAAATATGAATATATTTATTTTAACAAAAAGACTACTTCTTAAAACTCTACCTCACAGATATCTCTATAAACATTGAGTATATATTAATATCTATAGTAATATATGTCTGTAAAAAGTTAACAGGATGATGGAAACAGAATTAGTTTGGGATTCTGGTTCCAAGTTCTAAAATGAAATGTCAAGTCTCAGCTTAACCCACTTACTATGAATCATATGGTTTTAGACAATGGGCCCACCTAGCTGAGCCAACATTCCCAGCTACACAATGGAGACAGTAATAGCGGCCATACTTCTCTCACAAAATTGTCTTGAAAATCAGATAAATCAAAATGCGTAAAAACTATAATGTATTCTACAAATGTACCATAATTTTTGTGAACTTTCTTGCCTTCCTCAATGGATTTTCTTAGGAACATGGACATTTTGTTCTCATTTCCTGGTGGGGACTGCGGTAAAGGATTCTTCCTGGTTTCTCTATTGGTGGAAATAGCAGCTGCTTCTGCGATCAAAGTACGTCCACCCACACTTGAAAATTTGTCAGTTCACGTAAGCAGAGCAATCACTTAATAACTGAGCCAAAGTAGGCACGAATTAACTTTATCCTGAACAAATACAGCATGGGATTATTTAATTGGGGGTAAGGGATCATCTGATAGAAAGAAATATTTCATTTATTTTTGTGTGTCACCTAAAATATAAAATCTCAGAGCCATATATTTAGAATCAAATTTGAAACCATATAAGAAATAAAAATTTTCAATGCAATTTGGCATTGGACTATAATACATAGTGTCATAAATTCAACAGTTTCAAAGTAGAAATGGATGTCTGGGCATGGTGGCTCATGCCTGTAATCCCAGCACTCTGGGAGGCCAAGGCTGGAGGATCACTTGAGGTCAGGAATTCAAGACCAGCCTGAGCAAGAGCAAGACCCCGTCTCTACTAAAAATAGAAAAATTAGATGGGCGTGGTGGCACTCACCTGTAGTCCCAGCCACTCGGGAGGCTGAGGCAGGAGGATCACTTGAGCCCAGGAGTTTGAGGTTGCTGTGAGCTAATGATGATGCCACGGCACTCTACCCAGGGCAACAGAGCAAGAATCTGTCTCAAAAAAAAAAAAAAAGAAGGACAAATAAAAGAAATGGAAATAGAAATGGAAATATATATATATATATATATATATATATATATATACCTTTAAATTAAATGCTAAGTGAATAAACCAACCCCAGTTTATATAAATTCAGGGAAATTAGTCAAATAGGGTGCTCAGCACAGGAAAGAAGTGTAAAATCCCAAATTTAATCTAGGGATTAAGACTTAGGAGAATTTTATTCAATGTCAGTGTATAGTCCTAGAAAATCTTAAGTGTTTATATATTTTTTTTAAGGTAATTCCCATTATATTCAGGGCAGTGCAGCACCAGGACCAGGATACTTTGCAGCAGGCACTGCTTGATGTAGCTTCTTCCCTGAAGAAAGCCCTTGAAGTGTTTCACCAAATCCATGGCAAGTATTGTATGCTTTCAAACTTCTAGGCTCACAAATGTTTCTGACTGTCTGCATAGAACTGTTGAGAAAAAGGAAGCAAAAAGCAATTATCAGTGTGTGTGTTTTTACTTTATTATGTATTTTATCTCACTAAATCGTTACACTTTCTATATGGTAGGTTTCATTATCTCCATTTTACAGATAAGGAAATCTAAATTCAGAGAGGTAAGAGAAATGACTTAAGATTACACAGGTAGTAAATGGTGAAGCCGATATTCCAAGCTGGTTCTATTTCACTCTAAGGAGCTTCCTTACTTCCCACAAAATCCCATACAAAAACTTGCTAAATGGGAAGGTGATTTTAAGTTCTGAAAAACATAGTTTCTGCTTGATAAGATCTCTCTAATTCTTCTTTTTTACAAGTTAACTAAGAAACTAAACAGAAAAGCCAGTGAGTTCACAAGTTGTTGCAAAATTAACAGCTAAAAAACTACAAAAACTCAAACCGTGCATAAGCAGCAATTTGCAAAAGGAAATCTGCCCACTGGACAGACTTAACAAACGTGACTGTTCATCCCTGGACTTTGAGTTACTGCTCATTGGTCTGTGGCATTGGACGTTCAAATCAAATAGGGAGGGAGACTCGTGGATGCACAAGGCAGAGGGCGGCTGGGATTTTTGTTTCAGTTTTTTTATTATTTTGGGGGGGGCTTCTTTCTTTATGTAAATGGTTTACCTGTTATGTCAGTAAGCACATAAAGAAGTGCTAGAGAAATGCTGACGGTTTACCTGGCCCCCTGATGATGCCTGGTGGGTGGGTAGATGGCTCCTCAGCACAAGCTGTGCAGAAGCCCTCCAGGAGACCCCATGCAGTGGACACAGGTGATGAGCGGGGCTCCTCTGGGAGAGGGCAGGAGACTGGGCACCTGTCTGCAGGTGCTTTGTTCTGCACAGACTGACCTAAGGCCTTTCCTGCAAGCTGTGTTGAAACCCACCATCAGTTATTCACAACACCCTGATTTCCCGGTATGCCTCTGCTGCTGTGTAATCAAACACATTCCATCTTTTTGCAGAACACGTGGACCCAGAACTATTTTTCAACGTTCTTCGCATATATTTGTCTGGGTATGTAGTCTTATGCTTCAATTTGTTTGCTCTCAATGAACATAAAGAATATGACAAATTCCTGTTAATGGTCCCCACTATTCATTGAGTTGAGACAACAACGCATATTCTCAAACAGGCTGTTTCTGTTACTTAGCCAGGGATGCACTGGAGGGGAGATAGGAAAGAAAGCTAGCCATTTTAAAAACAGTGGAATGGTCTGTGCTAACGCAAGAATAAGGTCCCATTCCTAGAATGTTTATGCCAAATCTTCTCAGAATTATCTTATTATTCTCATGCATGAAAATGAGTTGGGGGAGATAGTGTGAGGAAAGGATCGTGAAATCTATCTCATCACCTTCTGGTCTCCTCTAGTGCAAGATATGGTATCTGAAAATTGGCAATTAACCCAAAGAATGATTTTTCTTTCTTTCCTGGCTTAGCTGGAAAGGCAACCCCCAGCTGTCAGAGGGTCTGCTGTACGAGGGGGTGTGGGACACCCCGAGGAAGTTCTCAGGGGGCAGTGCCGCCCAAAGCAGCATCTTTCAGTGCTTCGATGTCCTGCTGGGCATCCGGCAGAGCACTGGTGGAGGTGAGCTGAAACTGACAAAAACCCTTCCCTCTTAAGTTAATAGAATGGTATTGGAATGTCTAAAAGGCGCCTTCCCATCAGTATCTCCTCTGAACTTATCTGAAGGACGATGAGCGAAGTAGGGACTTGAGTGTCCTCACCCCAGTTCACAGAGGAAGAAGCAGAAACTCAGTGAGAATGAGCGCCTGGCTCCTGGTAACCGGCCAGACCGCGAGGCCGCAGCAGAGCCAAAGCTCACACCCGAGCTCATCACTCTCCCCATCTGGACATTTGAACATGTCTTTAAAGACTGGTCCACTCTGGTGCAGCCCGTATCACATGTTCTGCAAATGTACAATCAGTTTCACAAAGTCACCTGCAAATGAGATGACAGGGACCGCAGTGACAAGGGGAGGCTGGGCTCTGCTCTTCTTCAGCTGCCCTGTGTCCCCAGCAGCCCAGGGCAATGGCTGCACCAGAGTTTAAAGATGAGCCACATTCATTACATTCCTCAAAGGGGCTTAGCAAGAGGATCGGGAGAAGCGCCAGGAAGAACTTCTACCTACTTTTCTCTGTTTTCTTAAACTTCTATGCAACAGCCAGCGGGGAAAGCACTGGGCTGAGTGAAAACATGTTTTTTTCTTAATTCAGAGACTTATTTTAAAATGACCCCTTAAGCTCTCTTAGACTATCTGCCAAGTGCAGATTATATATACCCTGTCTATACCACCAGCTTCTTAGAAGGATCAAATACAGTAGAAAAGTGAGAAAGAAAGTACAAACAGAAACTTTTATTATGAAAGAATCAGTTCAACTCATGCGGTTTTCACAATTACCAGTACTTTACAATAATTAGTAGCAAGACTAATAGCTAGACAGGAGCCTTCAGATGGGATGGTCTTAACCCCAGCGACTCCTGCCTGGTATTGGCTGGTGATCTCCCGCCCACTCTGACCTCACTCTGCCTCTCTCCCTGGATCAGGCCGAGCTTGGCCTCCCTGTCACTTCACGGTTCTCTTGTCCTTTAGAATCCGCTGCCGAGTTCCTGCAGGAAATGAGAACATATATGCCACCAGCTCACCGGGACTTTCTTCGCTCAGTAGAGTCGGGGCCATCAGTTCGTGAGTTTGTCCTGGGGAAAGGTGACGCCGACCTGCAGGGAGTGTATGACGAGTGTGTGAAAGCTCTGGTCTCCCTGAGGAACTACCACTTGCAAATAGTGACTAAGTACATCGTGATTCCTGCAGGCCGGAAGGCCGAGGAAAGCAGTAAGTCTGAAGAGCCGCCAGGGCTGGAAAACAAAGGAACGGGAGGCACGGATCTCATGAATTTCCTAAAGACTGTAAGAAATACAACAAAGAATTCCCTTTTGAAGGAAGGAAGGTTAATGTAACCCAAGCAAGGACACATTTTACCAAAGCAAACACATTTGCATATGTTCTGTCACTGCTCATTGTATCAGACACCTGCATCAATAATGTGTCATACTTTATAATACACTATTAAAGACTTCAACAGAAATTTTTTCTGATAATCTGTGCATTTCTTGTAGGAAAACAACAAAAGATAATTATATAAGAATACTAAAAATTAATATTAGAAGCATTATTAACTACATTATGTAATTGGAATATAATGATGCAATTCAATAAATAAAAATGTATATAAGTATAATAAATCTTGCTTTGTTTATGAACCAAAATTAAATACTCCTTCACATGGACATACTCTACACAGCTACTCTTGCAGCAGGGCTAATGGAGTCCTGTCCTTTCCCTGTGTTAATTTTTTCACAATTACCTGTTCACTTGTATGCCAGGGACAATGTACCGTACACCAGACCCATGTGCCCCAGCGCTTAGTAGATACTTTGCAAATACCTGTTGAATTAATATATAAGAGAATGAATGTATGAATAAATTAATCTCATCTAAAAAATGAGTTCACCTTTGAAATACAATTTCTCCTTTGAGGTCAGGGTTATTGGGCCCTTACACTCTGGCATGAATTTGTTTAATAATGGAATTCTAGAAAGTTAGGGCTTCAGAGGAACTTAAAAATCATCTGAGCCAAGCACATCATTTTGAAGATGAAAAAGTTAAGGCTCTGACGGGTGAAATAACTTATTTAGGATCAAACAATTTAGTTATAAGTAAGAGAAGTTAAGTTTTTTGATGGCTTTTATTTTTCTCTCCTTGAAATAGACTAGGTCAGAGGGAAAAAGAATTTTGGATGACTTGACAGGATTGTTGAGGTAGTAAATGGTTAGCCAGAAATCAAGTATGTCACAGAGAAAAAAAGGCACATTGGTCCCATGGGTGTGAAATTAGCAAGCAAGTTTAATTGACGCAACCCTCAACTCTGAGGACCTGAGACCTAGCACAGGAATTCAAGTGAGCACACTCAAGTAGGTTTGAGGAAGGAAATGTAGTCATATTCTTCTAAAAGCCAAACTTCCAAAATCTGTTAGCATTATTTCTCAAATACACCCAAACTCAGTGAAATCTTCCTGCTCCCTGCAAAATTTCACTAAATTGCCTAATACAACAGTAGTAATATTCATGTGATAGGACACAATTTCTTCTTCTTTTTTTTTTTTTTTTTTTTGAGACAGAGTCTCACTCTGTTGCCCAGGCTAGAGTGTAGTGGCGTCAGCCTAGCTCACAGCAACCTCAAACTCCTGGGCTCAAGTGATCCTTCTGCCTCAGCCCCCTGAGTAGCTGGGACTACAGGGCATGTGCCACCATGCCTGGCTAATTTTTTCCTCTATATATTTTTAGGTGTCCAGATCATTTCTTTCTATTTTTAGTAGAGACAGAGTCTCGCTCTTGCTCAGGCTGGTCTCGAACTCCTGAGTTCAAACTATCCACCCACCTCGGCTTCCCAGAGTGCTAGGATTACAGGCGTGAGCCACCACGCCTGGCCCACAATTTCTTCTTTATGTCTGTTACCAAAAGCTCAGCCACTTGTCCACGAGGCCGAATCAGAAGAACAAGGACAAGCCGTTCTGGGAGGAAGGAAAGCGAGTTTACTTTGCTGACAAAGGAGGACATATGGTAGACTGTCTCATCTCAAAATCCAAATATCCTGAACATAGGCAGAAATACAGACAGAGCCTGTGAACTCCACCAGCCGCCCACACGGGGACCTGGCTCCACCTGGGAGTTTTAACAAAAGACTTACCTGCCTCAGGGATGCGGCCAGAATGCAGTTCCCAAGAAGAGTGGGGGAAGATTTAAGGAGACAGAAAATCTCTTTGCCATTTTTTTTTCTTCAGGCCACTCCCCCTCTGTTACATTTCCTCTCAATGTTTCTGCAATGAGTACATATAATTTTATCACAAAAAAGTATGTATGCATGCATGCATTTATACATACCAAATACATGTGCGTGTGTGCACAGATGCATAACCTTTAAAGGATGACCAGAAAGACCATCACGCTCTTAGAGCTTAGCATGGTACAGTGGTCCAGGACATGGGTCCCACTATCTGTCAGCTTTGTGACCTTGGGAAAGGTCACTTTATATTTCTGTAAAATAAGCATAATAACACTTGCCCCGTCTCATTCACAAGATTGCTGTGAGGCCTGATGGAATACGGTGCTTGTTATGGACGAGAGCGAGAAAGTCAGCCACGAAAGACTGATTGAAATTTAGTGAGTCTGTATTAGCTGGCCAGCGGCACACTCTCCGGCAGGGAATCCCACCGAGCTCGGAGTGCAGCCCTGAGCACCAGTTTTGTGACAACTTATATACCCTTCCCCATTGCACCATATGGAACATTGAGCATACACACCTTGGGACATCTTAGGCAACAGTTTCCAGCTTCAAGGTTATGAGATCATCTAAAGACCCTCCGGTCCTATTTGATTAACTATTTTAAACAATCGAATAAAAAGCAAGCAGGTTCACAGAAGCAGATAGCATCAGTTAGAACAAAGTACAATTTCCTACAACCTAAATAAGCATTGTAAAATTTAGCTGCATATAGCTGAGCAGTATTGTTAAATCGACTCCCCCTTCCCTTGGACCTAGGACCTGCCTTAGATCACTTTGATTATTCATCCATTGTACTATGCTAGCAGTCATCAACACAGTCAATAATCCCAAGACTGTCTTTCTTTTCTCTGCATCTGGGGTGGACTCTGGCCTTCCGCCTAACTGGAGACACCAGAATTTACGTCTGCTTATCACAGTGCTGAAGTATTAGGAAGCTGCAAAGTACACCAGACTGTACATAAATAAATTGCTTAGGTTCGTTTATTGGCTCCAGGTCAAGATGTTTTCGGCCCCCATGTTTTTCTGCCTGCAAGGCGGATCAAGGGCCACAGCTCTCAGAAGGCTGCACTCGGGAAGTTTCTCTCTTCCACAGTTGGTTGTACCTAATTAGCAGGAGGTGAGAGAGGCACTGGACCTGGACTTCCAGTTCTCCTTAAGAGGGTGTGGACACTTTTCTCAGTCTATTCTATCTGTCTTAATAATAGAAACCAAGATTCCTCATTTTATTCTAATTAAATCATCTCTGGGCCGAGTGAGGCACAACTGAAAACTGGGTATGTTTCTCTTGCCTCTGCATCCCGCGCCCTGTATTTGCTGCCGGTCACAGTGAGTGCTCCTGCAGGGCTGGGACAGGGTGGCCAGATGGGGAAGGTGCACCCTATCACAGGAGAAGGTTTTGCCTAGATGTAATAAATTCTTAGTCACATGGTTCCTATTTGAATGAAATGAATGATAATGCTATCCCATTCTATGTCCTGGTAAAATCCGAAATTCATAGTGGTGTGTTCCTCTACATGTTTTCCATAAGTGAAGAGAGTTTAGCTTAAAATAGGTATCTTTTCCATATTGAAGATTCAGAAAAGTCAGTCAGTATTTTTTAGCCCCTGCCTTCTATAATTAACGTTTGTGCATTAAATGATTGAAGTTCCTTATGTATTATTTAATCCAATTTTTTACTGTAATATATTAAATATAGACTTGCATGGAATTAAGAAAAATACTGCTCAATTCACTCTGAACTTCTCATATTCATTATGCAAGAGCTAGTGTAGAATCATGCAGTTTTTACTGGGCAACCATGAGCTAGAAATAGGCATTTGCTCATTTTCACAGAATTGTTTTCCATGACAATAAAAAACTGAAGTTCAGGCATGCCAAAAAATTTCCATGTAAACATTCCTCTGATGGTATCTACAGTTCTTGCTAGCCCTGCGACACAATGGCCCACACGAGCATTA
Organism: Varecia variegata; assembly: GCA_028533085.1. Classification (NCBI taxonomy): domain Eukaryota; kingdom Metazoa; phylum Chordata; class Mammalia; order Primates; family Lemuridae; genus Varecia; species Varecia variegata. The sequence goes on along the minus strand of CM052451.1, from coordinate 2,297,748 downwards.
ATCAGACAGATCAGCAGCATCTCTGGCAATACACCAAGCGTTTATTTAGAGCTCACGCCATCCATTTCTGCTCCAAATGGTCTTTCTACTTCTACCTTAACTCAGTTAATCTTCAAAGCAATTCTATGAAGTTTGTATTATTATCCTCCCCATTATACAGGTGAGGAAATTGAGACACCAAGGGGTCAAGATATTTGCTCAAGAACACACCAAGTAAAAGGCAAAGCTGGGATGTAAACCAGGTAGCCTGTATCCAAAGATTGAGCTCTTAGTTCCCATAATATACAGCAAAAATTGACCAGCTTCTGTGGGAACGCCTGTAGGGAAGGGGAAGTCATTAACACATACAGATTGGCTCACCTTGCACAGCCACTCTTCCTTGATGTTTAAAAATTAATAAAACAGCCCCAGCACGGTGGCTCACACCTGTACTCCTAGCACTCTGGGAGGCCGAGGCGGGTGGATCGTTTGAGCTCAGGAGTTCAAGACCAGCCTGAGCAAGAGTGAGACCCCCATCTCTACTAAAAAAAATAGAAAGAAATTAGCTGGATGACTAAAAATATATAGAAAAAATTAGCCGGGCATGGTGGCACATGCCTGTAGTCCCAGCTACTTGGGAGGCTGAGGCAGAAGGATCGCTTGAGCCCAGGAGTTTGAGGTTGCTGTGAGCGAGGCTGACGCCACGGTACTCTAGCCCGGGCAACAGAGTGAGACTCTGTCTCAAAAAAAAAAAAATGAATTCTGTAAATGGGCATCAGAGTCATCTAATATATGGAATCTTCTGGTACAGGTACCTTTTTAAACTATAAATTAATAATGATAGTTAATACTTAATTCTTCCATATGACTGTTACTATTCTAAAAGTTTCATATTATATATTAATTCACTTAATCATAACAATGAATTTATGAGATAGGTACTATTACTAGCTACTTTTTTTCTGTAAGGAACTTGACACCCAATGTAGTTCAGTAGTTGTCAAAATCTACACAGCTATGATAAAGGAAAAGATTGAACCCTGGCGATCTGACTACAGAATATCTCAAACCACTACACGCTACAACCTCCCCCATTAAAAAATGTTCTCTCACAAGGAAACTCTGCTCCTTTTGAATTTTACTATCGAAGTGTGGGAAAACTGATTGCATGAGACTCTCCAAAATTCTTGACTCATGCATGACTTTTCATCATGCTACAGTCGTAAGAGAGAGTGGAAGTGAAGTGGTAAGAAGATTTTTGTCCCCATCACTGCTATTTGGAGAAGTGGTCCAACCTTCTCAAAATGGGAGCTCAGAGACATGGCACCGACCTTTGAAGGTGCCCTGGAGATGGTTAGGTGATTGTGCTGTTGCCATAGGATCTGCAGCCTGGAGAGCTGAGCCTAATGGATGCAGAAGCTGGTACTGGGAAATATAGTGACCTGCATCAGGAAGACAGAGAATTTGGGGGGTGGAAATTTGCTCGATAAGGCATCATTTCCTGGTATCTACAGAGCTGAGTCCATTGACACAGGTTTGGAAGTTTTAGCCAAAATGATAGACAAGAAAGCTCTAACGGTACAGCGTCCAACAGGAAGTAAAAATGCATTGCCAGTTGGAATGTCTTTCTACCTTGGCACTTTGTAGCTATTTTTGAAGACAGCTATCATGCGTACCTGGTATTAGAAATGAGAAAGGAGCAGGTATCCAAAGCACATAACAAAAACCTTTCCAGAAAATGAAGCTTGACCCGTCACACACCAGATCATCACAAGAATGTTCTAGCTTCATTATCATGGTATAGCACACCAGGAACTCACACTTTCTAACCTCCTGTGCACCATATAGACATCAAGATTACCAATTTTGGGCCGCAACTCAATTGCAAATGCCATATAAAAAGCACTGTACTCTATGTGGAACTCCTAAATATATTTCCCTAGAAATTGCAAGTGCATATGTACTTGCAGTTAATGTTTGGTCCATGGACTGTATTCTTTGTACATTACTTACTGGGAGTCCGTCTTTTGACCCTGACACAGTCAAGAACACATTAAATATGGTAGTACTGGCAGACTGTAAAATGGCAGTTTTTTCTGAATAAAGCAAAACCTGAGGTGCAAAGCCACCACTGGGCTTTCAGAAATATACATTATGAAATATTATATCTCTTTTAACGGTTTACAGGTTAAAATCAATCAGACTGAAAGCCACAAAAGCAGTTGTGAACATGCTACATTCAGAGGAGGTGTGTGTGAAACTTCCAAAGAGTTCTTCAGGCCGGGCGTGGTGGCTCACGCCTGTAACCCTAGAATTCTGGAAGGCTAAGGTGGGAGGATCGCTTGAGCTCAGGAGTTTAAGACCAGCCTGAGCAAGAGCCAGACCCTGTCTCTACTAAAAACAGAAAAATTAGCCAGATGTTGTGGCAGGCACCTGTAGCCCCAGCTACACAGGAGGCTGAGGCAGGAGGATTGCTTGAGCCGAAGAGTTTGAGGTTACAGTGAGCTATGATAATGCCACTGCACTCTTGCCTGGGTCACAGAGGGAGACTCTACCTCAAAAACAAAAACAAAAACCAAAAAACATATATCTCATGATGGAAATATGATTACTATGCATTACCCAAATGATGGAAGTTTTCTCTTGCTGATAGAATGCACCAAACCTACTGGCATCAGTAGATACAGGTTTAATAATTTACCAGAAAAGTACAGGAGGAAATAGGAATATGCCCCCAGAGTTTTTTAGCTTATAAGATCTGTACGCAAAAATCATGGATGTACATAGATGCATTTTGATGAAAAATTCCCCTGGTGTTGATTTTGAGGTTTGGTGTTATAACAGAGCAAAAACACCCAAAAGAGAAGATTTAATTCAAGTGATCGAAAAAACAGAGAAATCTTACACTGTGAAAGGAGGGAGTGAAGGTAACAGTTTGAAAGAGGAAATAAAAATATACATGGTCCGTGCTAAGGAGGGTCATTGGCTTTGTTCAACCTTGGAATCCATAATTTCAGAAGAGGAAGATGAAAGTGGAAGTATTCCTGCTTTCCGGCAATCTGGGACCACAATCTGGCCGAATTAGTGCCCTGAAGGCCTCATCACATCCTACTTCTGTGAGTCACACTTCCCGAAGAGATATGTTACCTGTTAAAAGAATGGTTATGAATGGTCCTGCTTCTCCACAATAAATACCCATATTTAATAAGTCTATTGTTATATTACAAAGAGTATGGTTGCATAGCTACAACTTTGGGACAAACTCCGTTTCTAGTAGTCTAAAGGACGTCTTCCAAAATCAGCACAGCTTTTTTTTTTTTTTTTTTTTTTAGACAGAGTCTCGCTCCGTTGCCCGGGCTAGAGTGAGTGCCGTGGCGTCAGCCTAGCTCACAGCAACCTCAAACTCCTGGGCTCAAGCAATCCTCCTGCCTCAGCCTCCCGAGTAGCTGGGACTATAGGCATGCGCCACCACGCCCGGCTAATTTTTTCTATATATATTTTTAGTTGGCCAGATAATTTCTTTCTATTTTTCAGTAGAGACAGGGTCTCGCTCTTGCTCAGGCTGGTCTCGAACTCCTGACCTCGAGTGATCCACCCGCCTCGGCCTCCCAGAGTGCTAGGATTACAGGCGTGAGCCACCGCACTCGGTCCAGCACAGCTTTTTTTTTTAATTTATTTTTAATTAATTTATTTTTTTTGAGACAGAGTCTCACTCTGTTGCCCAGGCTAGAGTGAGTGCCGTGGCATCAGCCTGGCTCACAGCAACCTCAAACTCTGGGCTCAAGCGATCCTCCTGCCTCGGCCTCCCTGAGTGCTAGAATTACAGCCGTGAGCCACCATGCCTGGCCCAGCACAGCTTTTAAAATCTATTTCTTTGGAAAATGTGTGGATTGCACAGCAAACTCGGGGACCTATGTGACTAAGTCCAAGAACAGTTCCCAGTTTATCATGCAGGTAGGGTTATTTTTTGACAGTCATACATCACCACAAGGTAAAATAACTAGGTACACAGAAAATGAAAAATTTCCAATTTACACTAAAGAGAGATTACACTTTCTTTCATGCCTTTAATGTTTTCTAAACCCAATTCTAGTTTTCAATGATTAAAACTTCATTTAGGTATCTATGTTTAATAAATAACTTTTTCTTGGCTTGGAAGGAAGTGACTAGATGTAATGTTTGTTGTAGGTTTTTAACAGAGCTTTTAGCAGATTAAGCAGTACCTTTTTTTCTTTTCTATTATTTCTGGTGGATTTTTACTTTTGTTGATATAATGTTTCTTTTTATTTCTGTTGATAATTTCTAATTAAATTCCATTTTATGTACTATTTAAAAAAAAAAGAAAGGAAGTGACTATTTTATATAACTTCCTATTTCAGGAAGCCTTTCTAAAAGAGAATTTTAATCTATACCAAAACCTCTGTACTTTAATGAGAGAACAAAGTAGCAGGAAACTTCAGTCCTTACAACTTAATGGTCAAAAAGTAAAATAGATAAGCAACATAACTTTGCTTTAGGACATGCCTACAAATTTACTGCATTTGTGTGTGTGTGTATATATATGTGTGTGTACACACACACACACACACACACACACATTTAAAGAGACAGTCTCACTCTGTTGCCCAGGCTGGAGTGCAACGGCAAGATCATAGCTCACTGCAACCTCAAACTCCTGGGCTCAAGAAATCTTCCTGCCTCAGCCTCCAGAGTGGCTAGGCAAGCCCACCATCACGCCCAGCGATCCGCCTTGGCCTCCCAGAGTGCTAGGATTACAGGCACGAGCAACTGTGCCTGGCCTGTTTCTTTCTTTTTTAATTCTCTCTCAGTATATGTTCTTTTTGTCCTTATAGAGAGATTATGGCCGCATGAGGGTGTGTTATTTCATTTGGTAATTTGTCAGTTCCATATGGATAAATCCATGGCTTTGTCATTTTTGCATCATAACACTTAGCAATGTATTTAAATTATGAGCTGTTAAAAGAAGAATAAATGAATACTGTGTTGGTTCAGAGGATTGCTTCATGAGCAAGGTTAAATCTGATCCTATAAGCATCAGAATCTCTACCTAGACCACTCATTTGTTCAGTTACCATTTAACAGCAAACTCAGTGTGGCAGTTCCTGAGTAGATACTAGCGATAGAAAGATTAAGGGTACCACTCCACCCTCAGAGAACGTGCTGGTGGCCAATTAAACCAATGGATTATCTCAACCCAGTGGAGGAGGGGCTGTACGGATGTGAACAGAGGGTCGTGGAACCCAGAGCAGGAGCCCCTCACCCAGACCAGAGGGCCACAGAAGGAGAAGGGAAACGCCCACGGCCAAAATGGGGAAGGAGAGGGCAGTCTGGAAGGGTGTGTGGCAAGAATAGGCCTTCCTAGATGAGGTAATATATGAGATGTGTTCTAAAGGGTGATTAGTTTATATGCATGTAGACAAAAAACGATAGAAGATTCCAGAAATAAAGATGGGCAAAGCACAACACTGTAAGCGTGGTCTGCGTGCAGAAGGACGCACAGCTCAATATGACTGAAGCACAAAAGACTAGGAAGGGACTGGAGGGGTGACAGACGAGGCTGGGTAGGTCGGTGACACTAAACCATGACTGCCTTCAAGGGCCCTGCAAGGAGGCAGTTTTGATGTACCCTGAAAACAAAGGGAAATATTTTAAACAGAGAAATGACATTATTATATCTGAATAGTTGAATAATATTTGAATGGATGACTGAAAGGTTTTTTTTAATAAATAAGTATCTACATAGTAACTATTTAAATGACTCCAGGAGTAGTTGGCAGGAAAAAGTGCAGGGGTGAGGTGACGCGTGGAGTGATCATGAAGGCAGGGTGAGGAGTTAGGAAGCGATGCGAGTCATCTGAGTCTGAAATGATGGGAAGATATTACAGGGTCTGACTCAAGGCAGAGAGATCAGCCAGGGGATTACTAAGGTATAATGCTCCAACAGGAAATGGCAGAGGACTTCAGATGGTGACAGCGGACTGGAAACAGAAACATGAGAGTGCAGTAAGGCAGCAGGCCTGGCAGGCGTGGAGTTCTGCTGGAGGTGGCTGTGACGGAGGACCCGCAGGTCTCTCTCTGCCTGTGGCGTGCAGCGGTGGCGGCCGGCTCCGTGCGCTTCTCAAATTATATTGCCAGTTCTGAGAAATACCATTCACTACGAGTGGAGTCTGAGAAGAAGACGAGGCCGGGCGCCCTGGCTCACGCTTGTGATCCCAGCACTCTGGGAGGCTGAGGTGGGAGGATCCCTTGAGCTCCGGAGTTCGACACCAGCCTGAGCAAGAGTGAGACCCCGTCTCTACTAAAAATAGAAAGAAATAGCAGGGTGTGGTGGTGTCACACACCCATAGTCCCAGCTACTCGGGAGGCTGAGGCAGGAGGATCGCTTGAGCCCAGGAGTTTGAGGTTGCTGTGAGCTAGGCTGACGCCACGGCACTGTAGCTCAGGTGACAGAGTGAGATTCTGTCTCAAAAAGAATAAAATAAAATAAAATAAAAAGGAGATGAGTTTTCATTCTTTTTATGAAAGATGATGAGTACAACTTAGACCTGTCATGAGGCTGTAGGCTTTCTGCTCAAGGCCTTCAGCTAGTGAGTGGGGATTTTTGTTAAGCCTTTAACCCTGCCTTAACTGATGACACCTAGTAAGTGTTTGCCGAGCTAAGATGTTTCATGGGAAACCTCTCTGGAATGGTCACGTGAAGATGTCTAGCAGATGAGAGGATATAGGGGTCTGCAGACCGGGAAAGATCCAACCAGAAATAAAATGTTGGGAGGCATCGGCCTGGAGAAGATGACTTGAATGGATGAGGTCACCCAGGGAGAGGAGACAAAGTGAGAGAGAGTCAGTGAAGGCCTGAACCATGGAGAACACCAGCAACAGACACAAGCAGAAAAACAGAGAAGAGCCACAGACAGGAAGCCTCTGAGGCTGGAGCAACGGCTTTGCGTCAGATTTCCTGGGTTCCAGTCCTGCTCTGCCACTTACTAGAAGTATGACACAGGGCTTTAACTAAACTGTGCTGACCTGCAGCATCCTCAACTGAATTATGGGAATAACAGGACCTAACTCACAGGGCTGTCCTGAGGGTTCAGTGAAATACTCCAGGGCAGACAGTTACCACAGGACTGACTTACAGACGAAACTTCAGTGATTGTTAGCTATTATTCATTATCATTATTATTTTTTTTAATTTTTTTTTTTTGAGACAGAGTCTCGCTCTGGTGCCCGGGCTAGAGTGCCATGGCGTCAGCCTAGCTCACAGCAACCTCAAACTCCTGGGCTCAAGCGATCCTCCTGCCTCAGCCTCCCGAGTAGCTGGGACTACAGGCATGCGCCACCACACCCGGCTAATTTTTTCTATATATTTTTAGTTGTCCGGTTAATTTCTTTCTATTTTTAGTAGAGACGGGGTCTCGCTCTTGCTCAGGCTGGTCTCAAACTCCTGAGCTCGAGTGATCCTCCTGCCTCGGCCTCCCAAGTGCTAGGATTACAGGCATGAGCCACTGCGCCTGGCCATAATTATTATTTTTAAGTGCAATAAATCGATGAGAAATAGAGGAGAAATAGATGTCGTGGAAGATGTCACAAAGAGAAGGGAGTTAAAAAATAAACCAAAGGAAGTAGGCTAAAATGCCAGATGCCCGAATAACCTAACCAAGGAAAGGACTAAAAAGTCCCCATTGACTTTCAGAACAAAGAAGTAATCAACGTGCCAGATGGGAATATTCTCCAGGTGCCAGTACTGTTTCTGCCGATTGCTCTTGACCACTCAGATTTAGGACTTTATCAATATGGAAAATGAAACTAAGCTTATCTGATGTTGCTCTCAGTAAACACATAAATGGTGGCCCAAAATTTCAATTGTGAACATGTTCTCTTCCTTTTCTAATTATCTCTTGGTCCATTTCCAAAAGGCCCTAATACTCAATTTAAAAGAAGTGGAGCCCTTGTTATGCACTGATAGCAGTGTGATTTGTAGGAAAGCTGAATATGGAGCCCGGGACTCTGCAACTCCCAGCCCTCCTGTTAGGAGAGGAAGTTTCTGAGCACAATTATGTCCTAATCAACCTCTTCTTAATAAATAGGAAAGATGCCAGACGGTGCTTCATGCAGGGTGTGGCCCTGTGTTTCTTACTGCAAGGCAAGTTCCTAGGAGTGAAGTGGCCAACAGAGACCAGTCCAAAGTTCTAACTGACATCCAGACCCCAGTTCTAAAAATAATGGGGTCCATAATGAGACTCCCAGAGATCATTCATTCTACAAATATTTACTGAGTGCCACACACTGGCCTTGCTGCTAGAGGAAAATACAAAATTGGGTTAGATGTGGGTTCTGTTGTCCAGGCGCTTATAATCTAATAGGAAAGAAAAAGTGAAAAATATGAGTAATAGTCAAACCAGGTAGAACCTGACATGAGACGTGGATGAGGTACAAATTGATTGTAGAAGTTTGCAGCAAGAAAGAGTCGTTCTGGAAAATGGTTCCTGGTACTGAGGTCGTAAGAGATGGGTGGAGTTTCCGTTGGGCACACTCTAATCCTCTCTTCTACCTATTTTCAAATGTATGTTCAATAAATTATTGTTAACCACAGTCACTGTACTGTGCTGCAGAGCACTGGAACTTATTTCTTCTAATTTACCTATAATTTTGCACTCATTAGCCCACCTGTCCCACCCCACCCCTCTGGTAACACTCTCGTTCCCAACACAAAGAAATGACAAATGTCTGAGTTGATGAGGATGCCTATTACCTTGGTTTGATCATTACATATTATTAATATGTATCAATTAAAAATTAAAATGAAAAGAAAAACTTAAAAAAAGATAAGTGGAGTTTGGACATGGTGACAGTTAAGAACATTTTTTTCAAAGAGGAGATATTACAAATAAAGATGTAACAGAGTGGCAAAGAGATTTTCTGTCTCCTTAAAACTTCACCCACTCCTTTTGGAAGCTGCATTCTGGCTGCATCCCTGAGGCAGGTTAAGGGCGGCTGCTGGAGTTCACAGGCTTTCTCTTAGCAGAGACGGGACATTTAGAAAAGTTAACATTATTGCATGAAGCTGAGAACCCTCCCTTTAAAAGCTCTGTATTTCTGCCTGTGTTCAGGAAATTTGGCGTTTTGAGAGGGGAAGGTCTACCCTATTTCCTCCTTTGCTGGCAAAGTAGACTCTCTCTCCTTCCTCGTCAAACCACTTGTCCTCGCGTTATTCGGCCTCATGGACAAGTGGCCGAGTTTTCGGTCACAAGGAGCCGATGGTCACTGAGTACTGGTTGTTTCAGGAGCAGCGAATCACTTTTGAGGGTTTGTGCAGCTAGAAAGGTGTTTAGGGGTTGGATCATAGGCATGATCATGGGCCAGACCAAGAAAAGTTGGACTTTGTTTCATTGCCTGCTAGGTGCTCTGGAAACCTGTTGTGGCAGGACCCGAAACATTTACAGGCCCACAGGTAACATGGGTCTGGACTTTGGGAGCCAGAAAAGCCAAGACTGAGTATGCAGACACAGGGGCCTGGGAGCAGATGGGTGGTTAGGATCAGATGGAAATACACAAGAACACGGAGGTAGAGAAATCACTGTAATTACTCTGCAAGTATCTATACATCCAGGGCTGAAATAGAAAAAGGAGTCAATGACCTAAAACAGAAAAGATATAGTCAGAACAACAGGAAAGGACACAGAAATGCATCCTATGAAGGATTTCCAGAATGAGGAGAAAACAACATGAGAAAAATAACCTTCATTATTATATGTTAGGTGCTCACTGATAGTTTCTCATTCATTCATCACATGTCTCGGGGGTGAACATTACTTATCTCCAGCAGATGTGGGGACTGAGGAGGCTCAGAATTCTGAGCTACTTGATCGAAGGTCACACAGCTAAGCGGCTGAAGGAACAGAGATCCGTACTCTGGCAGGGCTGAGTGGGCTAGCAGGGGGTCCTAGACAGGAAATGGGGATTGTGGCCAACTCTGGCACCGACTTCCAGGACGACACTTGCTAAGTCACTTCATTCCCGTAATACTTGGGTTACTCATGTTCAGTGAGAGTTTTGAGCTATGTCATTTCCTACGTCCCTTTCAGTTCTAATACTTCCTGATTCCATGGTTTTACTATGTTACAGTAAACTCTTGAGAGGGTGCAGAGGGAATGGGAGGAAAAACTAGGACTGGCATAAAAAATAACTGGGGTATCAGGGGAAAATTCTTTTCATCTGACAGTGAAGGGAAGGACGAGAGGGTGGTTAAACATACAAAGTTTGAGAAATTGCATGTCGGAGACATAAGATACTGAACTTCAAAATTGGTTGGATATTGGGCAGAGAGGAAGTGGATAGTTTTTTTTTTTCTTTAAGATAAAAACTCTTTTAACAAATTAAGTATAGAAGGAATGTACCTCAACACAATAAAGGCCGTATAAGACCAATCCACTGCTAACATCATACTGAATGGGGAAAAGTTGTCATATTTTCTTCTAAGAACTGGAACAAGGCAAGGCTGCTGGCTCCTAGCACCCTTATTCAACATAGTACTGGAGTCCTAGCCGGAGCCTTCAGGTGGGGAAGGGGGAATTGGGAAGGGCTCCTGGGAGCCTCAGAATGGGCTGTCAAGCAGTCAGGCTGCTTTGGGCACACAACCTTCAACACTGAAACCTCCAACCTCCGCGGGAGCTGTTAAGTGAGTTATCACAGCACTGCCTGCTTTTAGCTTTTCTAAGTATCTTAGAGAAAGGAAGGAAAGAGAGATGTGTATGGATAAATTAGCATCTAAATAAATTTTTTTAAAACCTTGTGACCTAAGTTCAGGGTCCCCTGAGCAGAGGACACGGCCTTCAGAATGTCCCCAATGCAAATCTGTGACCTGGAAATTATTACGCTGGGCTCTACATTAGCGTGAATTCGAACTGTGATGGCCTCTTTGACAGACAGACCAGCAGCCTCCTCTGGTGAACAGAGCAAGGGCTTGAAAATCGAGACACCTGAGCTCAAGCCCTCGCTCCGCTAGTGAACAGCAGAGTGACACTCACAGGGCTATTCACATGCGTGTGTCTCAGCTCATGATCTGTTGACTCTGGTAGTACCGACTTCCTAAGTAAAACTACCTGTCAGCAATAGCTTCCCACAGTCTGTTTGATGAAAGTAAAGAGTTGGATCTGATGATCTGTTCAGGCTATTGGCAAGTTTGTTGGTATGTATTATCTCATTTGTTAAGCTTAAAAATATATATCCTACTTTACTACTTTAATATGATCAAAGATCTCAAAAAATTATTAAATATTTCTTAATAAATACAATCATAATCTTAGGTTATTTTGTTCAAATGACACACAAACTCTTCTGAGCTTCTGACATGCCCTCCGAGTCTTCTTCCCACCCTCCTCACCATCTGTCACTGAAGTGACGATAGTTTGTTTACTCCCTTTGGAATAATTCTGACCCAGCTGTCAAAGTCATTATGGGCCAGATTCCTGTTGGGGTACAAGTTTGATCAGCCATGTCCAAAGGTCTAGTTCATTTCCCCTTTTCCAAAGTGGAACATATTTTTCTCTGGGTTTAAAACCAATCTTCTCATATTGTACATGTGTGAAAGAAAAGGCGAGGTTGTGTGTGTGTGTGTGTGTGTGTGTGTGTGTGTGTGTGAGAGAGAGAGAGTTGGTTTTGTCTATTTGTCTTAATCACCAGCCTTTATTTATTTAGTTCTCTTTATTTATTTCAGACTATTATGGGGATACAAACATTTTGGTTACATAAATTGCTTTTGCACCATTTGAGTAAGTTATAAGAGTGCCCATCCCCCAGATAGTGTGCATTGTACCCGTCAGGTGGGTTCACCCGTCCCCTGCTCCCCCCACCCCCACCCCACCCAGCCAGTCTTTAGCTGTTTACTCGGCCTGGTCTCAGAGAAAGCTCCTGGCAGTCTGGACTTCAACCTCAGGGCAAGGTCCTCCCTCCTGGCCGAGGCACTGCACAACCAACTGCAACCAAAAGGTACAGCGTTGAACTTTCCTTAAGCTGGGTCTTTGATCCATTCGGAGCGGTTGTCTGTTCAGTGGCAGCTTCAGTGCAGATACTGCAAACAAAATAATGGCGCTTCCAAGACAGAATGTGAAGACGACACTGACATTGTCCTTAGAAAGATACCACATTTCAGAAGAGTATGGCTTTCTTCTTCCAAATCCTCTGGTAAGAACAGAACCTCGCACCAGGTCAGAAACAAGTTTCTTGAGATACTGCTTGGGTGGCTTTTTGTAAATATATGTGATTATTATTAAGAGAGGTGCAAGTTATTAGCCAGAGAAAGATGCTACATATAGAGTTATAATTACCAACAAAAGAGAAGTAATAGGCCGGGCACGGTGGCTCTCATCTGAAAACTAGCACTGTGGAAGGCCAAGGGGGGAGGATTGCTTGAGCTCAGGAGTTGGAGACGAGCCTGAGCAAGAGCGAGACCCTGTCTCTACTAAAAATAGAAAAAATTAGTGGGGTGTGGTGGTGCGTGCCTGTAGTCCCAGCTACTCAGGAGGCTGAAGCAGGAGGATGGCTTGAGCCCGGGGGGTTTGAGGTTGCAGTGAGCTAGGCTGACTCTACCACACTCTAGTCCAGGCAAGAGAGTGAGACTCTGTCTCCAAAAATAAAAATGAAAAAGAGAGAGAAGCGACAGCTAAAGCAGAGGATATAAATGGAATGGTTTTTGTGCCAATTTCTTTTACTAGATTGTTAGTTAGCCCAGGAAAATTATAAGCAATCTGTATTTATCAAGAAAAAGATTGAACTTAGATAAAGATCAATTATATGCACAAATATAAGAGCCACGCAATAGCCGCACTGGGCTTCCCAGGCCTGTTCTCCTACACACTGTAAGGTATTAGCCAGACGCAAGGTCTTCCAACAGAGAACAGCTGGGATTTCTCTATTACAAATTCTATCCTTCGCATTGCATATGTGTTTTTAATGCAAATTTTTCCAAGGGGGCTTATTCATAAACTGCTCTGGGGCACTACCTCTAACATTTTGGTGTAAATTAGCCAACCTGACTTTCTCCTGGGAGCAAAAAAGAGAACAAGAAGGATCTTGGGTGCTTTCAGGGGTGGTGGGAAGAATTTCTGAGAAGAGGAAGGAACTGATAACAAACAGTACCTCTTTTCTTAACTCTACTTAGGGATTAACCTGAAATGCAAATCTGGTTCATTAGCTGGGCCTACAGTTTTCTCATTGAATGTAGTCCAAGGCCTAGAATGCTAAAACTCTACGAATTTTTACAAACCATCTGGTCCCAATTCCCTCTTTTTATATTTGGGCCACTTGCCCAAAGTCATTATTAGTGGCAAAAGCAGAGCTAATACTGAAGACTCTTAACCTATTTTTCTATCACATCCTAAATAAGGGCCTAGACCACACAGGTAACAGTCTCAGGATCTGATGGTGCAGACATTGCAGTAATGGAATAAACTGCCTGCCTTTCCCCCACCAGCCTGATTTCCCATATAACGATGAATGAAGAATAGTCTAGAATTCAATGAGCTTTTATTGAATACCTACTCTGATGCCTATGTACTTTTAAGTGTTATTGGAGAGATACCAATGACAATAAGCAGTATTTGCTGCTTTCAAAGTTCTCTGTAGAGAGCTGTTAGCTTTGAGCCACGTCACAAATCTGCAAGTCACTTGGACGTGGAAGTAACGAAGGGTGTTGTGCAAAGCAGGGTTGTGGTCCAGAGTACTGGACTGTGTTCTCTGACAGTTTCACTAGGGTGACCAAGTGTACCCATTTGCCAGGCACTGAATGGAATCCTGAGATGCAAGACTTTCAGTGCTAAACTGGGAAAGTCCTGGGAAAGCCAGATTGTGTCAATTGCCCTAATTTGCATTTACTAGCTCTTGTGACCTTGAGTGAATCACTAGCGCCTGACCCCCAGTTTTGACATTTGTTGGATGGGATCTGATGCCACCTCCACCACACTGCTGTGGAAGCACTTTGGCAAATCCTGTGCAAGGACTAGAAGGCAGTCCTCCTGAGTCTCAGCCCAGTGCGTGTTAAAAGTTCCATTCTTCACGCCTGTAACCCTAGCACTGTGGGAGGCTGAGGCAGGAGGATCACTTGAGCTCAGGAGTTCAAGACCAGCCTGAGCAAGAGCGAGACCCCGTCTCTACCAAAAAGAGAAAAATTAACCAGGTATGGTTAATTACTACTACATGCTTGTAGTCCCAGTTACTCAGGAGGCTGAGGAAGGAGGATCGCTTGAGCCCAGGAGTTGGAGGCTGCAGTGAGCTGTGATGACACCACGGCACTCTAGCCCGGGCAACAGAGCGAGACCCTGTCTCAAACAAACAAACAAACAAACAAAAAACCCTCCATTCTGGCTGTATAACCTGATTCAGGAATATTCCCATCCTGCGTAGTTCACAAGGAAGAAAAGGCCAAGAGTCCATCTTAGTCTTATGAGGATTAAATACGCACACTGAGCTGAGGAAAACGAGTATTGCAAAGTAGGAGCACATCAGAGAGGGCCGCAATTGTGGAGTTCTCTTTGCTGTTCCCTTTTGCACCAACACAGGAACCAGGTAAGAAACAATAACAGCATCAAGTTGTCATGACATTGGGACCCCTCAGAAAAAATTTCCCTGCCTCAGCTCATACAAAAAAGTCCCTGACAAACTGGTTCTACTCTGTTCTAGCCATATTCCCCAGAACTCTCAAAAGATAGTTCTTTGTTTCAGTTTTAATTTTCCTTTCATTTGTGTGAAAATGTTATTTATCTTCCTTTCTGGGAAGAGTTAGGGTTTCCCAGAATCTCCCCCAGGTTGTGCCACAAACAAGGAGAGCCCCGGTGGCCAGCGCACCAGACGGTGGCGTTGCCACGGCAGATGGAGAAATCACAGTCAGCGCCTCTGCTCACGGGACAGCGCACTGCTTTCCTTCAGTGTGATGACAAGTGTCCAGTGGGCTGCTGTTCCCTCATGTCAACAGCCCTCAAAGATGGTCTTGGGGCATCTCTTTCAAAAGAGATGCTCTTTTGGTTTCTTACTATAAAAATTTGCTTGAGGCCGGGCACGGTGGCTCACGCCTGTAATCCTAGCACTCTGGGAGGCCGAGGCGGGTGGATCGCTCAAGGTCAGGAGTTCGAGACCAGCCTGAGCAAGAGCGAGACCCCGTCTCTACTAAAAATAGAAAGAAATTATCTGGCCAACTAAAATATATAGAAAAAATTAGCCGGGCATGGTGGCACATGCCTGTAGTCCCAGCTACTCGGGAGGCTGAGGCAGGAGGATTGCTTGAGCCCAGGAGTTTGAGGTTGCTGTGAGCTGGGCTGACGACGCCACGGCACTCACTCTACCCCGGGCAACAAAGTGAGACTCTGTCTCAAAAAAAAAAAAAAAAAAAAAAAAAATTTGCTTGAACGTCTTGCTGAAGAAAACATAGTCAAGCTAGTAAATAAAAAAAAAAAAATTCTGACGTCAAGGGAGGGATCTGACCTGGTTTCAATTATTGTATCCCACTGTTTTTATAAATGTGCAAACCTTTCCAAGCTCCAGTGTTTCAGTGTGGCAAATTTGTGCCTCACAGACTCATATCCATAAATATACCACAAAAATCTTTGGCCAGATCATGTGTCTTGTGTGTGTGTGTGTATGTGTGTGTGTGCATGTGTTTTGAGGGGGAAAGGGGTAATTTCTCTTTAGACATAAAGATCACAAGGAAATTACTTTGGCAGGAAAGGAGGTTACAGCAGGGGCAGAACTGAGAGGTCTCAGATGTCAGGCCCGGAGTTCGGATATCGTGTCTGGCAAACGGTACAGCGCTGGTATTTGAAGAGTTTCCATGCAGAATGTCAAGGGCGTGGTTGTCTGGAGTGGTGGTTCATGGGCTGCACTGCTTGGGGAGTTTTACAAAATACTGACGCCAGAGCTCCATCCGGAATGGTTCGTTTAGGATCTGCAGCCTGCCTGGCCTCAGTGCTTGGAAATCAGACTGAGTAGAGAGGCACAGAGACCACCACGGTGGCACAGCTGAGAGAGAAGGGGACGGCTGCGGAGCGAGAGGTGCCATGGCATGAGAAGCACCCAGAAGGGACTGGGAGTAGGTTAACACATTGACAGCCACACTAGAAAAAAAGTTTTCTCCCTGGGGCCACGGTGTTTTGATCCTTTCTAATTTGTTATATTTTATTGGTTTCTGTGCATCAGTTATATGCAATGCAATCCACATTTTTATAATCAAATTGTCAATATTAATTGTAACAATAAGAACATCAACAGGTAAGATTTTCACGAACCAACTGCAGGGTTTTGCTTCATGAGGCCCCTGGGTCAAAACCAGCCTGAGTTAAATTCAACTCACGTGGCAGTCAATGTGTTCAATTAAAAAAAAAAAAAAAATGAAGGCAAGGAGAAATTTTCAATGTACCGTGGGGGCGGAAGAAAAGGAGGGCAAAGAGTCAGGGCTCTGCAGTCCAGGCTCACTCCCAAGGCTCCGGAAAGATTCCTTACTTGCCTTTTCCACCTCCCGGGGCTCTAGGTGTTCCTTGGCTTTGTGGCAACATCACTCTACTCTCTGCCTCCACCTTCACGTGGCCTCTCTGTGTCTGTGTCTTTTCCCCTCCTGTCTGTGTCTTCTCTTAAAAGAACATTTGTCATTGTGACACAGGAAAGTGGCTCCCAATGCCGGGAGTCACTTTTAGTCCTTGGCTTCGGGCAAGAAAGAATTCAGGAGCGAGCTGGGCGCACATCACTGCCTGAGCTCTGCCCCTTGCCCGTCCCCGCCTGTCCCCCCACTACATTGGGAGCACTTCAGTGAGACGTCACGGCCTGGCCTCTGCTGTATTTGAAAACTGCTGTGTCCCGGGTGCCCTGACAGTCCGAGAAGGAAGAGCGTGAGTGATTCTCGGCGAAGACACCTGCCACTCAGGGCGGCTGGGCGCTGTGATCTACACCTCTCAAAAGACAAGATAAATATTCTCCATCAGATCCACGAAGACCTGTTCATGGAGAGTGGGAGGCTGGTTCACGGGGTCTGGGGAAATGTGCTTAGATCTGTTCTTTTCTACTTATTCGTTCTCATTCTGATCTCTGTTCTTGTCTTCATTTTCAGATCTCTTATTACTACACTACTAACCTGATCTTTCTCTCTCCAGCTACCGACTCAGCTTTTTTCTTTTTAATTTATAAAGAGAAGGAATTTATTTCTTACAGTTATAAAGGCTGAGAAGTCCAAGGTTGAGGGGCCTCATCTGATGGGGGCCTTCTGGCTGGTGGGGACTCTCGGCAGAGTCCCAAGGTGGTGCGCGGCATGGCACGGCCAGGGGGCTAAATGTGCAGCTCAGATTTCAGTGTGTGAAACCTCTAGGGAGCTCAGAAAATTTCACCACAAAATATGACTCCTTGGTATAGAGAGTATTTTGAATTGCAGGCCCCTGAGATCAACAAAGCACTGGAGGGGGCTTTCCCTCTACCTGCAGGAATCGGACTGACCCAGCAAAAGCTCAAAGGGGGCAATTGACTTTCTTTCCTCCCCTTGTTATCTCAACATATTGCGCAATGCAATGCAAGTGGACCTGGCCCCGATCATTTAAAACATAATACCTGTCCCTCGTTAATTTACAAGTCAGTCTGTCCCCTGCCCCATTCACCCTCCCTTGCAATCAGTTTGGGAGAATTACCTATATTCCTCATTTCCCTCCCTCCCCTCTAAAGGCATGTATAAAACCGTCTGAACTTCCTTGGATATTGAGCAATCACTCTGTGATTCTCCCCATGAACATGGCAAATAAACCCTTCTCTTATTAATCTGCCTTAATTGTGAGTTGATTTTCAGCAAACTTTCAGGGAAAAGGGAAAGTTGCCCTTTACCCCTACAATATACAAAAAAATAAAAAGAAGAAGAGAAGAAGAAGAAAGAAAGAAAAAGAAAATTTAAAAAACAGGAATTTTTTTTTATATAAAGGAATGCCAAAGATTTTATTATTTCTGCCCATCTCACTTCTGTTTGGGTCTTTTTGATTTTGGGAATGAGGAAAAGAAAAACATTTAAAGTTGTTTCAATTTTTTACTCTCTTGCCCCACGCCCATCCTCTCAGCCCACCGTTCTCTGTGTGCTTACTCTGAGGAGGTTTGGAACACACTGAATTTTGAGTCAGAAGAGGTCCCATCTGGTCACTAACCAGATGTGTAACCTCAGGAAAGTCATCTAACCTCTCTGGACTTAAACCTTCTCTATTTTAAAATGGAAATAATGAGATAATATGAATATGTCCTAATTCATAACATGTACAATACAAATGTAGAAGGATTACAGATTTAAGCATTAACAGTAAAACTGGAAATATTTTAAAAGAAATGATGTTAGGATGGGAAGAACCTTCTAAGCATGATTTAAAACCCAGAAGCATAAATGAAATATTGGTTCATCTGACTACTGTTAGGAATGGGTATTTCAAACACACACAGAAAAACCCAATGACCAAAGCATAGGAAAAGATTTTCATCTGCTTACATTTTACTGGCCAAGTCAGTCACGTGGTTGTATCTACCTGCAGTGGGCAGGTACTTGCAACTGTACCTTGTGCAAACAGGGAGAGCTATAGAATATTTGAGAGCAGTCGTAATGACTGCCACACCTCCTAACATCTCTCAAGTTGAGAAAAAATACGCTGCTTGTACTAAGCAAAAGAAGCTACGTTCTTTGTTTCTCCTGTGCCATAGTAACCAATAATGCTCCAGATAGCGGCTGCTCCACTGACAAAGAACAGAGCCTGTCCCTTGACAGGCAGTGTGAGAAAGCAAGGAAATCTTGTTGTCAAACTGAGCCACTGGCTTCTGTGTTGCTCTGGCCTAATCGACCCATCCAGATGCTACGGACAGAGGTGGACTTGGGGTTCAGCCACGGTGCCCGTCCATCCACCTCTTGTCTCTCACCCAGGCCATTTCACTAATTCTCAGGACCAACCAGGCCCTGTTGGCTTGATAAATTGTAAAGCTACCTTGCATAACGCTGTCTTAGGTTTGTTAAAATTACACCAAATTATGTAACAATCCCTTGCCTGATAAGTAAAGGCATTCCTTTTAATTTTGCCTTTCTGGATAATGAAGCATGCTAGCAAAACTATTGTGCTAAGGCCCTTAGTGTAAAAATTTCAAAACATATGAATAGTTAATATTTTCCTCTGGAATGATGCCCGTTACACTTTCAGATGCTTTGCTGCTGCTTTCTTTACTGTGTGCATGATCTAACTTACCTTCTATTTGCAGGAGAAGGTCTTGCTTTTACTTATAACCAAATATCCTTTAATGTCATTACAAAAATGATGGAAAGTACTGAAAGGGAAGCTGTTTTACAGCATGGCAACTATTTTTTTTTAATTCTTAATATTATTTTTTGTAGAGATGGGGTCTCACTATGCTGCCCAGGCTGGACCTGAACTCCTGGGCTCAAACATCCTTCTGCCTTGGCCTCCCAAAGTGCTGGGGTTACAGGTGTGAGCCACCATGCCCAGCCACCATGGAAACTATTCATGAAATAGTTTACATAAAATAGTTTACATAAAACTATTCATGAAATAGTTTACATAAAAAAAAAGAAAAGAAAAGGTTTCTCAAACTCATTAATAACCACAGAAATGTAAAGAATAGAATAGTAGCAAGTTAGTAATGATGCACGTGGAAAATATGTCATATAAAATGTCTGGAAAACCATACAAGAGCATTCAAGAGTCATCACTCCTGGATGGAAGGATGAGAATTAGGATACTTGTATTTTCTACTTTATAAACTTTGTGATTTTTGAATGTCCCATGTAAAGGAAAATGAAAAGCTCAGGACCACTCCCGCAACTCCTTATGCAAAAGGCAAGATCAAGTCTGGAGGCTGATTCATGTAACACCCCCTTCCCAATGAGCAGCTGTTACCGACATTGTGCACCAGCCAGCTCCCCAGGGAAAGGTAAAAGGCCTCAGGCATCTGCGGGGTACTGCGCCCACAGACCATTCCTATGGAAATTCTTCGCTGGCCTCTATAAACGAGGACATGTCAATCATAGCTTTAGGTGTGCCGTGTAAGTCTAGCTCCTGAAACTGAAGTCTGTTCAATTTCACACTGATAATGTTGATTCCAAGCTTATTTTCCCAGGTGCCTTGGCCTCACACAGCCAGACCCAGCTAATTTTTTAAAAATTACTTTTGTAGAGATGGGATCTTGCTGGTCCTAGCCTCAAGCGATCTCCCCACCTTAGCTTCCCAAAATACTGGGATTACAGGCTTGAGCCATGGCACCTAGCCCCAGAGTACATTTTAAATGGATTGTAGAATATCTTTAAAATCCTTTCTCCCCTTCTTGGTTACTTGCAAGGTGTGGTCCCTGGGTTTCAGCTTCAGGATGCATCACATTGGTTGGAAGGCTTGTTAAAGCACACACTGCTGACCCCAGCCCAGAGTGGCTGATTCTGTGGGGCTGGGTGAGGCCCAGGAATCTGCATTTCTAACAAGTTCTCAAGTGCTGCTGAGGCTGCTAGGCTGGGGGCTGCTAGCCCAGAGGATCTCAAAGCTCCTGGTTTTCTTGTAATTGTGGGGTGATACAGAAGTCCAAACGCTAGAACATCTTTGAAAAGGAAGAGGCTTTAAAAAAGGAGGAAAGAAAGCATCCTTCTAGAAATCTAAAGGAAAAGAAAAAGTAGATATTAAAAGAATAGAGTGCAGTTCGGCTTGATGCAAAAGGAAGCATTTAAGGATTTCCATGCAAGCCAAGAAGCATAGATCCAGGAGGCTTTAATTTAATGCTTGGAATGTGATTCCTTATCTAGGCATCAAAGAAGGAAAAAGCAGAGATAATAATTTAGCTACAGCTTCTCTTCTTAAAACCCATTTTACAGAGGTCTTCTGAATACTACTGTGAGTGTGCATCCTTGATTTTCTGTTATAGAGTTCATTGCGAATTTTCTACCCCAACATTTCTGTAACTGCATTCGATTTTTGTTCATAACACAAGTTGCCCATTCCCAGTCAGCTCAGTCACCATAGATTTCTCTGCCTTTGTTCCTACTAATACGTTCACTCTGCCAGCATGCTACAAATCCCCAAACTTGTATCAATTTATTTATCAGATTTCTTCTTCTGCACCTACAGCTGAGTTTTGCTGGAGAAAATTACACCATCATGCCTATAAACTTGTTTTCTCCTGGGCAAGAGCAGAGGGAGTGCAGTAGACTCTGGCTCCTGGAAGCTGAGACGCTGCGTGAGGAATACGTGAGGAAGACAGTACGGTGCAATTTCCTCCCTGTGAACACCCAAATCTATAGTAAAAATGCAAAAGTTATACCGGGTGCAATTTGATTTGCTGTGAAAGCCAATACAGGGTGCCTAATTTGTCCTGAATTGATGCAGGGTCATATATAGAAAGGAGAATATTAAATAGAGTCCGAGACTGTGGATAGGTGTTGGGTGTACCCAGGCTAAGAATTCACTGGGAGCCTGGACCCAGGTTTGTTTTAGGTTCTGAGGGAGAGAGGACCTCCACTGAGTGACTTGCGTATGACTTGTGGATCTCTGCTGACCACCCAAAATAAGTGACTGAGGCAAAGATCTCAATCAATGGAAGTTTGTTAAGCCAAGTTTGAGGACACACCTGGGAAAAATACAGGCCAGAGATGCATCGGTGACCGTTTTTTAAAGCAGAATGTAGAAACTTTCAGGGCAGAAGGCACGCAGAAAGAAAGAGAGGAGAGGGGTGAGCAGGGAGGCAAATGGCTACATTCTTTCCAGGCCCAGGAAATGTACATTTCACATCCGGTAAGGTGGATGTTTGGAGAGAAGAAGGGATTAAAGGAAGAATGAATTACACAGATGTCTCTGGGGCTGGGGAGGAGGAATGACTGACCTTGTCCTGTGTCTGTTCTGGACCTGGGAAGATAAACCCATAATCAACCTGTGGAACTGAACACACCGTAGTGTTAGGAGCTAGACTTAGCCTGCAGACTCCAATTTATAGTCTGCATGTCCTTGTTCATGAAAGGCCAGCAAGGAACTTCCTTAAGAATGGTGTGGGGGGAAGTGCCCACAGATGCCTGAGGCCTTGGACCTTCCCTGGGGAGCGGGCAGATGCACAATGTGAGTGACAGCTGCTCATTGGGAAGGGAGTGTTGCATGTTTATGGTTTTCAAACTTTCCGGGGTTCTTAGTGTACCCTCTATATTACTTGTGTTTGTTTGGGTCTAGCTCCCTGTTACATTCCCCTCTGCAATTACTTTCATGCCTGAGGTCCCACAACCTGATCTTCACTCCCATTTGCTGAGAATTGCGTGCACAAAGTGAACGCGTTCCCGCTCCAGATCTTCTCGCCTGCAAAGCCAGACATGTCATCTGGGCTCCCATTCTCCTCCCTGCCTTCCCCCGTGACCTCCCGCCTTGAATTACATTGCACACTCCCCTCTCACCTTTGCTTCAGTCTCGCCCTCTTGCAACAGCAGACTGCAAATTGCTCAAGTTTCTCACTGTATGTATGTATTTATTTATTTTTGGAGACAGAGTCTTACTCTGTTGCCTGGGCTAGAGTGCCCTGGCGTCAGCCTAGCTCACAGCAACCTCAAACTCCTGGGCTTAAGCAATCCTCCTGCCTCAGCCTCCTGAGTAGCTGGGACTACAGGCATGCGCCACCATGCCCGGCTAATTTTTTCTATATATGTTTTTAATTGGCCAGATCATTTCTTTATATTTTTAGTAGAGATGGGGTCTCGCTCTTGCTCAGGCTGGTCTCAAACTCCTCACCTTGAGCGATCCACCCGCCTTGGCCTCCCAGAGTGCTAGGATTACAGGCGTGAGCCACTGCACCGGCCAAGTTTCTCATTTTAAAAGGAGATCACTCTCAAATGTAATTTTCCCTTGTGTTAATGCTTTACAGCCACTCTCTTAAAGAAGTAAACTATATTTTCTAGGTTTTTTCACTTCATGAACACATTAAAATTTGACCCCTGCTTACACGACCTTGACCTAAATTATACTATGCCATGTATAATATATAAACTAATATATATTAGTGACTTAATAGTTTTGGTTTTTAAAGGGGGCAATCTTACTTTCACTTTCTGATGATGCATTTGAACTGCTGATGATTCCCTACTTCTGTGAGAGCCTCTGGCGTCTTGACTTGTACAGGGTCAGCCTGTTCCGGCTGACTGAACTTCTCTAGCTGCCTTTTTGATTTGCTTTGCTGGATTCAGTTCTGCTTGCCATGTGAACATTCCCCTTTGTGCTAATCTAGGCTTTCTTCTCCGTCACTTTGCCTGTTCTTTCAAATGACACCCTTAGCCACAAACTAGGGATTTTACTACAGTTTTGCTTTCCAATTGTATATTTCTAATATGACTTTTCTCCTGAACTTTAAGCTGTATGTCCAGCTTCTCAGTACACAGCTGTATCGTCAGATTCCACAGACATTTTTAGCTCAATATATTTCAAAATAAATTCACTGTCTTTATGACTACTCTCTGACTTTCGGTTGCATTTCTGTTGCAATTTGTGTTCCCTCCCAGTCATTTGATCACCTAATTCATAAATGTGGAAATCATCTAACTTCCTCTTCTTAACCCAAAGACATGACATTTAGTTGTGCAGGTTGTTCACTGAAAAAGGAGGCCCAGATCACGGGACGGATCAAGGATTGGTGAGCTGTTTCTGAAGGGCCTAATAGTAAGCACTTTAAGCTTTGAATACCATAGGATACCATATGGTTTCTGTTGCAACTACCTAACTCTACTGCTATAATGCAAGATCAATCACAGATAATGTGTAAACTAATAAGAGTGGCTGGTTCCCATACAAATTCACTAAAATTCAGACTGTGTTCTATTTGGCTAGACCACGGGCCCAGAGGGGCTCGGAATTTTCTTGCCTTAAACCCACACCCCCCAAATTTAATCATCACATCATTTCAATTTTATTTCTCAAGTGTATCTTGAATACATGACTTCAAATTTCTAAAATCACTGTCATTGCCTGAATTTAGCCCTTGAACAGTATTTCAAAGGCTTTCTAACCTGACTTTATATCCTAAAATCCCGCAAACAAAATTATCTTCCTAAAATTCAAATCAAACCATGTCACCAACTTCCATGAAGGGAAAAATCATATATTCTACACAGAGCACATTTGATCTCACTTCTACCCCTGGTCTTCCATCATCCCTTCCCTTGAGCTTTATGTTCTGGCATCACTGAGACCCGTGCAGTCCCGAGAAGCACACGTATGTTCACCCACTGTCCCCTCTGCATTTGCTGCCTTCCCTTCTTCAGATTTCCACCCCAAAAAGTCACATTTGGACTCCAAAACTAGGCTCAATTGTCATATTTATTTCTTTTTTTTTTTTGAGACAGAGTCTTGCTCTGTTGCCCGGGCTAGAGTGAGTGCCGTGGCGTCAGCCTAGCTCACAGCAACCTCAAACTCCTGGGCTTAAGTCATCCTCCTGCCTCAGCCTCCCTAGTAGCTGTGACTACAGGCATGCGCCACCGTGCCTGGTTTTTCTATATATATTTTCAGTTTTCCATGTAATTTCTTTCTATTTTATGGTAGAGATGGGGTCTCACTCTTGCTCAGGCTGGTCTCAAACTCCTGAGCTCAGATGATTCACCCGCCTCGACCTCCCAGAGTGCTAAGATTACAGGCGTGAGCCACCGCGCCCGGCTTCAATTGTCATATTTCTATGAATATTTCCCATTATTTCCCCCTAACAGCTGACAGAATTAACCACTTCCTGTTCTTTGCAAGTTCTTAAACTTACATACACGTCAGTAATTAATCATACTATACTGCGCTGGGAGTCAGACGTACATCTGACTACATTCCTTTCTCCCTTACAAGACCATGTGCTTGAACGAGTGAAGGAAATTTCACCCCAAAATATGACTCCTTGATATAAAGAGTCTTGTTAATGGAAAAACCCTCAACTCTGGAAAATGATTTAAAGACATTTATTCTCAGTAGAACATGTGTGACCATGGCCGGGGGAGCCACACTCAAGAAGTCTTGACTAAGTGGTCTGGGGGCTGCTGGTTACAGTTTGGTTTTATACATTTTAGGGAGACAGGAATTGCAGGTAAAATCGTAAATCAGTACATGGAATGTGTATCTTACTGTCTCAAGGAATCTGTTTTTATCTCTCTGTTAACATTAATGCTGGTCAAATGTTGTATCTGAACTATTAACACAGAAGGGAGTGGTACAACAAGACGTGTCTGACCTCCCTTCCCTTCATGGTCAGAAACTCAGTTTTAAAGTTTTTCTGGGGTTCCCTTGGCCAGGAGGGGCTCCGTTCAGTCAGCAAGGGGGGCTTAGGATTTTACTTTGTAGCCCTTAGAGAGCAACAGGCCTTGGAAGGGGGTTTCTCTCGTCTCCACAAAGACCAGAGGGACCCGTCAAGAACAGTTGTCTTCTCTTCCCTTCCCCATTTGCTCCCTACTTATTGCAGGAAAGAAGACCAAGCAGGTAACCGGAAGGGCCTGACCCTTTTACAAGATAATGCCTGTCTCTCAGGTTCATTGAACTTCTAAGGAAAATCATGTATAAGTCAATCTCTGCTCCCCCTCCATTTACCCTTCCAAGTATCCATTCATTCTCACTCTCAGTAGTAATCATTTATCGCCCCTCAACAGAATTATCCATATTCCCCATCTCCTCCCTCTGCTCTGAAACGAGGTTAGGTAGGTATCTGGGTCTCACTGGGATACCAGCTAATCACTGTGATTCTCCCTGCCTGCGTGGTTCTCTCATTAATCTGCCTCAGTATGAGTTGATTTTTCAGCAAACCTTCTGAAAGGGAGGGGGAAGCCTTCTCTTCACCCCAACATACTCCCCAAAGACAAAAACTGTGTTTTCGTCACCAGTATTTCTGCAGCACAGAGCACAGGACCCAGTATATAGTGAGTCCTCGAATGCCATTGAACTGAATTGACTTGAGTTCTCCTGAAGACTGAAATCTGAAAGCAGCTGCTTTCTGAAACCACCTCCCAGAGAGGCCTAAAATAGGGACATGTTTCTATTTTAACTGCAGAAAGAACTTCCAGATCATTATAGTCCTTGGATGGAAATTGCCAACAAACTTCCTCACTTGATCGAGAGTCACCAGCTTCGCGCTCATGTGAACAAGGTATATCCTTTTCTTCTTCTTCTTTGTCCCTTTCTCACCATTCTTTTCTCTCTTAGCCTTGTGGAAGTGGGTCAGTTGAACTGGGAAAGTAATCATTGCGACTGAGCTCGACAGCAGAGCTGTCTCAGCCTTCCTGAAGCATAGATCGACTCCTTGCTGTTATGATACATGTATTTGCCTGAGGTTTCCAGAGCCAGGGCAGTACATGCCCGGCACATATTAACCAACCACCAAATGTTTGTTTAAAGAGGAATCTGAGTGGTAATTTCAAACAAGCCAATGGAGAATTTTTAGCCTGGGAAGGGCAGACATGGAAATTCTTGGGGTCCTCATTCCACGTTGCATGGCACTGCCTCTGAGTGGGTCTCCCCTGCTTGTCATGAGTCTCGTAGAGCAGCTGAATCAGAGAGTTTCTGGTTACAAAGTCAGGACTGGCCACGAGTCCTACAAGGATAACTGATGAGTCTGGAAATACCACATATGTATTTCCATATACTTATATATATGATGAACATTATACGATAAGATGAGCGATTTTTCTCAAACATATGTAAGGAATAGTGAAACTTCTGGTTCCAGAAAAACTGACATTAGTAACCTCAAAGGAATAATAAAAATGTGTATAGGAAAAACACAGATTTTGATTCAGAAAGACCTGGATTTAAATCTTGGTTTTATTACTTAGTATAATAGCTATGTAACCTTGAGAAAGTTACATAATCCTGTAATTACCCTTCCTTATTTATAAAACAAGAGAAATTCTGGACTCGTGGTATTGTTGCAAGGATGAAATGACCTTTGAGGTGGCCCTTGGACAGTTCTTGCCCTACACCAGCAGGAACATATGTTCACGACTTCCCCTGCTCTTCTCTGCGTCTGTGTCACTCTCATCAGTTTGGAGCACCCCATGATTTCGGAGGTGCAAGAAGGGTTTTTCACCCTCTAAAATTTTCCTTTGCTGACATAGTCATACTTAATGTCTGTAAGAACAAATTCATTTAAAAATATGCACAAGATTAGAACCCTGAAAAGATGAATAAGAGACTGTCTTTAATGTCCGTGAAGATGGCAAACTAGACCTAGTAATCTCTTTACCTGTTGCATAAAAAGTTTTATTGACATGACCAAATAAATACAAAAAGAAGAAAAAAAATCCATAAAAGCAGGAAAACAGAGGAAAGTACCCATGATAGAATAAAAACTTTAGGGAATTTTGGACTATATTAAGAAAATTGTGCATTAGATCCGAAAATAAGTTTATAGTACTCATGCCAAGCACTTAACCAAAGGAAAAGGCAATGCTCACAAGTCCTCCTTCCCCATCTAAGAATAGTAGAGAAGAGAAAGAATGGGGAGTTTGGGACAGTTGGCAGGAGAGCAGACTAGAATTCAATTTGTGAACTATGCGATCCTTTGGACCAGGCTTTATTTGATTAAACTGTCATAATTGCAAGGAAGGACTTTTTTTTTTGGGGGGGGGGGGAAGAGTCTCACTCTGTTGCCCGGGCTAGAGTGCCGTGGCATCAGCCTAGCTCACAGCAACCTCAAACTCCTGGGCTCAAGCAATCCTCCTGCCTCAGCCTCCCAAGTAGCTGAGACTACAGGCATGCGCGACCATGTCCCGCCAATTTTTTCTATTTTTACTTGTTTGGCTAATTTCTTTCTATTTTTAGGAGAGACGGGGTCTCGCTCTTGCTCAGGCTGGTCTCGAACTCCTGAGCTCAAACGATCCTCCCGCCTCGGCCTCCCAGAGTGCTAGGATTACAGGCGTGAGCCACCGTGCCCCGCCAAGGAAGGACTTTTTAAATTGAGTCTCCTCATAGCACAGCACTGAAATCAACCCCTTAACATTTGTAGTGGGTTAAATAGTGTCTCCCTAGATGTTATGGACATGCAGAACTTGTGAAAATGACCTTATTTGGAAATAGGTTCTTTGCAGATCGATTTAAGATGAGGTCATACTGTTAATACATTAGAGTGCACCCTAAATCCAACATAACTGGTGTCCTTATAAGAGGAGGGAGATTTGGACACAGAGACACAGACACACGGGGGAAACACCACGTGGAGACGGAGGCAGAGCCACAGCGACGCAGGTGCAAGCCGCGGTACGCGGAGAGCTGCAAGCAACTGCCTGAAGCTAGGAGAACACGTGCTGCATTCTCAGGAAGGCTCCAGAAGAAATAGGCCCTGCTGGAACCTTCCACCACTGTGAGAGGACAAATTTCTGTCGCTTGTATCACCTAGTTCGTGGTAATTTGTTATGGAAGACCTAGGAAACTGACTGAACACTCTTGGCCTCTATCCCTACTTCTGATTACTTATAAAATATCTAACAAGGTAAAATCACTTTTTTAGACTTCACCACCAAAGGCTGAGACCAAATCAGCTAGAAATTGTTTGTAAGGAATAAATATAATCGTTTCTAGAACCACACATGGAACTATAGCCCACGACGTTTGTCCTCTGGGGTTCTTTACTTGGTACAGACAATTCACAGCAGGTGAATTTACAGCCGTGACCTTTCAGGACACCGAACCTACCACCTGGCTCTGAGAAAGCCTCAACATACCTGTCTGCATCTGGAAACAAAACTCGATCATTCACTTAGACCCATCACTCACATTTCCCAGGAAGACGTGTTCAAAAGGAGCTAGACAAGAACAAATTCATCAGCATTCTGGAAAAACAATAAGAAAAGTCATATTAGCCACTAATTCTAATAAAACTGACCTCCATTCATGAATTTGAATGGACAAACCAAAATTATAAACAATGTGGCCAGAACGGGCAACTCAAAAAGATGTGGGTGGTTCACTGGACAGTCACAGCCAGTGGCCTCCAATGAGTAACCAAAGATGAGATTAATGCTTTAAAACTTCTAATTAGTGTATACAGTATATTGTTGCCTTCATAAATAAAGTGAAGGCTGATATGTAAAAGGAGTTATTAGAAAGCAAAAAAAATTCAACTACATAAAAAATCTCAGTGTAAACTCAATACATTCCATAAAACATTGATTGTTTAAGAAAAGTGATTTAGGGACTCCCTTGAGAAATTCCATAAAGCATAAAGCAAAAATCAAAGAATGCAAATCATCAGAAAAATTAAAATATGTAAAAAAGAGAAATACAGGTGGTGTGAATTTCATATAATGGAGGTCCTACAAGCAGATTACTGTGGGTGGAAGAAAAGCAAAATGTCAAACGTATCAGAACAAAAATTTTCAGATCTTAAGAAATATTTGAGTTTTTACATTGGAAAGACAATGTGGGGGGTGAGGGTGAGGGATACATGTAAATACCGTAGTGAAGTTTCACATTTTCTAGCACAGAAGGAAATTCTGCAAATTCTTAGGAAACAATAAGAATGAAAAGGAGTTTACTTACAGAGTAACAACATAGGACTATTTATCTAGAATACTAAATATTAAAAGAAAATTTAGGCTGGGCGCAGTGGCTCACACCTGTAATCCCAGCACTCTGGGAGGATGAGGCGGGAGGATTGCTTAAGCTCAGGAGTTTGAGACCAGCCTGACCAAGAGCAAGACCCAGTCTCTACCAAAAATAGAAAAATAAGCCCGGCGTGGTGGTGCTGGCCTGTAGTCCCAGCTACTTGGGAGGCTGAAGCAGGAGGATCGCTTGAGCCCAGGAGTTTGAGATGATGATGATGATCATGCTATGATGATGAGCTATGATGACACCATGGCACTCCAGCCCTGGCCAGAAGGAGACTCTGTCTCCAAGAAAAAAAAAAAAGAAAGAAAGAAAAGAAATTAATACCTATTTGAATAGCTAAAATTAAAAAACATCTGGCTATACCAAATGTGGGGGAAAAATGTGTAGCAATAGGGACTTTCATTCATTGCTGATGGGAATGCAAAATAGTACAGCCAGTTTAATAGTTTCTTATAAAATTAAATACAGACAAATATTTATTAAAGTAAATTGAAAAGTTATGTTCATAGAAAAAAATCAGTGTATGAATAACAAGTGTTATTCACAATCACAAAAAAAAAAAAACCTTGAAGCAACCAAGATACCCCTCAACGGGCACGAATACACTAAATAAATGGAGTTACAGCCACCCTAAAACAGTGGGATGCTGTCACGTGATAAAAATGAGCTACTGATTTGTGCAACGACATGGATAAAGCCTAACTACATTTAGCTAAATGAAAGATGCCAGACCCAAGAGGCTACAATTCTGTAATGCCATTCATGTGATGTTCTGGAAAAGGCAAAACTGTCAGGGAGGAAAACAGATGAGCGATTGTTGGAGGTGGGAGAGGAGGAAGTCGACAACTACAAAGGGCCTGCCCAGGGGAATTTGTAGGCTGAGGGAACTGTTCTGTGTGGCACTCCGGTGACGGCTGGGTCACTACACATTGTAAAACCCACAGAACTGTCTGTCACAAAGAAGGGACTTTCACGTACATACATTTTTAAAAAGTGAAACAGAATGTTGGGGGATCCCAGGATGGAATGGGGACCGTGACGAACGTATCTCACTAGACTACAGGTCCAGTGTAGGTCACTCTTCAGTGAAGAGTGCTGGGGGTGGGGACATGGAGGTGACCTACGTTACTTTGGGAAATACTGTTTTGACTGGAATCTGTAAGGCTAAAGGAAAAGGAACGTGACGTGGTTGCTGTACTCCAGTTGGTAAACTGGAATTCCATGGGCACCGGTGGACATTTCTGAGGCTGCTTTCCACGCAGGCTTGCCTCTCACTACACGACAGTGTAGCGCTTCGCAGATGCTACCCTGTTTACAAACTGAAGGTGTGTACGAGCCTACACCAAGCAAGGCTGTCGGCATCATTTGTCCAACTGCATGTGCTCACTTCGTGCCTCTGTGTCACATTTGGTAATTCTCACAATATTCTGAAATTTTTCTTTATTGCTGTATCTGTTATGATGATCTGTGATCAGCGATCTTTGAGGTTACTACTGTAATTGTTTTGGGGCACCGTGAACCAGGCCCATATAAGACCACAAACTTAATTTGTAAGTGTTCCGTGTGTTCTGACTCCTCCAACCAGCCATTCCCCTTTCTCCTTCTCCTTGGGCCTCCCAATTCCCTGAGACACAGTAATATTAAAATTAGGCCAATTAATAACTCTACCGTAGCCTGTAAGTGTTCAAGTGAAAGGAAGAGCCAAGAAGTAAGAAAGAGCATCATCAAAGCACTTTTCAATTGCTCAGGAATGATTTCAATAAAGCAAACGCAAATTAGAATAAAGGACTCAGGAAAGGGAAACATGAGTATGTAGGAAACAATGACAAACAATGAAATCGGTAAATTTTATGGTCATTTCTAAACAATCATTGATAATGTGTGAAACAAGAAACAAATTATTAAAATAATTTATGCATGCAGTGTGCATATGTGTGTGTCTGCACACATTCCTGTGACCAAGCTGTGTTAACATGATGGAGCAAAAAATCCATATTTCTTTTTAACAAAACTCAGGACAAGGACACAGTGGTGTGAGAGTTGTGAAAGTAAAATCACATTTGTATTGGTTTGATATGTTGTGTTATAAAGCAAATGCATTATATATGTGTGTGTGTGTGTGTGTGTGTGTGTGTATAACAGCAAGGTAAGAAGATTTGCCCTCTCAGTTATCATGACTTTATAAAACTATAGAAGTTAAGACCAGATGGTATTGGGGCAGCAATAAACAGAGAGAACCAAAAATACAATAGAGACCCTACACGGAGACCCACGTACATATGGAAACTAAATATGTGCCGGAGTCGAGAGGGCGCATCAGTGGGGCACAGCAGCGGTGGGATGACTGACAGCCCCTACGATCACGCACATGTACAAAATGGTCAGCTGAATCTGTTCCTTTCACCGCAAATACAAATATCATTCCAGACAGATACCAACTTAAATGTAAAAGAAAAAATATTAAATCTGGTAGAAGGAAATTTAGGAGAATATCTTTATGTAAGGAAGAAGTTTTAAACAAGACATAAAATTGAGATATTTGCATGATAAACTTTATTCCATTAAAATAGAACCTCTGTTCATCAAAATAGGTCAAAAGAAAATGAAAAGCTAAGCTACAAACTGAGAGAAGATATTATCACAAATATAACTAAAAAAAAAAAAAAAAAAAAGATTCCTAGCATGAATCCTGGAAAACAATAAGAAAGACAACCAAGTAAAACTGTGTTCACTACACATTAACAGGCATTTTATGGAATAGGAAACAGAAGTGCCCAGTGACATATGAAAGCTGCTATTACTAATAATAAATAAAATGAAAAAACCGTGATGGGCTAACATTTTACAACCACACAGCTGAAAAGTGTTTAAGGGTCGCGAGTTACCAGGTATTGATGAGAATCTAAAGCACCTGAATCTCTTTCAAAAACTGTCATTACCTGGTGATGTTGAAAATACACATTGTCACTGCTAAGGATTCCATTCCTGGGTATATAAATATCTTAAAGCTTCTTGGGCATCTGTGTACCCTGAGAGATGTAAAAGTGTTATTAATATTTATCTTAACAAAATCATGAACAACTGTGAACGAGAATGAACTGCAGCTGCTCGCAGTGCTGTGGCTGAATCTCAAAGCCGTGTAGTGTTGAATAAGAAAAGCAAATCACAGAATATACTGTATTCAGTATGATTCTACTGTGCAAGGTTCAAAATCATTTAAATTAAATAACATATTGCTCACGCTTGAAGTTCTGATTGGGAGGGGGGAAGGAGGGCCAAGGGCAATATACGTAATGTAAACTTTTGTACCTCCATAATATGCTGAAATAAAATAAATAACATGTTGCTTAGTGGTCATATATATACGAATTTTTAATGATATATAAATAGCGAGGAAATAAATACAGAATTCAAATAGGTACCTTTCCCTTAGTTTATATTATTATTTTTTGAGACAGGGTCTCACTCTGTCGCCCAGCTGGAGTGCAGTGGCATGATCACAGCTCAGTGCAATCTCAAACGCCTGGGCTCTAGCCATCCTGCTGCTTCATTCTTCTGAGTAATTGGGACTACAGGCATGTGCCAAGACGCCAGGCTCAGTTTTGTATTTTTGTAGAGACGAGGTCTCACTATGTTGCTCAGGCTGTTCTTGAACTCCTGGGCTCAAGTGATCCTCCCACCTTGGCCTCTCAAAGTGCTGGGATTACAGGTGTGAGCAACCACACCCAGCCTCAAATAGGTGCTCTTGAGGAGCAGACAGGGTAATACCAGCAATGAGAGGAGACACAAAGAGGACTGCAAAGCTTTTGGTCTTTTTCTGTTTCTAAGCCAGTTGATGGATATATGTGCTTATGCATATTCTTTAAGCTGTAAATAGATATTACATGTATTTAATTAATAGTTATAAATTGATATAAATTCATAAAAATACTTCTAATAAGTAAAAAATCATGAGATGCACTTTGAAAATGTTCAGAAGAAAAATATAATGCAAACATGTTTCTTTGAATCATGTTGTAAACTGTAAAGAAATGTTCACAGCGTTTCTGAGAAGCTCTTCAAAGTATGTTTCACTCTAAGAGGGAAAACCACACACATGTCTCTCCCAACATACCTGACTGAGGCCAGAGACCATCAAATTGTTAGTGGCGTTTCATCAGGGAGGATGGGTGTTCGGTGGTGGAGAACCTTCCCACTGTGATGGAAGTCCACAAATCACTATTGCTGTTTTTGGTTCAACCTTATTTATACTAATCCATGAGTTTTTAATACCCGTCATAAGGGACAAATAATTATAAGCCCCAAATCATTTACAATTCAGAACAAATTGGTTTAGGAATAAAATGTGATCAATATTTTAAAAATTCATTTGTGAAAAAGTATTAATAATAATTCTCTAGGCTGGGCCCGGTGACTCAGGCCTATAATCTTAGCACTCTGGGAGGCTGACGTGAGAGGATCTCTTGACTCAAGAGTTCAACACCAGCCTGAGCCCTGAGCAAGAGTGAGGCCCCATCTCCACTAAAAACAGAAAAAATTAGCCAGGTGTGGGGGCATGCACCTGTAGTCCCAGCTATTAATACTTGAGAGGCTGAGGCAGGAGGATCACTTGAGCCCAGGAGTCTGAGGTTGCTGTGAGCTGTGGTGACGCCACGGCACTCTAGCCCGGGTGACAGAATGAGACTGTCTCAAAAAAAAAATAATAATAAAATAAATAAATAAAAATAATTCTTTAATAATGTATATTTTCAATGTGTCTAACCAAAATATAAATAATGTTTATATAGTGGTCAAAATAAATTATTAAAAAGCAAACAATAAACTAGGGAAAAATTTAGACTATTTATTTCAAAGATTAAGATCCATAATACAAAACTTAGTCTACCAAATCAATAAGATGAACAATCAGTGGGGAAAAAAATGGGCAAAGAAGATAAATAGTTAAGTTACAGAGAGATATTTGAATTAACAATAAACAGGCAAAACGACTCCATCTCAAGAATAAACCAAAAATGTAAATGAAAACAATGAAATATCTGGTTTGGGTTAGCACATCAGCAATAAATTTTAAAAAAACCATTTAGCATGCTGTCAGTCAAGATGTGTAGGGAGAAACACGTTGAAAGCAGGAGAGCAAATTAGTAAAATCTTTCTGGCAAGCAATTTTATAACATCCATTAAAATTTTAAATATTCATATTCTTTGATGCATCAATTCCATTTTTGTTAATTTACCTCGCAGAAATACTCAAAAGGGAAAGATGACTAAGCAAGGGTGTTTATTGCAGCCATTGTAATAACCAAACAAAAAAGAAAAAAATAAAAAAATCCCCCTAAATTTCCATTAATAAATAGATCTGTTAATTGAATGAAAACTATACAGCTATTAAATGACAATGTATATGTGTGTGTCTCTCTCTATGTATATCTTTGCTATATAGTTTACTGAAAAAAGAAAGGCATATCACAGTATAAATATGTTGGGTCCGGAGCCAAAAGAGAGACACACGAAGCCTCATGTGTAGCAAATGCTGTTTACTTGTGGAGGGTGGGGGGAGAAAGTAAGTGGCCAGAACAGCCACTTGTAATTAATTCTTTTTCAAACAACCAGCTCCTGGGACCCAGGCCCCAGTCACATCCTTCCTTGGGCTCTGGCCTCTGCCTTATCAGGAGAGCAAGGGAGGGACAGACTTCCTCTCCGTCAGCGAGGGAGGGGGGAGGAATGCCGGCTGCAGCTGTCTGTTAGATTTACAACATCTGGGGATTCTCCACACTCACTCTCGCGGCTACTGTTTTACAAGCCTAAGTTGTGAAGTAACCACATTCTGTCCTTTACATACTTTTCAGGTTCCCACCTAGAACAAACCTAACAAAATTAATATCTTTAATGTGTATAAATATATATTATGTATATAATTACATAAAACATATATAATTATTTTAACAGATATATATGTTATATATTTAATGTACATACATATAAATTCATATAGCTAATTAAAATAAAATCTTAAGGCTCCCCTACCCACCGGCTGACTGAATGGACCCCCTCTTGGCCAAGGCGATATCCTAAAACTAAATTGCCTGCCAGGAGGAGGGAGGTCAGACATGGCTCATCATGCCTCCTCCCTTCTTGAAGATGTCCTTCGTAACCCATTAACAGGCCTAAGGCCGTGCAAGACACACCTGCAGTTCCTCAATTTACACAACAAATACATGGCCTGTGGCTTGTCTCTGATTAACAGAGCTCCTTATCTTAAAACATCTCAAGCCTTTAGACAAAGCTTCACGTAACCCAGCCACAGCAAGTCCACTTGCTCAAGAGTTCTTGGGCGTGGCTCTGGGTCATGGTCCTCAAATTTGGCTCAGAATAAATCTCTTTAAAATTATTGCACAGAGTTTGGCTTCTTTTCCATTGACAAGATGTATACATTCAAATACAAATAAATAAATATAGATATTTATGTTATATGTATTTAATGTATATATAAAATCAACAAATAAATTTTATATTTAATATATATTTTAATAATTGCATAATTCCTTGAAATTTATAGATATTTAGATAGAAGTAAACACAAAACCTTTAATGGTGATTATATCTAATGAGTGATATTGAGGCTAATAGAAACCATTTTCTATTTATAATATATGTACACTATGCATTCTATATGTACAAATATGCATTTGTATTTAAAATTTTTTTACAGTGACATTCTATTGATTTTCATTTTTTCAAAGATATACCATTCATCTTCTCTAGAAAGTCAGTCTAGTTGCCAATATAAAAGGTTAATGGTGGCCCTTTTTCAATATTGTAATGTTCACGCTAGCAAAGTAAAAGTAATGTGTGACTAAAGAGGCATTCAGATAACAAAATTCTGGGGAAAGAAGAGTTATTGAAACCAAATTGTGACAATGCCGACTCTTGCTCCTGTGTTAGAGCTCAGGTGTCCTCAATCTGGCCTCCTTATATCCGCATAAAAGGAGGAGATCACAACAAATATTTAAAAAATCAGGAAATGAGCCAGCTCACTGTGGTACGGTGCAAAAAGAAAAAACATTTTATGTTAGGATGAAATTAAGCTAAACTATTTCTGCAAAGTACTTACTTTCCATCTCATGATGAAGCAAAACATGAGATCAAGTCGATTACCCTAAAACGAGGGAAACATTAGGTGTCTGACTCACTCCCTAACCATGTCACCTTTACTTGTAGGGGGAAGAAAGTTCCACTAAGGTGTTTTGTTTTGTTCTGTTTTTTCTTTCTTTTTAATCCCTTAAGCTGTTTTTTTTTTTTTTTTTTTTTTTGAGACAGAGTCTCACTCTGTTGCCCGGGCTAGAGTGAGTGCCGTGGCGTCAGCCTAGCTCACAGCAACCTCAAACTCCTGGGCTTAAGCGATCCTTCTGCCTCAGCCTGCCGAGTAGCTGGGACTACTCGGCACCATGCTTGGCTAATTTTCTCTATACATTTTTAGTTGTCCAGCTAATTTCTTTCTATTTTTAGTAGAGACGGGGTCTCGCTCTTGCTCAGGCTGGTCTCGAACTCCTGAGCTCAAACGATCCGCCCACCTCGGCCTCCCAGAGTGCTAGGATCACCGCGCCCAGCCTTAAGCTGTTTTTTATTTGTATGTTTGCTTGGACGGGCGAGGCCAGGGACTCTGGAATGTGCAAGAAGTTTCCAGAAAAACGTTTCTATCTAACCAAGAGGAAGTTCTCACCTTGATCTTACTCCTTTACCTGAGGCTGCACTGTGGGAGCTGAGGCTGTTGAGCGTTTGAAAAGTGGCGAGGACAAATGAAGATGCAAGATACTGACCAGATTTTGAAGACTTTGAAAGACTGATTGTAAAATATCTCAATATTTTTATATCGATTATATATTGATAATATTTTTGATATATTGACTTAGGCAATATATATTAGCACACCTAGTTTCACTTGTTCCTTTCTTTTTTTTTTTTAATGTGGCTGCTTGGAAATTTAAAACAAAACATCTGGCTTGTGCACATATTTCTGGCGGGCAGCGCTGACTTAAGGAGACAGCAGGACTGTGGTGTCAGCACGTGCTCCGGGGCCTGGGCAGGCGTCTTCCCCCTCTCTAAGTCTCAGTTTGTCTTCGGACTCTTGGGAAGACGGAGTGCCACGTGCAGGGGACGCTTTTAGCACCCTGCCTTAGACGCTCTTTAGTGAGAGGCTCATAGCAACTACCTAACAGCTGCTGCTCCAGCTCCGGACGAAACGCAGCGTCGCAGCAGCGCCGGCCACGCCAGCCCCGCACGGCCGGGCCACCTTGGGGATTCTCGGAGCCGTCTCCAGGAGGCGGAACCCGCGGGGGACGGCGGGGGAGGTTCGCCCACCGCCTACCCCAGGCCCCGGCGGTGCCTGCAGGCAAAGGGACACCAAAAACACCAGGGTCGCCCTTCCTGGCGCTGCGGGCCTGGGAGAGGGGCACGCGGACGGGTGTAGGTCAGGCTGTGTCCAGAGCCGGGGAAGGGGATGGGACAGGGGTCATTTCAAGGATGATACCACCTTTAACTGTCACAGTGACGCTGCTGTCAGTTCCCCGCTGTGACAGTGAGGAAACGGGCAGGGGGTGGTGTGCGAACGACCTGGCAGCATCATGGCACCGTTCCAGCCAGGGCTGAACGCACTGGCCCAGCTCAGCTACCTTTCTGCGGGGTTTAGTCCGATTCCTACCTTCTCGAGCTACTCAGGTATCACGTGCGGAGAAGCGCCCGCGCGCGCAGGGCTGGCGCAGGGTCACCGGGCCACAGGTACGCAGACGGCGCTGTGCAAGTTGCTGCGATCTGCCCTGAACACTCTCAGTCCCGGGAGCCGGTTATCCGCACCCTCCAACCCAGCAGAGGCTGCCGTGATGGCACCAGATTTGCACAACCATGAGCGACGACGTGGGGGCTCAGCTGGGGGTCGAGGTACTTCCCCAGCAACATCCTAGGGACGCCTCCTGCGCTGCGGTGTCCCGGATCGTGGGATAAATAGCTGTGTGCAGGCTCTGAGCTGCCTCATTAAACTACAACTCATTTCCTTACACCCAAAGGACCTTTCAAGTCCTGGAATGCCTAGTCTGTCCCCATCCACGTGACTCACAGTCTGCGGAACTTTTCTTGCACAGATGCCCCTCCTGGACTGCCAGTTCCTTACGAGCTACCGGGCACAGCGCCTGGCCCACCTGGTCCTCAGCTGCATCACCATGGGGTACGTCTGGCAGGAAGGAGACACGCAGCCTGAACAGGTAAGGGGCAAAGACATGCTTGTCCCCTGTTGTCGGGCAGCTCTGTTGCCTCTGGAACGAGGCTCTGTGCTGGGCACTGCGGTTTTCCTGGAACAGGGGTACTTGCTCGTTCTTTTTGATGGTTATCCATTGAAGGAAGGGTGGAGGGCCTATTTACATGATTTTCTTTTCCTGACTAGGGAGCTAATTTTCTTTTAAACTGATAGTCATGGCTCCCTTTAATTAGTAGCTGAATCTATTTTTCTCTGGCACCTTCTTCCAAGAATGTGCAAAGAGCCGAATTTGAAGGCAGATTCTAAGAGTTTATTAAAAAAAAAAACTTAACAGCATTGTAAACTAGTATACATATCAGTTATCTTGGTTGCTTTTCGCCATCCTGCAAAGTAAACAGGGCTACGCTATACCCAGACCACAGACGACCGCAGAAGTTGAATTTCATGCCCAAGGTCAGACAGCTAATTAGTGGAAAAGCCGAGACCAGAGCCCAGATCTTCTGATTTCAGTAATGCAGCCTTCTTTCCCCAGGGCGACACAAGGAGATTTACAACACTAATCTTTATTTTTTAATACTGCTTTCTTTCTAGCTAATTTATTAGTCTGTCACCAATAACGCATCTAAATCTCTTCTGAACCTTTGTATAATTTTAAAGTTTGAACCTGAACCTTGAGACGTGAAATCTGCACATTCCACTACCTACACTGTAAATTACTATTTCTTTTCATTTTTTATAAGTGCACCTTCGCAGAAATCAGGGAGTCACCCTTGTCCTAGAGCCCAACCCGGCTGTGAAGGGAGCAGCTCTAGCCCATTGAGTTTGCCTGGTGGGTTCTGCCTGTTCTCTTGCATGTGAACACGTGAGGCCAAGGGAGAAGGAAAGTGTGGAGCTGCTTGAGATTTTTGTATGTCAGTACATCTCATTTTTTTAATTTTTTAATTTGTTTTTTTTGAGACAGGGTCTCACCCTGTTCCCCGGGCTAGAGTGCAGTGGCGTCAGCCTAGCTCACAGCAACCTCAAACTCCTGGACTCGAGCGATCCTCCTGCCTCAGCCTCCCGAAGTAGCTGGGATTACAGGCATGTGCCACCATGCCTGGCTAATTTTTTGTATATATTTTAGTTGTTTGCCTAATTTCTTTCTATTTTTAGTAGAGACGGGGGTCTCACTCTTGCTCAGGCTGACCTCAAACTCCTGAGCTCAAACGATCCACCCACCTCGGCCTCCCAGAGTGCTAGGATAACAGGAGTGAGCCACTGTGCCCCGCCAGTACATCTCATTTTAAACATTTGTGTGTCTGATGGTGAAAACTTTGACATCTAGGTACATCCCCGTGGGTCCCCCCTGCCATCTGCTCCTCAAACCGTTATCCTAGACTGGGGGGAGGCGTAGAGGAAGGTGATGGGCATGGACGTCTCCAGCTCCCAGCGTGTCCATGTAGTTCCGGGCCACCATGAGGGTCCTTGTCCGCACTATGACCCCCACCTCCGATCATCTCTGACTTGCTGTTTCTCCTCCTTTGGCTTTTCAGCCAAGTGAGTGCCTCACTCTCCACCGCCTTCTGCGGAAAGTGGACCTTACGTTCACATTTCTAAACTCTTCAAGGCTCTTCATGATTTTCTATTTAAGAAATAATTCTATCCCAAATGTGTCTAAAAATCTAAGGGAAAACAAAGGCAGAAACAGGGCTTCTTTACTAGACCCTTCTATCTTAAGGGGAGGTGAAAGCAGAGATGGAAAACTGGGGGCATAAGAATGTTCAGTTTTTTTCCTTTTGAATCCAGACTAACCTTTAGCACAGATAGAAACCCCCGGGGTCCGAGTAGCTTTTCTGGACTTACAGCTGATAATGCTCTGTAGAGCGCTTCTCAGGTAAAAGAGGGTGAATGAGGTCTCTCTTGAGGTGGCTTACTTGAAGTTGTCCTTGGGTTCGGCTTACGAGTGAGCAGCAGAGTCGGTTTCCACGCAGGCCGAGGTGGTCTGTCCTCCCATTCCGCTAGGGCGTCCCCGGGCTCCTGTTTCTCACACGTTCCTATGTCTGTTTATGTGTCTCTGTCTGTCTAGAGACATTTTTCCCCACTGCTGATCTCCTCGGTCCTCTACACGTGTTGGTGATGCTTTCAGAGGTTGTTTTATAGTCTATGTGTATGTGTGGCAACCTGGCGATTTTCACATATCTTACACTGTGTACTCGTGAATACTGTTTCCACTGGGTTAACAGAGAGATGTGCGTGAGGTGTACGAGTATGGGTCACTCAGGTAATTCCAGCTGGCCGCCAGGTCATTTCCCGGCCACAGGACTGCTGGAATGAAAGACCACCACGGCTGTGTCCTCTGGCGCGTTCTTCCTAGGATATGCTGATTGTCTGGATTTATACCTGAAAGGTTCTGCCGAGAAGTCTTGCCCTTCCCCTTGTGGAAGTCTCCAGGAACTTGGGGCTCCCTCCTATCCTGGTCCACGCCGACTTGGTGCTGACAAACTGGACCAAAAGGGACCCGGCAGGGTAAGGAAGGGAGAGGGTGGTCTGAATTTTAACTGATGACACTCGGTGGGAGGCCATCGTGTGATGTCGACCCTTCCCGCGGGAAACGCCCAGGCCTTTGCAGCTATTTTATGTTTGGGGATGTTCATATTTATTGTCTGCTTTTATAATGCCAAAGCAGGGGTGAACTTGAACACCAGTTCAGAAATCACAGGCCCCAGAAGTTTCCTCTTGATACACTCTGAACACGCTGGCCCAGACCACTTTTTCTTGTTTGCTTCCACGTCACATCTGAGTTTCTCAGTGTGACCTTCAAGCTCCTGAAGAACCAGACTTCACTCATTCTTTCTCACCCAATCGTTTGTTCCCTAATATGCCTCCCATTGAAGCCAAGTGAGAACCAGGAGCTTCAATAAGCGATCATTACATAGTGATCATGAATGAATGATTATGGGCGAATTAACAGCACGTGCCCTAAGTACATTGGGTTGAAATTTCCAAATTAACAAAGCCATCATTCCACTGAGCTCACATCGTTCTCCTGTCAGTTGGGCTGAGAACAGGGGAATTTATTTACACAAGAAACAACATGAGTTTTGTTTTGTTTTGGCTTCTGACCATATCCTGCAAAATACGTGAGTTTTTAACAAATAAGAAATCTAATAAACAGTCAGAATTAGGTGGAAGAGATGAAATGTTAAATTTCCCTTTGAACTTTATAGTCACAGCCAAGTTTATTTCAGGCCGTAGATGGAAGAGATAGCACTTTCCTGGTGACTGGATGAGGAGACATCGAGGCTGGATCTTAGGAAGAGTGTCCTTAGCTGAAGGGTTGTGGGAAACCCCGGGGTTGCCAGAGGAGATGGTTGGAATCTGTTTTAAAGGAATAAGCATTTTAATTAGCGAGCTTAGACTTTGGGATTAATTGATGTGCCCCTTGGAAGAAGTGAGATTGGGCCACCTCATCTCTCTACGCACCTCTGAGTCCTGGGAGCTTATGTTTTCTATAATTATTAATTGTGATCTTTGACCAATTCTGCTTTAACAACAAAATAGGTGATTATTGAAAGCTGCTGAATCTGGCTCAGAATTTGGATGAAAAATAAATGTAAATAGATGTGCGTAAGTCTGGTCAAGTTGGATTTATGATTCAAAGAGAAGGAAGGTTGAAGGGGAAATGGCTGTACTGGGAGAGTAACGTCGAAAATACAACAACAAACAGCTAGTGTCCTAGGACGTGGGGGCGCAGGGCTAGTGCAGTCCAGGCGTGCAGACACAGTTGTCGGTCTCACCAGACGTTCTTGGTAATTACCCTGTGCAATCTTTTATTAATAATACACCCAGCACAGAGCTAAGTGCTATGAAGAAATGAAAGAAACAGAAGCAAAGTACTGCCCGGATGGTCAGATAACAAGACAAAGCAGTGTGCCAATGTCAGAGTGGTTCAAACAATGCAGCCTTTAGAATTTCAGAGAAATAACATCAGTGCAGGCTTATAAATCAGCAAAAGCATCAGGAAGGGGGCAGAACTTGATCTAAGGCAAGTCCTAGGAGATAAATGGGAGTAAAATAACTAGAACCAAAATGAGGGCTGTGGGAATTACACAGATATAAGGGGAGTGAAGTAGTTAATCTAATTGCCACAGGTCAGATATTCTGGGGCCGATACGTGAGCTGAGACTTGACTCACTCTTTATCATACAGTTGCCCTCATCGAGTCACAGCCTGTGGCCTCAGAGTGCGTGTGGATGTACGTGTGTCTGCGAGTGCATTGCACATGCGTGTGCAAGCCTGTGTCCATGTGACCCTAGAAGGTGTATCTGGCTTACAAATTGAATTGTTCTTTTAATTTTCTTTTTCTCTTGGTGGTTTCCAATAACTGAAATTGGACTAGACCCCTGGAAATCAGGTAAGTTCTCAGAAATCCTTTGCTCACTTTAGAATCCATGCTAACTTTAGCAAGTTTACAACAAAACAAAAAGGAAAGCATACTAGATTATATACAGTATAATAGTCACTAAATAAAATTTATGAAAAAATACTAGAAGAAAATGTATCAAAAATGAATAGTCCAAAAGCTGACAGTGCCTGCCTCTGCCTGGCAGGCCATAGGGGATTAATTTTCTTTCCTTATTTTCCAATTTGTACATAATAAAACAAGTAAAGAAAACTTCACCAAATTTTTGTGACTCTTTGAAGTCTACTGGTCTGAAAAGATTCCTCATTTCACTATGACTTCTATGAAGGGCCAGCGTGCAGGCAGTGGCACCTGCAGGTACAGAAGAGTCCCCTTGACGTATCTGCGCCTACACGGGCTGGCGCTCATGGGCAGGGCTGGGCCGGATGGCTCCTCGGGCTCCAGTTCCCACGGAGAGCGAGAGTAGCCCCCGAGACAACGTCACCTCTCCCATCGGCAAACCCATCAAATAAAGGGGTCCGGAAAAAAGCTATTGCTCAGAGAGGGGGGCGTGGAAGATAAAGACATCACTTCCCAAGCTAATGTACCCGCTGGAACAAGAAGAGTCCTGACTTATGTTTGCTTTATTTGGTTTTGGCGTTTGGTTTTTCACCTTTTCTCATGCTGAAAATGTTAGAGGCAAAAGTGGTCTATAGAGTTAAGTTTTGAGGTTTTGTAGACTGGATCTACAAAATGACAGCAGGTCGTTTAAAAATTGTGTCTCTGTAACAGCCTTCCAGCTCCCACTCTATGACACAGCATGTGGTTAAATAAATAAATACATATATTTATATATATGTATCACAGATCAGAAAGAGCTCTAGCCTGCGT
The DNA here is from genome assembly GCA_028533085.1 of Varecia variegata. Lineage (NCBI taxonomy): Eukaryota > Metazoa > Chordata > Mammalia > Primates > Lemuridae > Varecia > Varecia variegata. Next base: position 2,253,650 of record CM052451.1, on the reverse strand, counting down.
AATGAAACTGTTCCCAACCTGGTCCAGCTATGTGACTTTGGGCGAGCTGCTTTTCTCTTTAGGGCCATAGTTTCATGCCTGTAAAAAGGGAGCATGGACTTCGCTGCTGCCTGGGGTCGGTTTGGCTCTAAGACTGTGGCTTTTGACAGCAACGATGTGATGGGCCATAGAATTGGCCCCGCAGCCCTGTGAAGAGTCAGGTAAAAACTGCCCACGCATGTTTCAGCTGTTCCACTGCAGGGTGGGCTAGGACCATCAGGGCCGTGCTAGACTTTGAGCGTCCTCTGGTCAGATGAACCTGAGCTTGAACTTATCGATTCTCTTTCCTGCCTGGACGTTGCTGAAGTCAGAGCTCGTGCTCAGGGCTGTCTCATGGTGAGGGGAGAGTTGCTCACTGGTTCTGCCTCGCAGCTGTCTAACTGGGGCAGGGGGGACACCTGCAGGCAGTGAGTGCTCACAGCACAGTGTCCACACCTCTGATCCTGCCACCGTCTCCTTCCCAAGGAACTTGGAGACCATCGTCTCATTTCCGGGCGGAGAGAGCCTGCGTGGCTTCGTCCTGGTGACTGCTCTGGTGGAGAAAGCAGCAGTGCCTGGGATTAAGGTATCTTCTCGCTTCACGGCACTTTATTCTTTTAAATGAGAACTCAGTCTGAGCTCTACCCCCGCTCCCAGCCCGTCCCTGTGGTAGACTTCTCAGTACCGAGGAACACAGACCTCGTCCTACTTAGCTCAAGTCTGAGAGAAAAGATCTAAGTTCTAGCCCACAGTGTTAGCTCCTTTTTCTCAATTCCTGTAAAACCTGAATGGACCATTTGTCCATCCTACACACACAGTATTGCTCTAGGCAATGGGAAACCACAGAGAACAGGCAGACATTGTCTCAGCCGCCACAGGAGCTCACCTGGGGGAGCTTCCTACAAAATATCCAGTGGAGGAAAATGGATTAGAATAGGGTACTACGGGGAAAAGTGTGGGGTTTCTTGAAAAGACAGCTAAAACCTAATCCAGACTTGAAGGGTCAGGCAAAGCTTCCCCAGACAAATGACAGGAAAACCAGAGTGATGTATAGAAAGAGGGGCGGAGGGGGGGGGGGAGGGCGGAGCAAAGCACATTATTATTACTCCTGGCAGAGAAAACTGCTGTGAAAAGGCTCAAGGAAAATGAAAAGTATTTAGAGCTGGAAGGCGTCGTTCAGGGCTTGCAAACTTGAATTTCTTCAAGGAGTAGACAAGTACCAGAAAGGCAGATACAAGACAAAAGACAGCATAATCAGCTCGAGTTTCTTGCCTTGCCTCAAGATATTTAAGGCAGATTTATGCCTTCCCTCCCCACCTTCACCAGTGGGCATATGTTGAGTGCCTACATTGTCCTGACATAATTGTTCCAGCACCTTCTTTCACTCTCAGAAGCGAAACTCCACGGTTACTTTCATTCTCACTCATCTGTCTAGTCCGTTGGAAGGCACAGGATCCAATGCTGGCCTTCCACGTGTAGTTCAGGTAAGGCAGAGACCGCCCGAAGGCAGGGGAGGCTTCATGGCAGAGGGGTCTGACTTCATGGAACACAGAGCTTCGGAGCGAGGATGCCCTGGTTGGAGATGCGGAAATAGAAGTGATCATAATGTGTGATAAATCAGGAAGAGAAACGGGCCAAACAATCGAGTTCACCCCTTGAGAGGTACAAGAAGTAGCATCCAGTGGAAAGTACAGGAAATCCTAACCAGGGGTCTGTCTGGGAGGTGCCCAGAGAGATCCGGCCCTGGGGCGACCCCACAGCAGAGCCAGTTAGGCT
>CM052451.1:2200276-2251356 GCA_028533085.1 Varecia variegata | reverse complement strand
CCTGGACCCTGCTTGCATCAGGGGATGGAGTCTGTGTCCCTGCGTGTGTCGTGCTTGTAACTCACAGAATGCAGCAGGACAGCACGCGACCTCTGAGGCACGGCCAGAAAAGGTGACACAGCTTCTGCCTTGGATGCTGTGAAGAGTCCAACTCCCCCGAGGCCACTGTCCTGTGGGTGCGAAGGCAGAACACGCAGAGCAGCCAGGCGTGGGTGCTCCAGGTGAGACCTGGCCAGGAGGGACCACACCTTCAGATGACTCTGGGTCCCCATCCCCAGTCACCTTCTGTCTTCAAGTGCCCCCAGCTGAGGTCCCAGACACTGGCGCATAGAGGAGCCGTCTTCCCTTGTCCTGCGCAGATTCCTGACCAGCAGGATGTAACGGTGGTTTTATGCCACTAGTTTTCAGTAGTTTCTGTGCAGCAATAGTAACCGCAAAATGAAGTTATAAAAATAATAACAGATACTAAAAACTGCAAGGTTTAAGGAATCACACAGATTCTCCAGTGATTGTCTCTGGTTATAGTCACGAGCTTTCTTCTGTAATGAGGAGACGGTGCCCAGAGCCTGGCTGGACGTCTTCCCTCTGCTTGCATTTGCTGAACAATTTTCAGATTTTCAAGTGTTCGAATCATGGGCAGACATATTTCATGGCACGTTTGTGAGGATAGCTCCTGTTCTCTAAGCATCAGTTTTCTCTTCAGAAAAGCAAAAGGATATTTTTCTCTCCAAAGAGCCAGGGAAATGTTTGCCTTTGTTTCCTTCTGAATCAACAGAATTTCCAGCTTCTGCCTGACTCATTGGCAGCTTTAAGCATTTTTTCATAATAGCCACAAGGAGTCAAAATGTTTCCTTCTGACAGTTTAGGGGACGTGTTTAAATCAGATTTCTTACGAGTAGCTTGGGCTAAACTATAGTGTGAACTGCTGCTGCTGTTCCTTCTGATGGGTTCTCTTAATTTTGTGGAAAGAATTTTCCATCTTAGCTTGTGAACTTATTTTGTCTAAACTCAATTAGAAAGTGATTAACAATGGAATTCTTCTCTATTTAATTCCATATGATAATAAAATCATGTTAAAGTTTCTTTTTTTATTTTTTTGACCTGGAAACAATGTCCATGACATATTGCTAAGTGAAAAAAGCAGGATACAGGACAGTATGCGCATGGGGCACTGCATGGCAATATATGGAAGCTAAACGCTTGTACCCCCATAACAATTTTGAAATAAAATAAAGAACATTATGCACAATATGCACCCATTTTTATAAAAGTATACATATTTGCTTAACTGTCCACTCATTTCTCCCTATTTGAATTTTCTATAATGAAGATTATTTTTGGCCGGGCGTGGTGGCTCACGCCTGTAATCCTACCACTTGGGAGGCCGAGGCGGGTGGATTGTTTGAGCTCAAGAGTTCGAGACCAGCCTGAGCAAGAGCGAGACCCCACCTCTACTAAAAATAGAAAGAAATGATCTGGACAGCTAAAAATATATAGAAAAAAAAAATTAGCCGGGCATGGTGGCGCATGCCTGTAGTCCCAGCTACTTGGGAGGCTGAGGCAGGAGGATCGCTTGAGCCCAGGAGTTTGAAGTTGCTGTGAGCTGGGCTGACGCCACGGCACTCACTCTAGCCCAGGCGACAGAGTGAGACTCTGTCTCAAAAAAAAAAAAAAAAAAAGAAAAAAGATTATTTTTTAATGGGGGGTAGGCAGTGAGGGAGTTATTAAACTCAGACTAGCCCAAATGTGCCCCCAAAGGCTCCTTCTGGGAAAGTAAATGTTTCTGTTCAGCCTGTATCTGGGAAATGGCCATTGCCTTATAAATTTGAGTGTCCCTCAAAGATGATGTTCACTCAGACTTCCTTTCAGCCAAACTGTACAATAGCAATTTTTTATATTAAAGCTTAAAACAAACGAACAAGAAACTTAATTAATATCCAAAAGAAGAGATGAGAAAATACAAATCTTCTCTTCATTTATCTTACTTTTACTTACTTACTTTTAGAGACAGTCTTGCTGTGTTGCCCAGGCTGGCCTCAACCTTCTGCCTCAAGCAATCCTCCCGCCTCAGCCTCCTGAGTAGCTGGGGCTACAGGTGTATGCCACCATGCTCAGTTCAAATAACTTTTTTATTTTCAGATACTTTTTGTAGAGATGGGGTCTCACTTGTTGCCTTGTTGCTTATTCTCATCTAAGACACCGGAAGACACAAGCTCTCATTTTAATAAAGAAACAGCCCAAGTACATACTACTAAATTATACACAGCTACATTTCCTAAGTTTAGCTTATTGCGACAGTACAGTAGGAGTTGGCAGCTTCTACTTCACACCATCTACAACACTCACTCTGTTCTCCACGTCTGTCGCTCGCCCATGCAAAAAGGCGGGTATACACAATGATGTCTGATGTTTCCTGGTTCCCATTGTATTAATATAATAGGAACTTGATATCTCAATTAAAAAGGTAAAATGAGGACATTTACCATCAGACTGTAATATTCCTCTTCTGAAAGAAGATACTGTAGTACTTGAAGATGTGCTTTCAAAAAAATCATAGACCAAGTGAAAGGGTCACCCTATCAAGCACGCTGGGACTACATCTAACTTAGATGAATTCCCGCAGTGACAACCACGTAACTCAAGAACAATCTAGGCTTAAACGCTCCAGTAACTAAAACAACAGTAACAGGCACAATGATTAGTATAAACACCATTAATAGGCACTGAGTGTAATAGGGCAGACAATATTTGCTTCTGCATTCATACTTACTCAATTATGTTTTTATTTAAAAAAATGGTGCTGCTCAAGCTATTAATGTTTTACCACAAATTAATGTTGATAAATATAGCAAATGCTAAAAATCTAGCTGGGTTATCATGCATGTATATAACCAAGACAAACTCGAATTTATAATAAAGGTGACTTGCATTCCAAATGAACTCTACCTTTGTCTTGTATTAAAAGAGCAAGCATCATGCATTAACCCAGCTGCCTACTTGAATTATAAAAGTAACATGATCCAATATGAAAATAAGAAACTACAAATCCCTGGCAGTTACAAATTGCAATACACAGTGCACACAGAGCAACACATTCTAGTACAAAAGAAAAATATTTTAATACATTTAAAATCCAAATTTTTAAAAAAGTCGATCATGAAAAAGATTCTCAAGTCAGAATTAACACCTCAATCATTGCAGCTGTGTAGGTGTGTATGTGTATCTGTTCCAGAATCATGCAGACTCTTGCTTCTCTACACACCTCTCTCATCATTCCTTCAGATCAGGAAAACTGAATTTGTTGAACACCAGAAGTTTGTTGGCACAATGTCATGTAAACCACAGGATTGTGTTGTTGGCCGTCTGCGGTTATCGAGCCCGCTGCTAACTGGCTAGTAAATGCCTCCTCCGCAAGCTGGTCACTGGGCCCCTCTGTGACTGCTCCATCAATTCCCTTCTCTCTTTCCCTAGCCTCTCAATTTCTGAAGGTGTCATTTCAGAGGTTCCCCCTAACTGTCAAAGCCTAATGTAGGGTGGCAAAGAACTCGCCCTCTGCCCATTGTTTTCTGGTTCTGTTACTGTCCCCTTGCTGCAGACGTTACAAAGCAGATGAGCTCACACATGCTTGAACACCATCTTTGGCATCTTTTGCAATGTTTTCCATTTGAGGTGTGGCATTTTTCATTATCCCAGCCATCTTTGCCATTGGAAGACACATATCTTGTTCTCTGAACCCTTCCTTGGAACCATTTTTGTCTTCATGATCATTCACACGGTTCTCAGTATCATCTTGAGGGTCTATGACAAGGTGACTTTTCCAGGAGAGGCTGCAGACATTCCTGGGTGAGGAGCATCTGTCGTAGAACTGTCACCGCCCATCCCAGGGCCGCCCTGGCTGGCTCCTGCCTCCAGTCGGCCACTCGGTTGGGCAGAAAGTGGCTGTAGAGGAACCGTCTGTCCCCGTGCAGAGATCCGCTTCCAGGACGCACCTCCCTTCCCGCCCATGGTGACTTTCCCAAGTTCATCTTCACTCCTTTAGGGATTCCTTCAGGACATCTTTTAGGATTCCCTCCAAGGAATGACTAGCGAGGTAAACTCTCCCATCTAGAAACTTCCTTATTTCACTTCAATCCCTGAAGAGTATCTTTGCTATCACTTACATTCTTTTAGATATTGAATATATCGTACAGTATCTTCTGGTTTCCATCATCACTGTTGAGACATTAGCTGTCATTTTACCTTTTTCCCTGACTGCTCGTAAGAGTTTCTCTGTGTCTGTCGACCTCTCGTGTCACTGAGTTTGCTATGCTCAGGTTTCCTTGCGCTTTTTGAGTTGATGTCACTTATCACCGTCCGGAAGTTCTCAGCCGTTAAGTCTTCACGACCTGAGCTCATTCTCTTCTTCTCTCCGTTGGGGACTTCTGATGAGAACGACCCTCCTGCTCTGTCCCCATTCTCTCAGTCCTGTTGTGTCTTCCAGCCCTCTGTCTCCCGGTGCTGCGTTCTCGATTAATTCCTCTGACCCAATTCACCGATTTTCTCTTCAGCACCTTCCAGTCTGCTGCTAAACACATCGCTGAGTGGGCTGTGTTATTTCTCCTTGCCAAAAGTTATGTTTTGCGATTCATCACCACAGACTTTCTTTCTTGAATATCGTTTGCGTCTGTTCCTTTCTCCGTTCCCACCGTCACACGTCCTCGGGACCTGGCTGTCGTCGCCGCTGGCCCAGACTCTGCAGTCGCCTCCCACGTCCTGGTCCTGAGCTCCTTCTATCTGGTCTCATCTGTTCCCTGCACAGCAGCCCGAGGCAACTCTTAAAAGTGCAAATGAGGCTGCGTCACCTTTAAAACTCTTCAGCATCCCTCTGGCCCTGTCCACAGGTGGCTGCCGAACACTCGCCATGAGGCCAGTGTGCCTGGGGAACTGTCCATCTTTTTAAAATTGTGTTTATTTTTAACTAATTTAAATTGAAATTCAAAACTGAATCAGTATAAAACAGTTTTCTTGTTAAATATACCGTTATTATTAGAAAGACTATATTTCACTTAATTGTTGAAAATTTAGCATCCAAATGTAAATTGGATGTAAGTGTCAAGTAGAAGTGTGTGAGTATACACATGGGATTTCAAAGGCAGTACAAAAATCTCATTAATAATTTTTGTATAATTACATACAGAAATGTTAACATTTTGGATATTTGGGGTTAAATTAAATATATTATTAATATTAATTTTAGTTGATTTTTTTCCTTTTTGAAATGTTACTCTAGAAAATTTAAAATTACTGTTTGTTTTGTGTTACAATTACAGAATATCTGAGACTGAGTAATTTATAAAGAAAAAGGTTTATTTGGCTTGTGATTCTGATGGCTGGAAAGTTCAAGATTGAGCACCCGCATCGGGTGAGGGGCTCAGGCTGCTCCCACTCCAGGCAGACGGGGACCGGTATGTGCGGAGATCACACAGCAGGAGAGGAAGCGGGAGAGAGAGGGGGCAGGTGCCAGGCTCGCGGTAACAACCGGCTCTCTCGGAAGTAATAGAGACACACTCGCCCTGGGGAGAACATTGATCTACTCACGAGGGATCAATACCTCCCATTAGGCCTCACCTCCGAAACTGGGGATCCAATTGCAACATGAGGTTTAGAGGAAACAAACATCCAAACCACAGCAATTACATGTGCAAATCACATTATATTTCTCTTGAGCAGCACTAGTTTATTCCTTACTCTGAAGATAAGGTGAAAACCTTTAGCCTTTTCTGCAAGAGCTGGCATTAGCTGATCCCAGGCTATTCCCCTTTTAATTTAGTTTTATCTGACACCATGTTTCCTTCCCTCTTTCTGGTACTAGCTTTCAGTTCCTGAAGAGAATCTTATTTCTTTTACTTCAAGGCCTGCTATTTCCTCTGCTTCAAACACTCCCTCCTGCTCAGCCGCTGCCCAGGAGGTCAAGGTTGCAGTGAGCTATGATGATGCCACTGCACTCTGGCCCGGCTGGCAGAGTGAGACCCTGTACTAAAAAAATTTTAGAAGTGGGAATTATACAACAGAGATCCAGTTTGGTGGTCATGACCACTGAATGTCTAGTTCAGTCTGCTAGTGTGGACAGTGCATGCTCGGTGCCTTGCCGTGGGTGTCAGTGATAGAGCGCTGGCCACTCGCTTCCCTGAGCGGGAGCACCGTGTAATGTAAAACACTGCAGTCATTCTGGGTCTGTGATTTTATGGCATTGCCCAAGCAAAAATTTTCTGAGTTTTGCTTTGTTTATAAGCCACCTCTCACTACAAGACCTAAATCTCTACTCCTGAAAAGTTTAAAAAGCAAGTTTCCTTAGGTTTTCCAGACAAAATAATAATAATACTGACAACAGAAAATTTTGATGAGTGTAAATTAATCAAAAGCAGACAATATATGTTTCTCGAGATTCACTGAGGTTTAAAAGAGAAAGATGCTTGACCATTACGTTTAGTGTTTTGCTGAACAGCAGCAACACTGGAGGACGTTCAGCCAGACACCAAACAGCCCCGGCCGTGGCTGTCGGGGCAGAAGCCTTAATCCACGATGCCATTTATTTTCACTTCACTAGGAAGCCACATGGAAGGAAAAAGAGGACGTTTAATCACATTCCGTGTTCCCTATGGGACAATGTCACTGGCTTTTAGGAACTACCCTTCTTAGCCAAAGGGTGCACGTTGAATGGAACGCAAGAGTCTCACGTGGTCTGCAGCCCCCACCTGCTCCGCGGTGGCAGAGGAGGAAGTTTCCTCTTGGTACCCTCTGGAAAGCACTCAGAGTCAGCCCCCAAACATCTCCTCTTTCGCTTTTGTGTACTCCCACTGTTTAAGAAAGTATTTCTGGCCGGGCTCGGTGGCTCACGCCTGTAATCCTAGCACTCTGGGAGGCCGAGGCCGGTGGATCGCTCGAGGTCAGGAGTTCGAGACCAGCCTGAGCAACAGCGAGACCCCGTCTCTACTAAAAATAGAAAGAAATTATCTGGCCAACTAAAAATATAGAGAGAAAAAATTAGCCGGGCATGGTGGCACATGCCTGTAGTCCCAGCTACTCGGGAGGCTGAGGCAGGAGGATCGCTTGAGCCCAGGAGTTTGAGGTTGCTGTGAGCTAGGCTGACGCCACGGCACTCTAGCCTGAGGAACAGAGTGAGACTCTGTCTCAAAAAAAAAAAAAAAGGAAAGTATTTCTAAATATTATGTTATTACAGTATACTACTTTGTTTTGTATGCTTTTGAAACTTATATAAAAAGAATTAAAATGTATGTTTTCTTCCTGTAACTTACCTATTTCACTAAGGATCATGCGGATTGGACATGTAGGTATTGGACATTTTTATTACTAGGTAGCATCTTTTTGTATAAATAGACTATAATTATTTTATTTCTTGCTTATTTATGTTTTTTGTTTGTTCATTTTGGGTTTCTTGGTTTCACTATTAAAAGCAATGCCACTGCAGACATTGGTGCCCATAGCTACGGTCTAAAGTAAGCATTTCTCTGATTTGGGATGAGTTCACTGTCTCCTCGTTCTGTGTGTGTGTGTGTGTACACACGTGTACTTGCCATTCACGTCCCTTTTCTCTGAAGTGTGTGTTTTCCCTCATTTGTTTGCATTGGCTTTTATCTTTTTTTTTTTGGGGGGGGGGCAGAGTCTCACTCTTTTGCCCAGGCTGGAGTGCAGTGATGTCAGCCTAGCTCACAGCAACCTCAAACTCCTGGGCTTAAGCCATCCTCCTGCCTCAGCCTCCCGAGTAGCTGGGACTACAGGCATGCGCCACCATGCCTGGCTAATTTTTTCTATTTTTGGTTGTCTGGCTAATTTATTTTTATATTTAGTAGAGATGGGGTCTTGCTTTTGCTCAGGCTGGTCTCGAACTCCTGAACTCAAGCGATCCTCCTGCCTCTGCCTTCCAGAGTGCTAGGATTGCAGGCATGAGTCACCACACCCGGCCTCTTATTTCTTTTTAAAATATTTTTTTCTTATTCTCCTGGCTAGGGCCTCTAACACAATATTGAATGGAAGTGCTGATCCTTGTTTAGTTTCACATTTTAAAACATTGTTTTTAATATTTCATCATTAAGTACGATACGTACCACTAGGCTTCCTGCAGATTCCTTGCATCAGTTCAAGAACATTTCCTCCTGTCCCTGATCAGCTGAAGTTTTTTGTTTGCTTATTTTAATCATGAACAAATTTTTTTACATCTATTGAAAGTATTTTATGTCAAGAATGTTTTACATGTGTTGAAATGAATATTTGAGTTTTCCTGCTTCAATATGTTTAAGTGGGTAATAGTAAATTATTGCTGGTTATTACTACTTCAGCACAAAGTTGCAGCTTCTTAGCAGTTTTGGTGGGATCAAAGCACCACGTGGGAAAGACCCGGAAGTAAAGGCCCAGAAAAAAATCCAGCACACGGCCGTTGTCACATAGGAGCAAAGAGAATATGACACCAGCAAGGAGTATGTGGACGAGTCGCCTAGACCAGGGGGGCAAACCTGAGAGCAGGAAGAAGAGAAAGAACCAGAGATGACATGTGACGGCAGAAAAGGAAAACTGACCATATGGAGATGTTAATCTTATTATTATTTTATTTTTATTTTTTGAGACAGAGTCTTGCTCTGTCACCCAGACTAGAGTGCAGTGCCATCGTCATAGCTCACAGCAACCTCGAACTCCTGGGCTCAAACAATCCTCTTGCCTCAGCCTCTGGAGTAGCTGGGACTACAGGTGTGCACAACCACGCTCGGCTGATTTTTCTATTTTTAGTAGAGACGGGGTCTCGCTCTTGCTCAGGCTGGTCTCAAACTCCTGACCTCAAGTGATCCTCCCATCTCGGCCTCCCAGAGTGCTGGGATTACAGGCGTGAGCCACCATGGCTGGCCCGGAGATGTTATTACTTAGCCCTTATATTAAGGATTTCCTCTCAGAAACAAAGAGACAGAGACAGGAATCTGGGCGTGATAAACATACACCAGGTCACAAGATTCACAGAGGCCCGGTTCTGTGAAGAACAGAGCAACCTTCGAAAGCTGATGAACAGAAATGTGGCGCGAATGAGAGGACACACGTCCTCACACACAGGCTAACAGACCCAGTGGGGTCAGTCACCTCCCGGCACTGGCAGCGCCTCAGAAACAGCCGAACATGTTCACAGGTGCAGCTAAACGTGGCGCTAAGTGGCCCCGGACCTGCCCTGGCGTGGCAGTCCCTGGCAGGGGACAGTGCACTCCCGCGCCCTGGGCTGACTACCCAGACCTGAGGTGCGGAGTCGAATTTTCCCCTCAGGGCGCTCTGGGAGAGGCGACTCTGCCTCTCTCCTCCCTCCCCACGTTCCCTGGAAGATCGTCTGTTTAGGATATTACATTCGTCACGATGGCCTTGATCTCTTTTCTGTTGTTGTTATTAAGGACGCAGAGGGGAAGCACCGCAAACAGAACAGGGCGGCATGTGGGATAGTTTAAATGTCCTGGGCGCGCCAAGGAGGGCCGCACAAGAGACCTTTCCATCTCCCGCCACTGCTGCTTCTCTCGTTCCAGGTCTCCGTGCGGATCATCGGGGAGAGGAGGCAGCCCCGGGAGGGCGGCTGGGCCCTGCACATGAAACCAATTGCTTTCTTTTTCCTGTTTGCCTGTAGTAAAGTTCACATTTTGATTGCTTCTCCAGATTATGTAGATCCAGACATATTTTATGCAGTCATCCGGATCTTTCTCTCTGGGTAAGTATGGTTCAATTGCTTGTCTGCATGAGGTCTCTGTAGCATTGCCCAAATTTATGAGGGAGAAACAGAAGCTTCCTAGAGGAAGAAACAGGTCAGTAGCCAAGTATTCACCTGAATCCACTCCCAGATAAAGACGTGAGATGCCATCTGCATGACAAATGACACGGAGGGCCGAACATTTAAGCTCAGATTGACTTTCCTTAGGCCACTGTGATCTGTTTGTGCTCACTTTTCTTAGAATTCTGCCTTGTTGACATTTAAAAAAAAAGCCCAATATGTCGCCCACATAGTTCTATAATTTAGATCCACCATTGCCCTTGTTAGCAAAGCAGCTGGAGGGCAGGACAGTGGCATAAAAGCTTCCTTTTAAAGTTCCTGGAAGGGCTGTCTGCTGCGGTTGAATGTCTGTGTCCCTCCAGAATGCACGTGTTGACCCTAATGGTCAAGGGGATGGGATGAAAAGTGGGGCCTCTGGGAGGTGATTTCTTTTCACCAACTTTCGAAGGTTGCTCTCTCTTCTGCACAGAACGGGGCCTCTGTGAATTTTGTGACCTGGTGTATGTTTATCACGCCCAGACTCCTGTCTATGTCTCTTTGTTTCTGAGAGGGGGAAAAAAAATCTTTACTATGAGGCCTAAATAATAACATCTCCGTATCATCAATTTCCCTTTTCTACCATCACATGTAAGATCGTCCTTTCTCTTCTTCCTCCTCTCTGGTTTTTTTAACTTTCAAAGGATGCAAAGTGAAAGGTGGAGGCAGAGGAGGGACGGGGTGACAAATGTGAAATAGATGTCATCTTGTTAACTAGGAGACGCAGGCGGTGCTATCGATACAAAGAACTGAAGCTGCAAGAGATGCGCAGTGCTGAAACCTAGCGGACGTGTTCCCCTGGTGCAAGGAGGGAGCGGCAGCAGGAACTGGGCACTTCCTCCAGACTGGGCAGACCTGAAGTGCGAGATACCTCAGGGGAGTCCAGCGGGGTGGGAATCTCCACTGTAAGGGTAGAAGCAAGATGGTTTCCAAACAGTAACTTGAGAGCAGCGGGGATGGGTTGATGGAGGAAGGAGTTAAGTAAAGGGGGAGAAGTGAGCAACACGGAGTCGAAAGTGTGTCTCAGAACTTGGGCTCTCTGTGCACCTTGGGTAGGATTAGACGAGAGGGAAAACGGCCATTTAAAAAAATTTCATGCTACCATACAGCAAGCTCATGCTGAATACAGAAATAGACCGGGATTGAGGAAGCACCCAGTCCTGCAAAGTCTCTTTCTGCTTCACTTCACTGTCTAAATCTGTTAGTTTTCCGTTGTTTCATAACTAATGACCACACATTCAGCAGCTTAAAACCACACACATTTTTACTCTCACAGTCCTGTAAGTTAGAAGCTCAGGCAGGCTCAGCAGAGCTCTCCGTTTAGGGTCTGAAAAGGCCAAAGTCTTTGGGCTGCGAAAGAATCTGCTTCAAAACTCGGTTAGATTGTTGCCAGAGCACAGGTTTTTGTGTCCTAGGCCTGAGATCTCTGTCCTTGCCGGCTGTCACATGGGAGCTGCTCTCGGCTTCCAGATGCCTCCCACGTTCTTGTCATCTGGTGTCTCTGTCACAGCAATGGTCCTTCCAACCCTTCCAGGACTCGGAGTCTCTCTGACTTCTCCTTCTGCCACTAGCTGGAGAAAACCCTCTGCTTTTAAAGGTTTCATGTAATCAGATTCCGTTTACCTAGGAAATCCAGCATAACACCCTATAGTAAGGTCGACTGATTAGTAACCTTAATTACATCTGCAGAGTTCCTTTTACCATGGAATGTGTCGTATGGACAGGCCTGATACCTCATGGGACTAACAGCCTTAGGGATTAGGATGGGGATCTTGGGGAACCATTTTTACAATTCTGCCTACCACTGTATCTTTCAAAGGAATCAGTGAATTCCTCGTCTTCCTTATATGAGTATCTTACAAGGAAATGCTTATGGGGAGATGAACACAAGAGGGTGACTTTGTTTTTGTTAAAATGTAAGTTCTGGGTCAGTGACACATTTTACTTGTGATTTGTGTAAATTCCTCCCTTCTGTTTCTGATCCTTAAAAGATTTCCCATGTTGCTAAGTGGCCAGTACTAATCCTAAATGCATCCATAAGTACAGTTGGCCAAGAACATCTGGATTATTGGGAATTTCCATTAAGTTTGTCTTAAAAAATGTGAATTTGCTCCTTTGTTCTTGATTTGTCCTATGTTTGGTTTATTTTTTTTTTTGTTGTTTCCTTCTTTAAAATCATTTTTATTTCAGAGAGTGGAGATTTCATGTGCAGATGAAATATATTCCCTTTAGTTCCCACTCACATTGAATTTCTCAGGGAAGTTAGCCCCTGAGGGGAAAAAAATGTCATCTCTTTTTTTTTTTCTGTTTGAACTTCCCCTTTTCTTAGGATTGCTAGAAATATGCTACAAGAAAAGGCTAAAAATAACCCTGCCTACAGAGATTTGAAATGAAAATAATTCCTTTTTTCCACAAACAGAGGACCTCAGAATGCATGAGAGCGGTCACGGGGCTACTCAGAGAAACACAATGTCACTTCCTCAGACCAGTCGTATCAAGCTGGAGAACGTGGGTTTTGAAAGATGTGTTTCCTTCATCTTTCCGGACTGCTGTGCTGGTGTGCACCCCGCCACCTTCGCTGTGGCTGCACCACACCCTCTGGAATACAGGGGGACCCAGCTGTAGGTGTAGACGTGGAAACAGTCAGAGTATCACTGGGTTAAATCCGTGAAGCGAGATAAGATCGCTTGGGAGGTGACAGTAGTGAGAAGTCCAAGGACTGACCCTTGTGAGAGTCCAACAGTGGTCAGGACAGGAAGGAGCTAGTGATGGAGCCTGGGGTGACTACAGAAGAGCGTCAGGCAGATGACAAACAAAGATCTGAGGCAGTGTCCCCCTGTGTGGTTGCTCCATGTGTCACCCAATAGCAATCACGTCTTTGATGTCTCTTCCCCATAAAATGTTGCTCAGCAATTTCATGGGACCAGTGTCCTCATGTTGAACAAGTCACAAAACTTCTTTGGAACCTATTTCACACTTAGACAGCCGTAGGAAGCAGATACAGATTGGAAACTAAGGCTCAGAAAAATCTTTACAAAGTTACAAAACAGCAAAAGGGAGGAGCAAGGATTTCAGTTCGCTCTAAATGATCTGACGCAATGGCTGACACTCATCCACTGCGTAGTGTGTTCCCGACCGGGGCAGCTACCGTTTCTGTTTTCACCGTGACCCAGTAAGGCGATTCTCGCATCACCTGGACGAGAAACCTTGGCTGGGAGAGAGAGGTCAAGGAACTGAGCAGAGGCTCACAGGCTACACAGCCAGGCGGCAGCTCGCTGGGGACTCGCAGCCCGAGTCTTCCCTCTGTCCCTCGTCCCTTTCAGAAGGATGCCGCCCGGCTGCAGGGGCCACTGTGCTGTTCCTCCCGTTCCTCGTAGCGTGTCCACCCTCAGGGCAGCATTTGTAAAAGGTCACGAACTGCACACACAGCAGTCCCCTGTGCCCTCTGTATGTGCGTGTGGTGTGCGTGTCCCTTCTCTTGAGCAAGATGACTTTTAGAATTACAGGAAGAAAGTGAAACATCTGTTGTGTAAACTCATAACAGAAGATTGCTTGTTCCTGGTCTTAAAAAGAAAAGATTCTTTTTCTTAGGAAAAACAGAAATCCACATAAGGGGTTCTTGGGAAAATGAAAACAGAGGATTATGAGCTTGGGGTTCAAGTTCTGGTTCCATCATTCTTTGACAATGTGACACTGGAAACTCAATCGCTTTGGGTCTTTGTTTCTTTGTCTATAAAATGAGGTAAAATGTTCCTGCCCTGCCCTGGTCACAAGAGGTCAGATGAGAAAAGGAATGTGGAGGCCTTGATGAGTGGACGCGCGGTGCCAGCGTCGGGTCCCTTGCTGTCCTGTGTCGCCCTACGAGCTGCCCATGTTCCCTGTGCGATTGTTCAGGACGCTGTGAAAATCAGACACAGAGAAATGAGTAGGACAGAAGGAGGCAGGAAGGGGGGACCCAGAGGAAACAAAGAAGAAAGGACATCAGGGAGACAGAGGAGGAGAGGCAGGGAGGGTGGGGAGGGAGGGAGGCGGTGAGCTCCCTCCAAGTCTGGCATAGCCAAGAGCCGGGCTGCAGCCCCTGTGCGGCCCTGACTCGGTCTGGTCCACCGCAGGCTGCACTGAGCTCTCTGTTGCCGCCCTCCTTGTCCACCCTGACCGGCGCCTGCTGGCCACAAAGTGTTAGGTAAAGGCATGCTCACAAATCCAGGTAATATCTAGAACTGATAGTTTAATGTGACAACTGTTACAATTGTCACTGTTTCAGGGAAGGACAACGGTGGGTGTGTGCCTATCTGTGTGTGTATTTGTGTGTATCCATGTGTGTACTTGTATGTGTGTATTTGCAAGAATTTGTGAAGCTTTATTTGTAAAGTTGCAAGTATCAGGTCATTAAGGATGAGATTAGAAGAGGAAGTGAAGAATATTTTTCCAGAAGCTCCTGGATTGTTCCTGTTGACTAGCATTGATGGCATCTTTATAACTGAGTGAGCTTTTTCAATAAGTATGTAATGGCACCAATGCCAAAGATGCCTCACTCAATAGTGTTTGCTTCTCTGAAAGGATCCTTTTTTTTTTTTTTTTTGAGACAGGGTCTTGCTGTGCTGCCCAGGCTAGAGTGCAGTGGCCAGATCGTAGCTCACTGCAGCTTTGAACCCCTGGGCTCCAGCGATCCTCCTGCCTCAGCCTCCTGAATAGCTGGGACTATAGATGTGCCACCACACCTGGATAAGTTTTTTTAAGAGATGGAGTCTCACTGTTTTCTCCAGGTTGCTCTCAAACTCCTGGCCTCAAGCAATCCTCCTGCCTTGGCCTCCCAAAGTGCTGGGATTGTAGGAGTGAGCAACCAGGCCTTGCCTGGAAGAATCCTTTAAATGAGGAAGAGAAGGGCTGCGATTTTCTGACTTGTTATGAAGCTGGGGTTACGATGCTCCAGTACTCATCCTGCAAAGATGCCCAATCCCTTGCCCTAAAGTTACCACTGAAACCATCTTCCCTTTGGGGCCCACTCTCAGCTTCCCCATCAGAAAACATACTGTCACCTCCAACCACCCCTTTCTTCTCTCCGACTCTCACTCCTGCCTAGATGGAAAGACAACCCGGCGATGCCTGCAGGGCTGATGTACGAAGGCGTCTCCCAGGAGCCCCTGAAGTACTCGGGGGGGAGCGCGGCGCAGAGCACGGTGCTGCACGCCTTCGACGAGTTCTTGGGCGTCCGTCACAGCGGGGAAAGCGGTAAGGCGGACTTTTTTTTTTCTTCTTCTTCTTCTTTTTTTTTTAAGAAGAAAAGGAGAGGGAAGAAGAACCATTTTCGTTGTTGTTGTTTTGTTTTTACCAATTGATAAAACCAAGTATAAATTAAAATGCAACGAAGTCTATACGTCTCTAAATCAACCGAGAAACTGTGCTGCTGCCAAATGTTATCGTTTCAAGTCAATTAATATCAGAATATCAGATCTCGGCAGGACCTTGAGTTTCATTTCCAAATCTTAAAACATCGCTGTGTTTCCAGCTGTTCACTGTTTGGCTTGGATCCTTGGGCGGTAGTTTCCTTTTGCTAAAACAGGGGAGAGATCTGGAGTTTGAAGGCCGTGACATTATGGTGACGAGCCCAGAGCCGGCTGGCAGGGGGTCTGAGCTCCGACAGGAAAGCCCTCCCCCTATAGTGGTACAACCTGTAGCCAAATGTTTTTAGACCAGAAGAGGGTTAATCATGTCAGAAGGTTGAAACTGCCCATTTCCTTACCTGCCAGCATCAAGGCCGTGTGCTGCACAGCTGCAAAAGTAGGCGCTTCACACTGTAGAGTTTTCAAGTTGGATTAGGAAAAAAAACGACTAGAACTTTGTTGTAGAGCCAGCCTCTTCCACAAAAGTCAGTTCTCTAGAAGTATGATCATTTTTCATAGATATTTATATTTGGTGATGTTAACAGTTGATTTACCATGCATCATATTAAACACATAATGAATTTCCTATAAATATCTTTTGTTTTGATTTTTAAACAACTTGGCTTTAAGAGGCTATTCCTAAAACAGTTGCTCATTCCTTATGTTTTCCCCTATACACTCTGTGACTTTTGTCTTCCCTAACACTCCCTCCAAACCGAAGCAGTTAGGAAACAAAATTCAGGAGAGTATTTAGCTAATCAGTGTAAGGATTTGTGTCCTGCCTTGTGGCCATTCCACATAGTAGCTAGCCGCCGGATACTTTGTTTCCACCTAGTAAATAATAAATCCTTAGACATTGGCTGGTAGGGCTAGTTCCAGCTGAGTTACCTGAGATGTGCTTGCCTCATTCTGTCTTCCACATCTGTCAACAGAAATATGCGTGTGAGTTTTTGAAGTCTATAAGCAAAGGAGCCAGCACAGTAGACTGAGTCAGGACACGGCAGCAATGTCCGGGCGCTCGTGTCTGGAGAAGCAGGCAGGCTCCCTGCGTTTCCACGCGGAGCTGTGACATGGTTCTGGGCTGTTTCTTGCAGCGGACTTTCTGCACAGAATGAAGGACTACATGCCTCCCTGCCATAAAGCCTTCGTAGAAGAAATCCGCTCAGCCCCTCCACTGAGGGAGTACGTCCTGTCTTCTGCACACGGCCACTTACGGACAGCCTACGACCAGTGTCTGCGGGCCCTGGCAGATCTGCGCAGCTATCATATCAGCATGGTGACCAAATACCTCATCACAGCTGCATCCAAAGCAAAGGGTGGGAAGCTGGACCCTCTCCCAGGGCCCCCTCAGGCTTTGGAAGACAGGGGCACGGGCGGAACTGCTGTCCTGAGGTTCCTGAAGAGTGTCAGGGACAAGACCTTAGAGGCCATCCTTCACCCACGTGGTTAGGAGACGGCCCTCCCCAGCAGGAGAGCAGGTGGGCCCGGGGAATGAGGGTCAGATTCCTGCCTGGGACCTTCCAAGGAGCACCTCAGCCCTCTTTCATGTTTCTGCTCTATAACACGCCACTTTCTCCTCCACGTGAGCTGCTGTCTTCACGAAGGAGAGTTGGCGCGGCCGGAAACTTCCCTTCCCTACCTGATGGCCACTTGGCCGCAAACGGCATTGGACACGTTCTTGTTCGGAGTCCCATGCGGAGGGACTATCCCGCGTTCTCTCTGCCGAGGAATGGAAAACCATTCTAAGTTTCAAAAGCCAAACAGAATTGCCTGTGTGCAGATAACCTTGTTGATTTCTTTAAAAACAAATTCACTTAAAAATGTATTCAGTTCCTACTGAGCACTGCCTCTGAGATTAGAACAGGGATTTCTGTGGCCCCAGACCAGCCTCTTCTCCCTGAGTGTGTTGGATTTGGTGGTAGGAGGTTGGAAATGCTCAAGTGGACACGTGGAAGGAAGAGGACACTGACAACAAAGACTTGGGAGTCACCAGTGTGAAAACAAATAGTTAATGATATGGGGACGGAGGAGACTTTCCCACAGGGTACATAGATTTGCAAAGTCTATTGTAATCCCTTTCTTTATTTTTAAAAAATGATTATCTCTTCTTACCCTGAAAGTCTGCATTTGTAAGATGAATGAACTGACCCTTTGTTAAGTAAATGAGCAAAATGGGAATAAATGGTAAATCTACATGTTTACTGTGTATGTAAATGTAACTGCCTCTACTGACTTAGTTTCTATCCAAGTTCTCATTCAGCGTGACAGTAGAAAATGAGAAAACTTTAATCAGGCCAATCCAATTTAGAATAAATTCTATTAACTTCTTCTCCCTCCTCCACTATGCACACACACACATACCTGGAATAGTTCCCAAACTCCAGAGACCCTATCTAGCGTCATGGCTTCAGGGAGAGGCACCTGATCATGGAGCGGCCACTGGCCACGTTAGTATCTGCTAAAAGGTCCTCCTGTGCGCGTGGGCACTGGTCAAGTGGAACTTGCGTGTGTCGTCCTGTCTAAAAGGCCTTTCATACCCTGCAGCCCACAGGGGGCTATCAAGCCACTTAGAAAAATATCTGACTACTTCCCGCATCCCCCAGGAGTATTTGGAGACCACGAGACTGGCTCAGGGCATCTGGCTAGCACCCACAGCAGCCATCTTCACACACCAGTGCCGCGGGGAAAAGAGAATTCTGGAACCTTGTCCACTCTCAGAGGCGAGAAGACATGACCCAGCATCTTCCGCTCCGGGCACTGGGATTGCTCTTGCTGTCTTCTATTCCCCGGGGTTTGCTCTGGCAAAGACGGGGATGTGGGCAGGACAGGACCAAAAGCTTCTTCTTAGAGACACTCACCAATGCTCTTATCTTTGTCTGTCACTGCTTCCTCTTCTCTAATCCAAAGAGAGAGAATCTCTTCCCAGTCTGGGTGGGCCAAGGAAAACCACTGGGTTTTCCACTGGGTCTGACAGTGTCCTCTCTACCTGCTGCTCAGGTCAGAGTCTCAGCTCAAAGACTTACGCTGCCAATACCAGAAGGCCTTTTCTCTCCACTTGCCGTCCTTGTCTTGTTTTTTGAAAAGTTTATTTTGAATCTAAAAAAGTGAGCACAGATATATTTGTTTGCCTTTGATTTGCTCTGGGATCAATAAGCCCAGACTGTCTACACTGCCTGGGCTGTGCGTGCTGTGGTCCAAGGACGTAGCCACGGCAGGGACAGAGCAGGGAAGCGCGTCGGGGAAGCAGCCAGAGCATTATCCCTTCTGGCCGCCATTCCCAGGTGAAAGGAACGGGACCTTTGAACGAAGCCGGCATTTGAATTCTGACTTGCCCATGTTTTTACCAATGTGGCTTTTGATCAGTTTCAGAAAGTCACTAATTCCCAGCTTTCTATGTCTTACCAAACCAAGATGATCCAAAGGGTCTCCGAGTAGACATGAATAACAGACAGGATTGTGCCTGGCACAGAGGGAACAAGTCAACAGAAGTTTATTGGGTTGTGAGGTGGGCTCAGAGCACAGTGTAGGTTTCAGTTCAGGAGAGAACGTGTATTCTTCAAGCTCCACAGATTCATAATCTGCACAGCAATAAAATAACCATTTATGGTTTGGGGACAGGAAGTAGAAACTGACGAAAGCATGGACCTGAAGAGATGGCAAGCCTGGGTTTGTGTTCCAGCTTTGACACACTTCATACTGGCAAACATGTTGTTGAGTCTTTTAGAGCTGCAGTTTACCTAATTGTAAAAGAAGGAATTTATAGTTATTGTGAGGAGCTAACTGGTGGTTATCGTGCTGTCATTTCCCCGTGTGTGCCCCTGAACTGGAGGGAACCATGTCTAGGGGCTCCTAAGAACCAACACAGAAGTTGGAACTGGCTGTTTATCTGCCTGTACTTGGGGAAGAAAAGGGATAACATGATCCCAAAACAAGCAAGCAAAGTGAGACAGAATCTGGATTTTACTTGAAATCACATAGGCCTGGGTGGTGAGTAATGACAGGGACCTTTGGGAACTTACAAAATGATGCCACAGTCACTTCAGGTTTTAAATCTAGACCTGTGCTAAATGAAGCCCTGTTTTGTCCCTCAGATAACAAGAGTAACGAGCAATCATCTTAACTGGTTGACTTTCAGCAGGGCCAAGTCCACTCAAAGAGACCACAGAGCTTGATATGGAATTTCCAGTAAATATTGAAAAAATGGAAAACTGGGTAGATTAAATGGGGTAAGAAGAGAAGTACACAAAGTTTCTTCTTTCAAAGACTTCAGGATATATTTTGTTTGTTGTCATTAGATCTTATACACAAGAGGGAATAAAAGCAAACGAAAGTCTTTATGTTCTTTGCTAATGAACAAGAATGAACCAATGAACCTAGTTCATGTGTCAGGTGTGATTTCTTGGGGTAGGGAGTTCTATTCTCAGTTTTATGGTATAATGGTGAAAGTAAAGCTTCAATACAGAAGAGAACACAGTTTTCTCAAGATTTCTAGGAACAAAGTAAATGCACTTCAGAAAAAAAAAGACTAATGATGGAAATACATTTTTATTATTATGTGGGGATGCTTCTTGCAAGCTTGAAGAAATAGCAGAGTGGGAATTCAAGCTTCAATGTAT
Source organism: Varecia variegata (assembly GCA_028533085.1). Classification (NCBI taxonomy): domain Eukaryota; kingdom Metazoa; phylum Chordata; class Mammalia; order Primates; family Lemuridae; genus Varecia; species Varecia variegata. The sequence goes on along the minus strand of CM052451.1, from coordinate 2,231,530 downwards.
CCAGTGTAGACACTGACTTACAATAAAAATTGTTTATTAATACCTTGCTTAACATTTCTGAGTCACAGTAATCCCATTTGTAAATGAGGGCAATAGCTACCTTGCAGTGTTTTCATGAAAAATAAAGCTGATACAGCTTTGTTTGAGTAAGTGGCAGTACTATGATGATGCTGTATGCTCCCTCAATATCCTCTTGGTCTGGACAAGAAAATAAGTCTGGGGAAAAGAAATGAAGTAGGAAGCAACGAGAATGCAAAAGAGGCTCAAAGACATGCACCCAGCAAGTGCTGCAGAAGCCACTCCCTCGGGGCCTGTGCGGGGTCAGGGTGGATGTGCATAGACATGGACTAAGAACAACGAGGCTGTCAAATCAGCCCAGGTTGGGGTCCCAGGACAGACACACTCTGATCCAGGATTTGTAGGTTTTGTCTCATGATGACAAGAACAGGAAGGATGCTGTCATGGGATCGTGCTTTAAATCCATCAGACACAGTCACAGCCAATGGTAGCATCTGACACATGGTTTCTCAACAACTGGAGAATAAATCGGCACCTACATTGAATGGAATAGAGAGGTCTACACGTTCTTGCCTTCAGAAGACGGTTTCCACCAGGGGAGGAGAGGAAAATGCATGTTTTCTTCCCATCTTAGGGAGTCTGTGTCTTCAATCAATGTAGGTCAGTCCTACAAACAGGTAGAGTATGTGCCAGTTATGTGTTCAATTTGAAGAGCCACCAAATTTGTGGTGACATATTGATCCCTCTTTCAATGAATTTGTAAATATTTGAGATTCCTTATTTAGAGCCTTGTATTAATAATTAGGGGTCAGCAGAGAAACAGCATGGATAGAGGACGTGTGTGTGTGTGTGTGTGTGTGATCCCTCAGTATCAGAAGGGGATGGGTTCCAGGACCCCTTTGGATTCCAAAATCCATGAGTGCTGAAGCCCCTTATATAGAACGACACAGTGTTTGCCTGCAACCCACGCACATCCTCCTGTGTACTTTAAATCATGTCTAGAGTACTTATAATACCTAATACAATGTAAATGCTATGTAAATAGTTGTTACAATGTATTTTTAAATTTATATTATTTTTTATTTTTGTATTGTTATTTTTCCCAAAAAATATTTTCGACCCATGCTTGGTTGAATCTGTGGATGTGGAACGCAGAGATACGGAGGAGTGTGTGTGTGTGTGTGTGTGTGTGTGTGTGCGTGTGGAGAGAGAGAGAGACAGAGACAGAGAGAGACAGAGACAGAGAGAGACAGAGACAGAGAATGGAGGCCGGCGGGTCCGAAGCCGGGGGGCAGGCTGGCACACTGGAGACCCAGGGCAGAGCTGACGCTGTGGTTTGAGTCGAGGACCACCTGCTGGCAGAATTCCTCTTTCCTCCTCGCCCAGGGAGGCCAGTCTGTGTCCCACTGAGGCCGTCACCTGACGGGAAGAGGCCCCCTGCATTCTGGAGGGGAGTCTGCTCCACTGGAAGTCCGTCCATTTGAACGCAAATCTCATTCAGTAAAACTCCCCACAGAAACATCGTGAACAACATTTGACCGAGTGTCTGCGAGCTGTGACCCAGCCAAGTTGACGTAAAATCGACTATCGCTCGCCTCCTTAAGAAGAACTCGATTAAGATAAGTTACGGAATCCGACACGGACGCCCCCACACTCTATCACAGAAAAAGAGTCCTCCTTGTATGATGACAGGGAGGTCGAAATGGCGAAGAGTGTAGCTGTCCCCGAGCGGAGCCGGAAGGGGTCCAGCGGCGATTGGATAACAGCTTCTGAGACAGCAGTGGGCACCACCACCCACACAGGCCTGACTTGGGTCACAACTAAAGACTCTTCATGCTGGGTGGTCCCTGTGGAACCAAAACATTGTGTCTCTCAATAAAAACAAACAGTCCGTGCCCTGAGGTTGGGAGCATTGGGTGACTCTCCACTGGGGAATGAGTGACAAGCCCTTGAGTCCTGGACCCTGTGCATAACAGCCACCTTCACTTTGGCTGTCCCCACTACTCACTGCTCGGCACCCAGGGACATGGATGCCTGTTAACATTGTGCCTGAGTCCAGCTGGGATTAGTCTGGTCATTTTAAGGAGACTTTAGTGAAACTTAGGATGATTTTAAAGGCAAGCAAAAAACATTAAAGAAATAGCAGCTAGCTAACATGGCTATCAGGGAATGCTCACTCTCTGGTGCTCACCGGCCCATACTGTCCTGATTCCTGTGTCCCTCAAACTGGGACACAGATCTCACAGCTTATGACAGTGAGGCTCATAGCCTGAGTTCCTCTTCCTTTGTCGTTTGAAATTCATCTTTTGTTGTTTCTAAACCAGGGTTAAAATCAAAATAAAACTAAGAAAAGAAAGAAAGAAAGGAAAGAAAAAGAAAGAAAGAGAGAAAGAAAGAAAGAAAAAAGAAAGAGAAAGAGAAGAATGAGAAAGAAAGACAAAGAAAAAGAAAGACAATTCTTAAAAACCGTGAGATCCTATTCAATGTAAGATCTGGAACACAAAAGTTTCTGCACCTACAAGTCAATTATTCCTCTCACAGCAATGAATTTCACCCACCGAATTGCATCTTGCATTTTCTTGTGCACAGATGTCCTATTTGCTTTGCTAATGAAAGAAATTCTCTTTTTTTTCTCTGTTCACTTAATAGTAAACTTAATAAAAGAGTCGGATATTATTGCTTTCTGAAATGCAGTCGCTAGTTAATTTTTGCAGTTTAGCATCTGCTTCCCAGTAACATTAAAAAACTGAGTTCTTGAGTGTAAGCATCATCAAAAATAAATGAATTTTTTGCAAAGTAATTTCCTTTGTAAACTCACAAATCTATTGGACCACATGTTTCTGTGGCAGCTGTATAGATATCGAACCAAACTCTATTAAGCATTTGCCTTTAATTGTCCATAAACAGCTTTCTTCCTTCCTAAAGGTGCCATTACCTGCAGTCTGTGTTGGAAATTGTTTGGTTTGCGGTAGGTCCTGAGACCCCATTCCAGCCCTTCTCAGGCCATATCTCTCCTCAGAAGGCAAGAAATCCCGGGGCCAAACAGACTTGCCTTCAGGATTGGCCAACCTTTTAGCAAACCAAGCAGGGACAAGCAAACCATGCTGTGTGAATAACAATAATAATAACAAATGTGTGATTATTTTATCATCAAAATATAAAAGACACATCTATTTGAAATAGATTATATAATTAGATTATATATAAATTATATTCTGCTATACTTTTCTGTTATATAAATGCTTTTAAACATAACAATTGCCTATAAGTGACACTTATTTGTAATTTATAGTAGGACTTATTAAACAGATAATACGTGATTATTCTCACTAACTATCTAAGTTTGTAGAAAGAGTTCAGAAAACATGATTACAGTATCCACAATGTCACCATCAAATTGGTTTCACTGATCATCACCTAAGAGCACATTTAAGAATAACATTGATCGGGTGTCGGGCAGATATGGGGGGGGGAGGGGATGGGTGTATACACACATAATGAGTGCGATGTGCACTGTCTGGGGGATGGACATGTTTGAAGCTCTGGCTCGAGGGGGTGGGGGGGCAAGGGCAATATACGTAATCTAAACTTTTGTACCCCCACAATATGCTGAAATAAGAATTAAAAAAAATACAAAACATAAAAAAAAGAAAGTTAAAAATTAAAAAAAGCACAATATCCACAATGTGAAAAACTAAAATCATGCTGCCTCCACACAGCGCAACAGCGAATCCACAGGCAAAGGCAAAGACAGGCCGTGAACAGGCAGTCCCGATGCGCTTAGCTGCACACTTGATCGGGTGGCTCAGAGTGAACAGTGATGGGTGATCCATCACTGGGAACTGCAAATCGCAGTTGCCAGCACCAGAAATTGGGGGAAAAACAATGAAAATGACCAGGGATGGATAATCTATGCCATATTCATTTGACACTAAAAACAGCATCATTTTTTGCCTCTATTTGGGGGGGCTGCCATATAGATTTTGCACTTTTCTTTTCATCTTTTGAGGCAGGACCAGAAAGCGGGGCTGTAGCAGCCTGAGGAAGTGTCTCCTGGGATGTGGGACTGTCAGTGCGAAAGCCAAGACGGACGGAGGCAAACCAGTGGACCAGTGGGATCACCCCTAATTGCCTTCCAAGAGCCTCCACCACCTCCACCAGCAGCACCTTCCATACTGTGCTATGGATACAGGGAACTCCAGAACGTTTAAATCTGGAGCTGCATAATCCTCTCTCTCGCGTTTGCTCTTGACTGTGTCGTTGGTATTTATTTGCTGGTGAGCGTAGGGGAAGGAGTGGGCTCACTGCAGGTGTGTGCATGGCCCTTAGCCAGATGACCGGGATGTCCACATGCAGGACATGGTTCCCTGGAAGTATGCAATAGAGCGGGGTTGGGAAGCATGAAGCTGACGTGAGACCCACTGTCTTCATGTCTTCATGTCTCCATGTTTGACACGGAATTCTAAGGAGTCTGAGAATTTTAATTTGAATATGGGCTTCCAGGTCACTATGAAGGTAAGAGCAGCTTTTACTGAATAGTTTGCTATATTGATTTATAATCTTTAAATATGTGTAGAAATGGTACACTAATGTCCCTTTGTGCTCTCACCTCAGGCCCTGCAAACATCAGGGCAAGGATGGCTCCCTGAGTCTTGCTGTGAAGTTTAATCATTGCTTGTAGGTCTGACCAGTCACCACCAGAGGGCAGTAGCAACCTGCAAAGCTAACGCCAAGCTCCAAGCAAGGTGTGGACTCTGCAGGGATTTCATAGGCCTGGTTTTTAGAAATATGATTATGGAATTTATTTTTCATGCGATGAAGGTGTTTTTGAATTGGTTGTGGTAATGGCTGCATAACTCTGTGAACATACGAAGAGCCACTGAATTATACACTTTCAATGGGTGAATCGTACAATACATGAAAGCAGTTTACAACATATGTGTGTGTCTTCCTCCCACAGTACGGTCGGCAGGAGCTTGAGAAGCTATCTCCCTCACATTAACTCAATCTGGATGGATGTCTCTAGGTCCAAAAGCAAATGATATTTTATTCATTATTAAAAGTTAATGGGATATTCTAAGTGGTAGAACATGGATCATTTGTATTCTTTTATATTTTCCTTTATTGAAAACAAAAATGCTAACGGTTTGTTCTTTAAGTTGGAGAGGAAGTCTTCATCCTCCCTCGGTGGTCAGAGGTATCTGTGCATCTCCGCTGTCGGAGAAGCTGACACGGAGCCAGATCGTGGAAAGAAGATTAGTAACAGCATTGAAATGAAAGATCACATAAATAGTCAAACAGGAAAAGCCAAATCGCTGCCTTGGGCTTTGAAAGAGATTAGTTGGGGTTTTGTCTAAAAGAAAAGCATTACTGAAATTAAATCTCTCTCTCCCCACGGCCCCCAACCCACCCAGCTGCACTGCAGTCGGCCACGCGTGGCTCCTGGGGGACCCTGCCCTGCATTCGGCACATGCAAACAGACAGCCCTGTGATGGCCGTCACCGAACTGCATCCAGACTCTGCAGGGAAAATACGGATGGGACCAGGCACCATCTAGCTAAGACAGTGGGGTATCTACCTAATCTGCTCATGGTCACCACCTCCAACCTTCTTTTAAAATACAAAACAAGCATAAAACAAACAAAACTTAAAGAGTCCTTTATCATCTCTCTTGTCCAACATATCCAGTGATGAATAAGGGTGCTGACCAGAGACTTAAAAGTTCTTATATGGCACTAATGAAAACAACACAGCTAATAATGCTCAATCCCCTCTAGCCATACAATAAACATAAATTGGGGTTAGTGATTGCAATACAGAGGATTGCCCGCACAGATCTGCTTCCAACACTCTTGCTGTCTATGTCGCTTGCCTGGGTACAAATTCCAGTTCCTCCATTCAACACATTTGTAACATCTCTGTGTGTCACTTTAGGGTAATAACAATGCTGCCATTACAGGGTATGGATATGAGTTAATGTATGTGAAGCGTTATATCAGTGTCTACATAGAGCAAACATTGTGTAACAGGTTGCTGCTATTGTTGTTTCCTTTATTAATTGCAAAGACTCCTTAGACACGCGGTTGATCAGGGTGGGAGGAAAGCTTGCTTTCATCAGTCCAAGGCACAGAGTCACTGAAGAGTTCCACTCATTTCTACCTACTCAGGCTTCACCTGGGAGGGAAGTTTGTGATCCAAGAACCTCAGAGAAAGGCCTTTGGAAAAATAAAGAAATTTCTATAGTATTGCATTCTCATCTTTTTAAGGAAGTGTTTTTCTAACACTGATTACTGTCATGGTCACTATAGAAAAATTTCTCCAATCCCACTCTTACATTCCAAATGTTATAAAATATCTACTATTAAAATCAAACTAAAGCCATCCTCTTGTTGTTGTGGGACATTACAACACTCTTTGAGAGAACTGGAGATACCACAGACTTTGGAAAAATCAGAAGTATAATTAATAGAGCTAAAACTCATAAGAATATTGGCAGGGAGGAGCTAGTTTTCTGAGTGAAGAAATCTAATATTCTGCTGTCGGACAGGATTGAATAAACTGTAAAGGATGGGAAGTTTGGCTTTCAACTTTCTAACCTCTTTTTGCTCTACCAACCCCCCAACTTGATGATATCTTTTCTAATATTCAGGACAATGCTGTATTTTATATAATCAGAAAAAAATACCAAGAATAGATATTTGTTTCTCTCTCATATTTTAAAATATCCATGGGTGAAATGCTGTCTCCATAGTGTCATTAATGACTGAAGTTGCTCTCTCTCTGCCCTGACATCCGCAGGAGGTTTCTTCTGTCTTGTCATTTAAGATGGCTGCTGAAGCTCCAGCCTTTACATCTGCCTTCCACATCCTGGGAAGAATAGAAGCAAGCAAGCAAACTTCTCCTTTTAAAGTTACTTCAGAGAAGTCAACTACATATCTTTTGCATTCAGTTGGCTATGTCTTAGTCTTACAGTCTTCCTAGCTGTAGGTACTGTAATGGAGACTGGAAAATATAGTCCTTTAACAGACAGCCATGTATGCTGCAAAAAATAGAGTTCTGTTAAAAAAAAAGGAAGAAGGGAGTGGATGCATGTTGAGGTAGGCAACAAAACCCACTTACATTACATCTTTCTTAAATAGTTGAATTTTCTCTGTGCCCTTCATGTTCCTCGATGTTTTCTCCGAAGGGAATCTAAAACTCACACCACTGTATAAGGGATTGATAAAGGATGAAAATATTAACACTACTTAAGGAATTATCATTTCCATAGCTTCAGACTTAGTGTAGTTATTACACTTTACTAGTAAAATTTCAAGGGAAGGAAGGGAGTAAAGCCAGTGTTTGGCAGGAACAGGGTATGAAATCGTGGCACATACACAACTCACATCTTCTTCAACTTAGGCTGGTCAGTTTGCACTAAAAGTTGTCATATCATCTTCAACTTGCAGCTATGCTGATATGAAAATAGTCCTGCCTATGTAAAATAGCTGATCTCAGATTGGAAGAAATTCTACCTGTTCTCACGGAGTCAAGAGTAAATTCTTTAAATGGGTTGCAGTCCTTCAGTTTATAGCGGTTCTCAAACTTAAGACCTGCATCAGAATTGCCTGGAGAACTTGATAGAACACAGATTGCTGTGACCATTGTCAGAGTTTCTGATCTGTACAAGGAGAACTACAAAACACTGATGAAACAAATTGCAGATGACACAAACAAATGGAAAAATATCCCTTGCTCATGAACTGGTAGAATCAACATCGTTAAACTGTCTATACTGCCCAAAGTGATGTATAGATTCGATTCAATCCCCATCAAAATACAGACACTGTATTTCATAAATCTAGAAAAAATAATCCTAAACTTCATTTGGAACCAAAAAAAAGCCTGAATAGCCAAATCAATCTTAAGCAAAGAGAACAAATCTGGAGGCATCACATTATCAAAGTTCAAATTACACTCTAAGGCTAAAGTAACCAAAACAACATAGTGCTGGTATGAAAACAGAGACATAGACTAATGGAACAGAATAGAGAATGCACAAATAAAACAATCTACCTCCAACCAGCTGATATTCAAAAAAGCAGACAACAATATACACTAGGGAAAAGAATTCCTATTCAATAAATGGTGCTGGGAAAATTGGATAGCCACATGCAGAAGATTGAAACAGGACCCCTATCTCTCACCATATACAAAAATTGATTCAAGACGAATAAAAAACTTAAATGTAAGGCATGAAACCATAAAAATTCTAGAAGAAAACATAGGAAAAACTGATCCAGTAGGTTTTGAGTTCAACCTGAGAATGTTGCTTTTCTAAGTTCCCTGGTGATGTCATTACAAGCTAAAGTTTGAGAACCACTGGTTTATGGTGTATTCTTCTTTTCCTTGTTAGCAAGAGCACCATGAGCCATACTTATAATTCATCTCACATTTCATGAAAGAGTGTTTTCCTTTCTGGTGGGGAAAAGCTGAAGTTCTTCATGATCATCTGAACAGGAAGCATCAAGTGCCTAGGATGCTCTGATGGCCCACAGACCTCTCTCTCTCCAGAAACATACAGAAAAATGTCTGGATCTATTATAAAGAGAGATATTTCATTTTGATCATTCTTTTGCACAGTTAAGTGTCGACATCATATTTGAGAAACAGAGAACAAGTCAAAGTTTCAGAAAAAAGCAATACTACTGTTTAGTGATGAGCATGGTAAAAATCCAAGACAGCGTGAGCCAAAAGACACAGGAAATGACGTGGATGGTTTCCTCAAAATGGCAACATCCCAAATCAACTGCTGACTATGATTTTATCAGAAGGAAGACTGGTTCTGGGACTTAAATTCAAACTAGTCTGCTGTGTTCATTAAGTGATGCTAAAATTAATGGACGCAATATCCCTTCAAAAAAAGAAACAGAGCTGGAAAATGCTTAACACAAATAAGAATTCTTCTGCAAATAAATCTAAGTTGTATGGCAACATTACTGCATTCCTCCTGTCTGCGTATCCATCTTAGGCACATTGCCTCACCTCTTTAAGCCTCAGTTTCCTCATCTGTGCAATGACCATGCTGGACTGGGTGGGCTCTAAGGACTCCCCCTTTTCTAACACTTGCTGATTCACTAATGAGTGTGCAAGGGGCGTTCTTGCGCTGAGTGCATAGGGGATTGGTTGGTTCTATTTGTAATGTCAATGGGCAGTTATTCTAAGCCCTAGTCAGTTCATTGCCATTTAAGCTGAACTCTGCTTGTTTGCATTAAACCCAGGCAATGCACATGACACATAGGATGCTTAAAAGAAAAAAAAGAACAATTAATGATATTTGAACAAAGAAATTCACCCAAGAAACTCATCATCTCCCTTACCCAAAACCCCCATCCCACGACCACCAGCTCCACTGAACAAGCCCTCCCTATACATGGTCTTCCGCCTTTTCCAAATAATATCATGAAATATTTGAAGTGGCTATTGTTATTTTTAATCCTAATTATAAGTCCTCATAATTCACAATATTTAACTAAGTCAATCTATTCCATATGGGGAGAGCCTGGAATGCACCCTTCCCTCCGTCATATCCTGACAAGCTCCTCCAAATCCCTAAAGACTTGATTCAGGCCTCAGCTCTGGGGGTTCTCCCTGCCGAAACCATGGCCCCCCCTAGCCCATGTGCTGCCTAACACCTTGGGCTTGTCCCCACGCTGCATTTAGCTCATGGAGTCATGATTGTCTGTTTATATAGCTGCTTCCTCCACTCAACTATGAGTTCTGTGAAGTTGCCTCGGTATTCCCCATGCCTGCAGAGGCAACACTTACTGAACGTTCTGGGAATGAAGGAAGAGATGCATAAGCTGGGAGTGTGAGTGGAGATTGCGCATTTGGGCAGAGCCAGCCGGGCAAATGCGGTTCACACTTCCGGTGCAGGCAGACAAGAACCACCTTGCCAGGGAACAGGGGTCTGCTTATCTCTAGAGAATCTGCAGCCCCAGGCAGATGACTTTGTGGGTCTTTCCCTCAACACATTTTTATACTAGTAAAATCTTATTTAAATTTACATCAAGGGAAGCTTTGAACACTGAGACCTAGAACATAAGTGTCGAGACTGGCTTAGATAAAAGTATTCGGCGTATACAATAATGATAGCAGATGTGCATAACGATGAATGCTTTCACCTATATTTTCTTTCATTTAATTTTCACCACAGCCTGGTAAGGTGGGTACTACGATTATTTCAGTTTGGCTGGTGAAGAAAATGCAGCTTAAAGGTAGGTGATCTGCCCAAGCTCAAGAACACAGCCAGGGGCGGGACTAGAACCCAACCCGGATTTTTTTATTCCAAATGCAATAGTCTCTCTATTGCTCTTACGTGACACGATTGCCAAAGGAATTTCCAAACGGGGCGCATGCTGCCTGGCAGAGAGGGAGCGGGTGTGCCGCACATCGCCCCGGCGTGGGCCGTCCGAGCACGCAGTGCTTCAGTCCCGGCTCAAAGCAGCTTTCACTCCTGCCCCGACATGTCATCTCCGAGCTTCTGTGCCACTCGGGGGCAGAGCACAGGGACACAGGATCCCGAAATGACGGCCCTAATTGGTGAATCTGCACTAATGGCTTTGGGCAGAGACTTCCCCTACGGTGCGTCACCCTCTAATTGCCAGTGAATCAGGCCAGTTAGCTCTAATCTTTAATTCATATTTCATAAACAGTTCCATTTGCTTCAGAAGTCTTTAATTTAAAAGCCAGGGGCAATGGCCACCGCAATTCCAAGAAGTCCCCTCACCAAAAGAGAGTGGAAAATGAAAGCAGATGTCCCTTTTTGTTCTCCATAGAAATCACTGTTACCCTCTCTCTCTTTTTGCTGTGATGGTGGGTCCAGTGGTCGGTCACCTGTGGAGTATGTATCTTGCTCTGTAAACCTGTATCTTGCCCTTGGTCTATAATCCTTTCTGTCAATAAACCTCATTTTTGTGCTTTGCAAAAAAAAAATCACCATTAATGTGGCACCCTCTCCTCTGTCCCCACCCTGGCTGTCACCTCCAGGGCTCCTTGGAGTTGAGAGGGACGGGGATACAAAGGGCATTTGCAATCTGTCCTCCCACCTCTCCAGATCAACCCAGAGTCGGGGATTACCATCAGCCTTTATGGTGCCAGCAACGGACGAATTGCACAAGTGCGGGATTTGAAAGCTCCTCCCTGGGTGGAGAAAGCAGAATAAGATTTGGTCTGATGCTTCTTTCGTGCCTGTCTCTGAGACCCTAATGACATACACCTGGATTGTTGTGTCAATCGAGGGAGGGAGAGCTTGATCACCTGTTCAAGACATAAAGAAGCAGATCCTGGAATGAAATTCTCAGCAACACTGTGAAAGTTGCTTGATGTGGCTTCCACTCACAGCTCAGGGGCTGAGTCCACGTCGGCATATAAGCTTTTATATATAGCACGATAAAATGATATGGCGGTTCTACAAAGACGTAAAAACAATAGAAACCAGACTTCACGCTTCCCAACCAAGGACACACTTTAGAAGCCTAATCCTAGCTTTTGTTCGTCTCCAGAACACCAAATGATAATTTTGGAGCACCTTCTATATACCAGACAGTAGATAAGCTACATACATATATATCTAATATATAAATGCACATATACATACGTGCATTTATATATTAGCTATATACGTGTACTCTATATATTAGAGTACATATGTGTATATGTGCATGTATACGTACACTTGCATTCTGTATGTATGCAGGCACGTCCTCAGAGAGCTGTTAGTATGCCCAGAACGGCAGATAATAGAAGCTCGTGCTGTTGGTGTTCTAGGCACCCTTCCCGACACTGGAACCAGCTCTGCGCCTTTCTGGTACCTGCGGGCCATAGCCTCAGGCATGAAATGATGTGTTAACATTTGGTGCGACCAGGTAGAAACAAAATCTTCAAAACATCAAGAGTACTAAGTAAGCTCCGTATTAAGCATTTTGTCCTATGAGCTGCATCGCTGACCCATTCATTTGCTGCCTCCCACAAGACTTTCAAGGTAGCTAATGGCCATCCCAGGGTTCAGCATTTCTGTCTCTCTATTTGCAGTCTGAGGAGAATGCACAGGCTGGCCCCTCACAATCTGTTTTTCATTTCTTCCTGAGAAATGAGACTTCTTGCTCCACACGAGGAAACCTGGGGTGACGGTGAAGCCGCAGGGACATTCAGGCCGCCTGTGTTCCTCTTTGGACCTTTTGTGCAACTATTCAAACTCGTATCCCTGTGTCGAAGGTGTTCCCTGTGGCGTCCCCTCACAGGCAGCTTTCTGACAAAATGCCCCTCCCCCACGGGTCCCTCACGCAGCCGCCTCCCACCTTCCGGTGCCTTCACACCCAAATGCTCATTCCCCGGTGCGGGTTCTGCCTCACCTGCAGGAGCACCCGCCCACCCCCACCAGCACTCAGGGCCAGCGTGAGAACGGCCTGGTCCCGTGGCATGTGTCGCTGGTGGGGACCATCCAGTTGTCCTGCCCTCAGCGAGGGGCGCGTGGCCGCCCGCACGGGGCCATCCTCCTCCCTGACTTCGGAAATCTGCGTGCTGACAGGTCCATGAAAATGCAGCTTTGAAGCGATTGTGGAAAGAGTGCGTCTAAGATCAAAGCCATAAACAGAAAAGCAGAGTCAGGAGGGTGAGGGGAAGGAGGGGGACGGGAGAGAAAGCGGGGAGAGAGGGACAGAGTTTAGAAGGTGTTTTCCAAATCACTGAGACTGACGCCGACTCTGCCCCCTTTGGACTTGTTAGTTGCCTAAGCCAATAAATTATATCTAAAAAAGGATAGCCTGGGCACAATGAACCGCTTTCCACAACTATCTGTCCTCACTGTGTGCCTGTCTTGCCATCTGTACCTTACTTAACTCTGCCGGATGTGCCCTCAAAGTGACCTACAGACTTTCATGCTCAGAGACTGCGGGCTGGGTTTCGCATCGCCCGCTGCCGAGTGGTTTGCTCTTGCTGGTCGTGCCTCGGGCTCTGCTTTTGCTTTGTAAGTCAGGTTGAGAGCCTCGCTCCTGGTCCTCCAGCAGCCCAGTCCGTCCACGCCCGTCACCCCGCTGTCCTCCGACCCGCGCCACTGCTGGTTCTCCGTGCTGTCGCACCTGGCTTGGAAACCCCAGCGACCGACCCGGGAGCGCACCTGGGACTGAATCCCACGCAGAATACAAGGCGCATCGGACGGGAAAGGCCTTCCCTGGAGGAGCGTATCCGTGTTAACAGCGCAGCTCTGCCTCTGCACTTTGAAACCGAAGACGCGTTGACCGAAAACGCACACAGACGAGTTTCAGGCTGACAGGTCGGCGCCTGACGCGTGCCCCGCAGCCTGAGGCCCGGCCGCACACGTGGCAGCGGTCCCTTCCCGCCCCGTGCACTTCCCTTGCAGTAAACCTGCGGTGTCTACAGCCTCCCTGGCCGAGGGGCCACGTTTTGTACGGCATAGCCCAGCCCCCGGGGGAACGGGATCAAGCAGACGAAGGTAGAAAAGACAGAAAGAAGCACTGTGTTGTTAGATATCCCACTCACGCTGAAGGGGAACACTACCAGACTGCAGAGTCCACGAATAGCCTCCTTCATTCAGAAAAATACAGTTTGCAGATCCCGATTTTGAATATCCATGGAAAGCCCGTTTCCTAAACCAGAGCGTAAAAGGAAGAAAATATTCCCCAAATCTGTCCTGGTGCTTGACCCAGCTAAGGGCTCTGTGACCTTGGCAACCTCCCAATGGAATCCCGCGGTGTGTGACCTGAGAGTGACTCTCTCACTCAGCACAATGTCCTTGAGGTCCACGCAAGTTGTTGATGTGTCAATAGTTCATTTCTTTTGATTGCTGAGTAGTACAGTTTAATCAACCAGCTACCCGGGCATGTTAACTGTTCACGGTTTTTCACTGTTACAAATAAAGCTGCCAGGAAAAACTGCAGGCAGGTAGGAAACAAAGGGGTGAATTCCTCCTTTAAGACATCAGTGGATTGGGTGGTACCCACCCACCCACCTGGGGAGAACAAGCCACTGAGTCTACCCCTTCAAACGCTGATCTCACCGAAATACGCTCAAAGACACACCAATAACGTTAAATACAGACCCATGGCCAGTCTAGCTGACACATAAAATGAACCACCAGTCTTTCACCATGAAGAATATGTTTGCATAGGTTTTCATGGTTTTTTTTTATCAAGTTGAGGAAGTTCTCCCTTATTCCTAGTTTTCTGAGAGTTTTCATTATAAATAGGTGTTAAGTTTTGTCAAATCTTTCTGTGCAAAAAGTTATACAGTTGTGATTTTTCTTCTTTCATCTATTAATACAGTGGATTACACTGATTCATTTTCAAATTCGGAACCAGCCTTACATCTCTGCTTGGTCAAGGTAGGGACTTATTTCTGCATATTGCTAAGTTCTGTCTGCTAATATTTTGTTAAGGATTTTTGCAACTATATTTATAAAGAATATTGGTCTATAGTTTGGAGGCTTTGTATTTGTTTTCATTTTTATTGGTACTGTCTCTGGTTTTAGTTACAGGTTAATATTGGCTTTATAAAATAAATAAATAAATAATTAAGTAGTGCTCCCTCTTCTATTTTCTAGAACAGATTGTGTAGAATTTGGGCTAATTCTTTTGTTAAGTGTTCGCTAGTGTTTTTTAGTAAAACCATCTGGGCCTAGAGATTTGTTTGGGAGGTTTTGTTTTGTTTTAGTAACTATTGGGGCTCAGAAAATGATACAACACAACATGGTGCTTTGAAATACTGAACTGAAGAAGCAGCCTCAAGTTCTCTCTGACCTTCCCCTCCCGTCTTTTCTCTCGGCCATTTGTTCCTCCCAAAGCACAGGACGAGGCTGTTCTCTGAACCTCCCGTACCCACCTAGAAACCAGACCCACCAAAGAGGAACACAATTGCCTTTGATCATTCCCCTGAAATCTCATTAACCAGAGAAGATTAAAACTCATATCACAGAGAAAGAGACTGAAAATGAAGCACCACACCTGGAACTCAAACATTGTCAGGTCCCATTCAATTTTTAAAGAGTTATTTACTAACCATTGGTGAGTGTTGGGCTCATTTGTTCCCTGTAAAAATAATTTACTGACCCTCAAAATAACCACATTTCTCCCAAGGGCTTACAAGCATCTGGAGCTCATGGGTTACTGGGAAATCATCCTGTGATTGCCCGTACTTACACACGTTAAATACATTTGTACACTCTTATTCTCCTAATCTGCCCATTGTCAGTTCATTTTCAGTGAACAGTTAGAGGGCAGAGGGGAAGCTTTCCCTTGGCCCCTAAATAACAATTTAATTTTCTTAATAGTTATAGGAAAATCCAATTATCTTTTTCATATTGGGTGAGTTGTGGTAGTTTATGCTTTTCAAGACATTGGCCTATTTCATCTAAATTGTCAAATTTGTGTGTGAAGTTTTTGTGGTATTCCTATATTATCCTCTTGGTATCTGAAAGGTCTGTAGCAGTAGCCTCTGTTTTATTCCCATTATTAGCACTTTGCATCTTCTCTTTTTCACCTTTTCAGTCTTGCCAGAGAATTAAAAAAAAATTTATTGATCTTTTCAAAGAATCAGTTTTTTATTCCATATGTTTTCTCTATTTTCTCTCAGTTTTATTGATTAATGTTTTCATAGTATATCTTTTACCATCCTTTTAGTTTGGGCCTATCTATATCATTATATTTGAAGTGAATTTCTTGAAAAGAGGATATAGTTAGGTCATGTTTTTTTTTTAAATAAATTTTGTTAATTTCTGGTTTTTAATTGGTATATTTAGAACATTTACATTTAATATAATTATTGATAGGTTAGGGCTTGTGTCTGCTATTTATTTTTTGTTTTCTATCTCTCCCTCTTTTTTCTTTGTTTTATTTTTCCATCTTCCTGATCTTTCTTTGGATTATGTGAACATTAAAAAAATGTTATTTATATCTATATATACCATTTTTGAGTGTATCTCTTTGTATAATATTTTTAGTGGTTGCTCTTAGTATCCTACTATATATGTAGAGCTTTGCACAGTCTAGTTGTACAAACATTATTCCAGTTCAAGTGAAGTGTAGGAATCTTACCTTATTGTATATACCTTAACCTTCTTCCATTTACAATGTAATTATTTTAAATATTTCTTTTACATATTTTGAGAACCACATCTGACAGTGTTAAAATTTTTGTTACAAATGTCAAACATAATTTGGAAAACAAAGAGTAGATGGAAAGTCTATTATATTTATCCACATTTTTGTTAGATATCCCAAGATAAAATTTCACTGCTCTTTCTTCCTTCCTAATATTTCAAAATCTCTTCTTTTTCCTTTCTCTTTTGTTTAAGGAAATTTCTTTAGCCATTCTTTTAGTGTAGGTCAGCTGCTGATAAATTCTTTTAGTTTTTCTTCATCTCAGAATGCCTTGATTTCCCTTTCATTCCTAAGGAACATGTGACATTTTTTTTCAGAACTTGAAAAATAGTGTACCATTTACTTCTGGCCTTTGTAGATTGTGAAGATAAATCTGCTGTCTTTCAAATTGTTTTTCACTTATAGGTAAGTGTCATTTCTTGCTTCTTTCAAGAATTTTCTCTGTCTTTAATTTTCAGAATTTTGACGATGATGTGTCTTGCTGTAGACTTTTGTATCCTGCTTGGGGTTGGCTTAGGTTTTTGAATGTGTAAGCTTGTGTCTTTTGACAAAGTTGTAAAGTTTTCAGCCATTTCCTATTTGGGTAATTTTTCAGTCTCAACTTCTTTCTTTTCCTCTCTCTCCATGATTGTAATGATAAAAATATTAAATCTTATTTTTTATCATCTTACAGATCCCCAAGTGTTCCCAAAAGTTTGGCACTTGTCCCCAAGGCTGCATCAGAAGAACAAGGACAATTGGTTTAAGGAGAAGGAAAGAGAAGTTTATTAATTTGCCAGCAAATGAGGAGGTTGGCAGACTCTCATCTCAAAGTACCAATGTCCTGCTCCTGAGCAGAAGTACAGAGTTTTTAAAGGTTCTGATTCATCCCATCTTTGGCTAAGACAATCTTGTGATTTCTGCCTGGGCAATTCCCCCAAGCCATCATCTGTGGCACAAACAACAAAGAACACTCCCCTGCCCCTACCAGCCACTAGCCTAAGGCAGAGATGTATGTTTTAGTTCTCAAAAAGGGTGAGGAGGTTTTGAAGAGACAGAAAACATTTTTACCCCTTTTTAGGCCATTCTCTGTTATACAAGGCTTGTTTATTTACCTTTTTCATTCTATTTCCTCTGTGTGTGTGTGTTTAGATGGAGTAATTTCTTTTGTTCTATCTTCAATTTCACTTAGTCTTTGCCCTTTCCTCTCTATTCTGCTAGTAGGCCTATCCACTGAGTTTTTTCATGTGGTTGTTCTATTTTTCAGTTCTAAAATTTTTAGTTGGTTCCTGTTTATATCCTCTATGCCTTTATTGACACTTCCTATTTTTCATTTGTTTCAAGTATGTTGGTAATTGTTCACTTCCTTGTCCAATTCCCTATCAGGCTCCTTCCAAGTTCTTCCTCATCTGTTCAGACTATGAGCCACTGACCATGACTAAGAGACAATCTTATCTCAGACCATCTCTCCTAAGCAAAGTTAATGAGGTATGCTCTTTGGAATTCAGTCCAAGGAAGGATTTACTTTATCAATTATGCTTCAAGGCCAGGCCTGAGGGAATAAATAGAGTCATCTCTAAGCAGGAAACTTTGATGGAAAAGAAATGAGATTAATACATTCCAGTAATGTGTTCACTACCGGCATCAGTTCATCAAGATTCAAGTTTCTGAAAAAAAGTATACCAATTGTCAAATTTAGCTCATTGTGTCCACAAGAGTTAATAGAATCTAAAATCTGCTCTCTTTGGCTTCTTTAGTGAAAGGTGGAAGCATGGATTCACTACTCTAAAAACTGTATAAATAATGAGAAGAGGTAATTGCTCCTTTCCTCCACACACACACACAGAAATATAAAATGCAAAAATAAGGCGTTGATAAGAAGAGGGAGTGGGTGCTGTACAGAGAAAAAATGGTAAATGTCTATTATAGTTACTTGGGCAATTTCTACCTTGGGGACACAGCACAGTATTATGGGGGTCTTGATACAGCTCTGGGGTCACACAGCTGGTTTGAGTCCAAGCTCTACTGCCTAGTTGCTGTTCATCTATGCCAAGTCACATGACCTTTGGGAGTTCAAATGTTCTCATCTGTATAAAGGGGAAATAGTAAGTAACTTATAAGGTATGCAGCCTAAATATTAAATGAGATAATTTATATAATATACTTAGCACAACATCTGTTGATAGCTGCTATTTTTCCAAATCCCATATTTTTAAATGTTGGTACTAATTTTAGCCTTCTGCAATGTGTTCCTTCCTGCATGCTAATAAAGTAATTAGGAGTAAAGAATTTTGACTCAAACAGACTCGAATTTGAAATGGTCTTCTGTTTACCAGCTATATGACATTGACCACATCACTTACCTCTCTAAATTTCCCTTTCCTCACATGTAAATAGAAAATAATAATAACTGCTTCAAAAATTTAATCTAAGGGATAAAAATAAGTCTATGCATATAAAGAATTTAGTAGAGCCTAGCACATAATAAATGCTCAAAAACGGTCACTGTTATCACTATTATTATCATCATCATTATTAAATATAAGAAATGTTGAGTCCAATTAGACTATTTATAAATGTTCTAGAAATAGTCAATGCCATATGAGAGTAAAAAATCAAAATGTCTCAATTCTACAATGTCATTATAAAATGAAATAAGGAAACTGTATTGATATAGCATCAAATGGATAAAGATCACCAGGAATGAATGTATCTATTACTGTTATGGCTTTATAAAACATATTGCATGCTCACAGTGTACTAGAGACAATATAGTAGTAGCCTCCCTTGGGGACTAGCTGCCTGCACTTATGACCACAGGCAGACTCTTACTCAATTAAAAAAGCTCTCTGCAACCTTGTTATAGCCCTAGTCCTACCCCACTCTCTAGCTCTGCCTAGATGTCTCAAGAAAACTAATTCAAAATGGGATATGAAGAAAGAATGGCATATATCGAAATGGAAAGCCCATCTAAAATGATGTCTTACCAATCTCGGCAGTGCTAACTATCACAGAAATCACTTCTTAGAGGCTACAATCACTCAGTGTGTACAACGCACAGTTCCAGCAACAGCAAAGTTGGGGCACATCCAAAGGCCTTGCAGAGATTCAGCCTCTGCGAAGCCCTTTCAGGCATATCGATCCATTAATCACTTTTATTGTGCACCCACTATGCACAGAGCAAATGACTCAGAAAATATTTATAGCATAAACCTCAACCGTTCAAGCTGGAAGAATTATGCTTTGATTCTTTCATTCATTCTTACATCTATGCAAGGATTCTACAAATATCTAATGAACATCTGCTATGTGCTGGACACCCTACTTAGGCATGGGATGTGAACTTAAATAAAGCCAAAGTCTCTGAAGTGTCTAAAGTTTGATCCCACAGCCAGTGAAACGTATCTGCTTCTCTGCACCTGTGATATTCCTTCCTGGTAGGGTGGGTATGTGACGGAGCAGTCAGCAGTTTGAAGTTGCTGGGGGTGAAGAAAACTTATTGTTGGTGCCCAGGTGGCGCAAATAAGGCCATGGGCCTTGTCCCCAAAGAGAGGTGAAGGGAGGACACGGGTTAGAAGTGCACATTTTGTGGTGCAGGTGGCACAGACATGAATCAACGAAATTGACCTTTGGATTTTAGAGAAATACTCTTTGAACAAACAAAACATTTCATCAACGCTGGGAAAACTGGTTTCAGAAACCTGTTGAGCAACTGCTGACAAAGGGCATTTGGTGTGCCGCTTGTTTGCATTTTGCTGCGTGGGTTATGTTTTCTGCCACGCTCTCCCCACCCTTGCCGTGGACTGTCTCAAACTAAATGTGTATGTCTGGAAGTTAATGCTCTATTGTGCTGCTGGCTCTGTCTGCCTCTGCTAATGGAGTGTAGACAGCGCTGGTTGTTTGCAACTTCTGTCCGCCCCTCAGGAATTCCAGTCAGTAATTCCAGCCAGTTCCGATAAACAAAGGACAGAGAGAACTGGCACAGAGGTTGGAAACTGCTCACTCTGCGCCAGCTCTGGCCTGTCACAGGCCAGTGCCCTGAGGGTGCCAGTGCAGCTACGGGAAGACCACAGTGGGAAGATCCACAATCCTAGAGCAGAATGAGTGACCTCTCAGACATGGAAGGCGCCTTGAGAGACCACCTGGTGGGGGGCAGGAGTGTCCTCCCAGGACACTCACTTAGCCCTGGGGAGAAAGCCCTGTTCTTTGCTGCTGTCCTTCTTTCTTCTTACAGATGGGTCAGTCGCTTAGACTGTTGGGTTTTTCCCCCCCAAAAGACCTAAGATTAAGATTTAGATGCAGTAACCATTTGTGAAGTAATCCCTGGAAGCACAAACAAGACAGTGGTGACAATGACCCAGGGAGGAAGAGAAGCCGTGAAAGCGCATGTTGTTGTGCGCAGACCCCTGCAGGAAACTGGGGTTCTCTCCTAGGGAGAGTTTCAAAAACCATGCGGAGGGAGTGCCCCTCTGAACTGTCCCAAGAGAGGGTGTGGAGGCTGCATTACATACCGGCTACTCCCATCCCAATTAACTGGGAGTTGCTCCCAAGGTCATTAACCCTCTCCCTACACGCACTTTTGGGTGGCACCAGTATGCAGAAAGCAAGCTCGTGGGATCCTGAAGAAAACCTTGGGCAGAGGGGAGAAGGAACGTCGGTGCTTGGGTGGGATGCTCTCAACATTCTGGAAACTCTCCACCACAGCCGCTCGTGATCTCAGAGGGGGACCGGGAGGATATGGGCGTTGTCGGGCACCGGCGACGTCTACTCGCACAACATTTGCATCTGGAGACAAACGAATAAGTAGACACCAGGCAGGAAGTCTTCTTTGCGTGACACAGGAGCCAAGACGTGAAGTGTCGCGATGTAAACAAAGGATGTGGCAAGAGGCGACTCCGCCACTTTCCGTCTGTGAAGTCTTAAGATCTGCTCAATCTCCCTCACGGAATTTTTAAAAGGACACATGAGAAAATGCTGTGCTGATATTTGCATAAAACTAAAAATTATTATGTGCTGATTTATTTTTCAACCAGTATTACTGAACGGCTGTCAGGCACCGTGCTAAGCATTAGGGATAGGACAGTACTAAGACTAAGAAAGTACTTGTTCTTGCTGAGCATCCTCTCGTAGGGCGTATAGACATGGAACACACGTGCAGACAGGCGAGTTTAATACAGGGGAACATATGCTGGGATGGGAAGTACAGGGGTCCGTGGGGACACCCACAGGAGCACAGCGTCCAGGCCAGGGAGCTCGAGGAAAGCTTCCTATGGGAGTAACGTCTAAGCTGAGTCCTTAAGGATCGCATTCTTTAAAAACAAACTGGTAAAATACATGTAACATTCAACATACCATCTTACCCACTTTTACATACACTGTTCAGTGGCATTGAGTGCACGCACACGGCTGTGCGACCACCACCACCATCCATCCACAGACTCCCTTTGTTCTGTGAAACTGAAACTCTGCACCCATTAAGCACTAACCCCCCTTCCCCTTCCTGTCATCTCCTGGACACAGCCACTCTTTCTTCTGTCTCTATGATAGTTGACTGCTCTAGTTATCTCACAGAAATGGAATAATAGTACTTGATCTTTTATGATTGACATTTCACTCAGCATAATGTCCTCAAGTTTCATCCATGTTGTAGCATGTGTCAGAATTTCCTTCCTTTTTAAGGCTGAATAATATTCCATTATGTGTATGTGCCACGGTTTGTTTATCCAATAATCTGCTTAGGAACACTCGGGCTGCTCCTGCCTCCTGGCTGTTGAGATAAGGCTGCTGTGGACACGGGTGCACAAATACCTTTCCATCCTTGTTTTCAGTTCTGAAACTTTTTATCCATTGCCACATGTTATGTTTGACCAGTTTCACACATGCATGTCCTTTCTTCTTTATCCGAGAGTAGGGAGAAGCTTGCAGTGGATGCAGGGCTCTGCCTTTTGGGCGTGTTCTCAGAGCCCTGTCAGTGCTATTTTCCCAGGAGGCGGCACAGAGCGATGGGAAGTGTTTGGGCTCTGGAGCAAAACCTGGGCTCCGATTTGAACACTTCCGTTTACTAACTGTAACATTAAGCAAATCCTTTACCTCTTTAGGGCTCAGCTGAGTCTTCTCTCAAATGAGGAGAACAGAACTAATACTACAGTAGGGAAATTAGGGTTAACAATAATTTATTGCATATTTCAAAATAGCTGGAAGAGAAGATTCGTTATGCTCCCAACACAGGGAAAAGATAAATGTTTGCAGTGATGGGTATCCCAGTTACTCTGATTTGATCGTTGTATACAGGTATCAAAATATCACATGTACACCCAATATATATACAATTATGATACATCAATTAAAAAAACTTATAGGAACCAAATTATATTGTAAGATCTGAAAAAAAGAGAGAATATTACATATGTAAAAAAACCAAGAAATTCATGCACATTGTAGAATGAATGAGATGCTAGTCAAAGAGTAAAAGTTTGAGCCACACAGGAGGAGTAAGTTCGGAGATCTCTATATCAGCACAGCGTGCTGACTAGTAATGCTGTATTGTATGTTTGAAATTTGCTAAGAGAGCAGATCCGAAATGTAAAAAAACAAAACCCAACTAATCTTTCAGATGATTATACACATTAGTAATTATGTAATGTGTTATATAACCAAAGTATTTTAAGAAGTCTGCATGAAAAAAACAGTGATCTTTCAAAAATGGTAATGATGAATCTTACAGGCAAGTACTCAGCTATTTAGGATGTACAGGTGGGTGAGCCAGCAAAGGAAGGAGTGCAGTGGCTGGAAGACCCCAGGCCTGAACCAGCGGAGGGACGCCTGACTCCTGCACACACGACTGTGTGATGCCATCTGCCACCCCGCCGTTCTCCAGCCTCCCCCCAGGTCTAGGTGGCTCAGGACCCCCACCCCGACTTACCCCTGCTGCCTTTCCACACAGGCCACTGGGTCACTCATCAGCTTTGGGCACAGAACTGGTGCAAAGAAGAATCAGAGAAGATGAGAGCTTCCCACTGTCCCCCAAAACCCAGCAGAGCCTGCGAGGGGGCTTCCCCCCGGCGTGGCCCTGCCTTGCTTAAGTTCAGATCAGGTTTTCTGAGCCCAGACACATCCCCCACCCTCATAACCTGAGAGTCTGCTTTCTAACTCCCCCCACAAACTCCATCTTAAATTCCAGTCGACATTTCCCCTTACCATTTTGCAAGCTGCCTGGAGTCTTTTGTGGCAGGAGGGACATTCTATTAACTACCAGTACTTAGCATCCTACTTGCATGACAGGATATAAGATATATTATGTCATTGGAGATGGGCTTTCTGCAAGGTGATGTTATCACAAACTTGTGGATGATGAAATTTCTTGCGAGGTTATCAAACCTTAGTCTCTAATGCAGGGAACAAATTGAGGGGAGCTTTGCCTTGCTCAGAAGAAATAACTGCAGGAAAGAAACATGTGGCCACTTCATCACTCAGATTCCAACATAAAAAAAGAAATCAAAGTCACAGCCCTCAAGTCCAGAGGTGAGTCCGCCAGGGACTGGACCAGGTCATTATAGAGTGTTCAGTCCCAGGCGTGTTTTCTTCAACGTTTCTGGAACACACAGTCTCCACAGCAAACACCAACGGGTCCTGCGCATAAAGGCACTTGTCTGCCAAACACTTCCTCTCAGAAAGTGCTAGTCAGCGACTCGGCGGGTGACGCCGCACTCTAGATGCCTTTCACTTCCGGAAGGGCCAGTTCTACGACGGCGCTCGGAGATGCCGTGTAATTCCTACCCCCAGACGGCAGTGCGGGCGTTTGGGAAGAGAAAATAGATGCCGGGGACCTTCCTCGGTAACCGCAGGGGGACAGACGCCCGTGCGTGGAGACTCCGTGTTTTGAGCACAAAACAATGTGCTGCTTCGAGAGCTGCAGCTGCCGTGAGGTGGCGCCGTGAGTGGCGCAGTGACGCCATGAGTGGCACAGTGAGGTGGCGCCATGAGTGGCGCAGTGACGCCGTGAGGTGGCGCCGTGAGTGGTGCAGTGATGCCGTGAGGTGGCGCCGTGAGGTGACGCCGTGAGTGGCGCAGTGACGCCATGAGGTGACGCCATGAGGTGACGCCGTGAGTGGTGCAGTGATGCCGTGAGGTGGCGCCGTGAGGTGGAGCCGTGAGTGGCGCAGTGACGCCATGAGGTGACGCCATGAGGTGACGCCGTGAGTGGCGCAGTGATGCCGTGAGGTGACGCGGTCTCAGAGAAGAGGAAACGGAACATGAGGAAGAGTAGACGCGAAGTCATCCTCCCTCCCCGCTGCTCTGGATGGCGCCGCTTTGGGCAGCGGATGTGGCAGCTGTGACCTGAGAGCTCGCTGTGTCAGGGTCTGCCTCGGCCTCCTCAGCAGCGCATCGTATGTTCCTGCGTGGGCTGTGGGGGCCGCAGCTGGGGACAGGGCAGTGGAGACCCACCCAAGGTCAAGAGCCACGACTTCCGAGTCAGATTACCCTCGGTTCAGGTCTCACCGGGGACTCTCCGTCTCTAATACTAAGTTATCTCATCTGGAGGTAGCTTGTTATTCTCCTTGTTGATATTCGGATCAATATGTTGTCGATATTCAGACATCGACATAGAGAGCAAGCCCCACCAAAGTACTTAACCCACAGTTGAAACCAATGAAATGAAACGACGTGTAAAATGACGAGCATGCAGTAGGTGCTCAGCACATGAGCACGTCACCGTCCTGACTGCTGTCCCCGGCAGTGCTGTGCGGGCGGCACAGCCCACCTGGGCTCGCCGAGCTCCAGCGGCCGGTGCGGCCTCGCCCCGGGGAGATCTTTTCAGTTTGCTGGTAGCGGGGGAGTCTCAGAATCAGGAAGTTGTCCAACAGGCTCCTCTAGCGCTGCCTCTAGGATAAAATATGACAGGAGAATAAGAGTAAGAATTATTTCTGGTTTGCGCACCTCAGACCCTCGTTACGGGGCAAGCTGGCAGAGTCCAGTGTAGCCCCGGAAGGAGAGAAAGCGTGATTCCTGGGAAAGGCGGTGGACGATCAGCCACTTCTGGGCTCAACCTGGCTTTGAAGTGAGCCACCTGTATCTACTGACTCATCTTGACGTTCATTTGGCCACAAGCATCCATTAAGGACCCAATATACCAGGGCTGTCCGGAATGTATCCAGCCGTGTGACTGTTCTCTCTGTATTAACAATGGCTGGATATTTTCCAGACAGCCGTTGTATACTGGCCACTGTACCTATAATGATGAATGAAGTAGACAGCGTCCCTAATAAATGAGACTGCAAATTTTAACATAAAACATGTACATAAGTATCCATTGTGTTAAATGCAGTGGGGGTAAGAACAGGGTGCAGCAAGAGAAAATAAAAATAAACGGGGAGATGTTTTGCAGTTCGGCAGGTAGGAGATGGCATCTCCAAGGAAGTTCCGCTAAAGCTGAGATCAAAGGGTTGGTTGGGACTCAGCTGGCCAAAGGAACAGGAGAAAAGCCTCCCAGACACAGGAAGCTTGAGGAAGGACTAGAAGAAGTCAGATTTGAAATGGAATGTTTACATAATATCAAAGTAACTACCCACAATTTGCTTATTTACTTCATTCCATTTAGGGTGGAAAATCCTGGCAGACACCACCCAAATGTTTGTTTATATGCACAGTCTTGACTTTCTCTCTGCACTTTCTCTCTTGGATCCAATCAATGCATTTACAACTGCACCATTCCTTTGAAACCTTTGTCACCAAGGTCAGCAGTGACCTCGACAGGATCAAATCTAATGGTCAACTCTCGACCATCTTACCTGACCTCTCAGGGGCTCATTACACCAATGACCACTCATTCATTCTGAAGACTTTTTTTTACATAACTTCCGTACTCCTCTGGTTCTTCTCCCACACTGAGTGTTCTTTTTCATTCTCTTTTTCTGGATACCTCCCTCTTCACAACTAATATGTATTGGAGTGTCCCAAGGCTCTTTCCTGGAAGTTCTTCTCTCCTAAATTTATACTCACTCCTTAGGTAGTCTCAACCAGTATGCTGTTGGTTCCCAAATTTATATACGTTAACTGCTTCTTTCAGCTCCAGACTCATTTATCCAAGTGCCTACTGAACATTCAGTGTCTTCACTTTGATGTGTACATAGAAATCACAAATTCAGTAGGTCCAAAGTTGAATTCTTGATTCCATCCTCTCCACCCAAATCCACTTTTATCCCAGTATTTCTCATCTCAGTAAATTGTGCTACCATTCGTCCTGCTGCTTGAGCTAAAACCGTAAAATCACTCTCAAATTTCTTAATTTCTTTCTTTTTTTTTTTTCTGAGAGAGAGTCTTGTTCTGTCGCCCAGGGTAGAGTGCCGTGGTATCAGCCTATCTCACAGCATCCTCAAACTCCTGGGCTCAAGCGATCCTACTGCCTCAGCTTCCTGAGTAGCTGGGACTACAGGCATGTGCCACCATGCCCGGCTAATTTTTCTGCTTTTAGCAGAGATGGGGCCTCACTCTTGCTCAGGCTGGTCTCAAACTCCTGAGCTCAGGCAATCCTCCCGCCTTGGCCTTCCAGAGTGCTAAGATTACAGATGTGAGCCACTGCACCCAGCCTATAATTCCCCAATTTCTTTCCCATACCACATTCACTAATAGTGCTTAACCTTCAGGTGGTATTTACTGAGTGCTAGGCACAATTTCAAGTGCTTTGCATAACTTGTTTAGTATTTACAAAATGCTAATGAACTAAATTATTCTTACCTCCATTTTACTGATAAGTAACAGAAGTTGTCACTTTCACAGTATCATAGAGACTGCATGTACCCAAGAAGGGATCTCAAACTTGAGAAGCCTGGCTCCAGGGGCTCTGGTCTTAACCATCACTTTACATTGACATTGCCTAGCTTACTTTACAAATCTACTAATTTAGTCCCTTGCATTTGCTCTTGTCTCCCTACAGTAAATTGTCTAGCAAATTTTCCATCAAAAAGATAATAGATTGCAAGTGTTGATGAGACTATAGAGTAAAAGGGAATCCTTGTGCCCTGTTGGTGGGAATGTGAATTGGTACGGTCATCATGGAAAACGGTATGGAGATTCCTCAAGAAATTAAAAATAGAATTGCCATGTGATCCAGCAATCCTACTACTGGGTATATATTTAAAAAATGAGGTCAGTGTCTCAGAAAGATACCTGCATCTCCATGTTCACCACCACATTTATCACAATAGCCAAGATACAAAATCAGTCTAAGTGTCTATCTACCACATACCACAGGCCTAAATAGTAAAATTTATAAATGTAAATTAATAAAGGTGAAAATTGAATGTTTTCTTTCAAATATAAGTAAACCTACTTAAATAATTTTTCAAAAGTTAAACCGTTCTAAATTCTAACATTTACTAGCCACCTCGTTGCAAGGGTAAATAACAGTAACTCAACACGTACTTAAAATTCAAGAGCAATATGGATCGTTTAATAGTCAAAATGCTCCTAAGACACTATCCACAGGTGTTAGTGTCATGTTCCTTGTTTGTTTTTATGTGTCTCCAGAACCACAACTGGAGCATAAGGGAAACAAAAAAACGGGCAGTCAACATTTCTGGGAAGTATAAAAATCTACTGCATTCACACTCAGAGGCAGGATTTGACAACCATAGTTAATAACATGTCTTTGCTCTTAGCTAAGCAATTATCCCACTCAAACCCACCCTGCAAGTCAGAGCAATGATGTCCGCAGTGGCACAACTCTCAAATCTTTACAGGATCTGAACCAAATTGCCTTTTCTTTAAAGTATGTAGGGCAAGAGACACAGAAGTGTTTCCTTGAGTGGCATCTAAGAGCAGATGTTGGTAGTTACAAGTGCTGTTGTGCCAGGACTGAGTGTGGGATCCCAAGCGACAGAGGTGGCCAGGGATGTGTAATAAACGTGTAGCATTGCTGCCATGGCGGCTGACGGTGGTACCGTGGGTTTGCCGTATGGGAGTAACCTGAAATGTGGGCATCAGGGTGGGAATCTTTCTCGCACAGGTCTAAGGACAGTGCTGGGCCCTTGATGGCTCTCGGACGGCGCCTTTTGCCCTTGAAGACTACACTCAAAACACTCATGGCAAATGGCATGGTTCCCTCATATTTGCCTTAAATCTCTGGGTTCCAGCTTTCCTCCAGAATTTTTCAGGAAGTTTACACTGTCCGGTGCTCTTCAGTGCTTTTAAAAGAGATTTTGGAAATGTTTTATCCTATAGCTCCTTTTACTGGGAGCACTGATCTCGCTAACTTTGTTTCAGGATCAATTTGGAGTCTTTCCAATTGGTTTCTCTATCCCCACAGCCCAGTCCCTCACCAGCTACGTTAAGAAGTTTATTGCAAAAGTTACTAAAGATCTTCGTGTTGCCACCCAATTGATATTTTATTACTTGACTCAACTCTCCAGCACTTCTTTTACTTCACCAAATACTCCTTGTCAATATTATTTTCCAGCTCCTTCTACTTCGCAAAACCCAGAATTTCCTCAGGGCTCAGTCCTGGGTTTTTTTTCTCTTCTGTCTCTGTCCTCTTCCAATACCTTTGACTTGAAGAATAATTTATATGCTAGTGATTACTAAATTTTTAGCTCCAAATTTGACCTCATTCATAATATTAGCAGATTGAAAAGGAAAACTTACCTGATTTTTTTCAAGAGGTTTAAAAAAATTAATAAAATCCAAATTTCATTCATGATAGAACTCTTCAACTAGGAGTGGAAGGAAAACTCCTTCATCTATGAGAAATCTACATGAAACCCACGGCAACATCATACTTAACAGTGAAATCATAGGAACTTTCCTTTCAAAAGCTGGAGCAAGAAACATCTGTGCTACCATCACTTCCAGCCAGCATTATACTGGGAGAAGCTAAGATAAAGAATTAAACATTATAAGGATTACACTGATAGAAAGTGAGGAGCAGTTACAGGCAGATAATACAATTTCATATGTATAATATCTAAAAAACTATGCATAAATTATTAAAAGTAATAAAAGTTTTTAACAGGTAGCTGAATATTGAAGCAATATAAAACAACAAACTTGTATTTATTATGGCAGCAAATAAACATTTAGAAATTAGGAGCTATAAAATTTAGAAAGTGAAAATTTTAAAAGGTACTATTTATATAACATCAAATAATATGAAGTACCTAAGAAAAATCTAACAAAATATATGAAAGGCTTCTTTCTATGGAGAAATTGTGAGGCATTCAATGTTTTTGAGAGACATTAAGAAAGAAAAATATAAATAGAGGAAGGAATATATCCTATTGACAACTTGGAAAAGCCAATATTAAAAGATTCAATGCAATCACAGTTGCAACCCAGCAGTTGTTGTTGTTTTATTTTAGAATATTATGAACTTACTGTAAAAACAACATGAAAGTGCAAATGTCAAGTAAAGCAAACACACTCTTAAATAAGAACCTATTCAACTTGCTCTCCCAGATTTCAAGTCTTATTACAAGACCACAATAATCAAAACTTCTTTGTATTTGCATTGGGCTAGTGCAAAAGAAAAGAACAGAGAACATTCAAACTGGGCCATGAATATGTGACTATTTAATATATGACAGAATTGTAACTGTCTTCATATGTGATTTTAAAACAACTGGATTTCCATGTGGACAAAAGAAATTTGAGTCTTGCTGCATACCATATACAAAACATCAATTCCAGGTGGAGCAACAGCCTAAATATAAAAGGCAAAGTATAAACATCTTATTGATATAAAAGATTGTATTTGTGACCCAGCAATAGTGGAATATTTATTAAATGAGAGTCTAAAAAGAAATGGTTCACAAATTGAACTACTTTGAAATTAAGTAGTTCCATTAACCAGAAGATAGAATTTGTGGGAAGCAAAAGCAAGTCACAGAGCATAAAAAATATTTGTAACATACAATTAATTGAGCAAGGATTACTATCCAAATTATATAAAGAACTTCTACAAAAAACTGTAAGAAAAATGCAGACCCTCCAAGTTTTAAAAAATAGTCAAAAAATGTGAGTAGGCACTTCACAGAAGTAGAACTTAAAGTGGCCAAAAAGTATTTGAAAATGTTTTCAAATTCACTGATAATCAAGAAAATGTTGATTAAAACCACAGTGAGATACTACTTTGTATCAACAAGATTGCCTAAAACTTAACATTCTGTTATTACTAATGTTGGCAAGGATATGTAGTAAGAGACAACGTTACCCAGTTTGGTGGGACTATAAACTGGTACAAGCACTTTGGAAAACTTTTGACACTATTTTCAAAAGTCAAATATATGCACACTAAGCAACTGCATCCTTTAGTATAAACTTATGGATACGTACACCAGGAAATACATACAAGTGTGTTCCTAGAGGAATAATAAGACTGTAATTAAACTGAAAAAAATGGACATCAAGACTAGGATGAATACATGTAGATTAGTGTACAGCAATCCAAGTAAATAACTAAAGCTGCCTGAAGTCGCATTTTATCAAGAGTCAGCAAACTACGGCCCCACGGGACAAACAAACCCTCTGTGATCTCTTTTTTCATGGCCCACAAGCTAAGATACAAACAGGCAAACAAATTTGTCAGAGAACATAGGTAGCCTGCAAAGACTAAATATTTTAAATATTTACTATTTGGTTCCTTACAGAAAATGTTTGCCAGTCCCTGATATAGACAAATGTCAAAAACATATTCTTGATCAAAAGAAGTAAAACCTAAGAATGAAGGCAGAATTATTTCAGTCATATAAAGTTCAAAATCAAGGAAAACTAAACTCTTTTGTTTCATAATTAATATAACTGGAAAAACTATAACAAAAAGCAGGACAATGTCTATCACAAAAGTCAGATTGTAATTGCTACGGAAGAAGATGAATGTGAGCACTGGGAGAGGCACAGAGCATCGAGGTCCTGGCACTAATGTTCCACTTCTTGCCCTGCGGGCATTCCCTAAACACACACATGCACTCGTGCACATACACACGCACAAGGCATTTTTCTGTACATATATTTATTTCACAATAACTATGTTTTGAAGAATAAATGGGACTTTTGGGTAATACAAGAAATACTGAGATATGTGGCTACCTTTGTGATACAAATACAAAGAATC
>CM052451.1:2177705-2199776 GCA_028533085.1 Varecia variegata | reverse complement strand
GACGCCTGGCTAATTTTTCTATTTTTAGTAGAAACGGGGTGTCTCTCTTGCTCAGGCTGGTTTGAACTCCTAAGCTCAAGCGGTCCTCCCACCTCAGCCTCCCAGAGCGCTGGGATTACAGGTGTGAGCCACCTGTATTTTAAGGAATAAATTGGAGACAAGGCAGTGAAGTGAGTATAGAATGCTCCTAGGACCTAAGTTTGTTTATGTTTCATTGAGGCTGCAGGGGCTTGAGAAGTAGATCAAGTCGCTTCCATCTCTTGCTTTCTCATTTTTCTTCTTCCAAACAAACACTAATGTGATGAACAGACCCCCGACAGCCCATCCTCAGACATCTGTGTCACACTCTGGAACATCGACTGCTTTGTACATCGCAAGTGCTCAGTAAATAGTTGTGGGTTGAGCCATTTACAGTTTGGTATTAAATCAGAATAAACCAAATGAAACCATATTATTTTGGAAAATGCCTAACAGGTATTTCTTTGGTACAAAATTGATTTCCTGGGCATAACATCAGGAAAAGAAGGCTTCAATTTCTCTCTTTTTTATAGCAAAACAGATCAGAATGTTTGTGCGAACAGCTTTGGAAGATCTTTGCTGGACATCTTGGGTGTTCACTCTCTGAGCATTTCGCTCTCTGCTCGCACACCTGGCTAACGTCGCTCCTCAGTCAGCTCTGGCTGACCTTATGCCCTTCCCTCCTGCTCAGAATTCCACAAAGATGAATTTCCATCTCAAACACAACCTCCTGCTCCTGACAGAACTTGCTGCCATCACCGCGGCCCTATCCTGACGGGTTTCCATTTGCTCTCCCCGGGGGGTGCTCAGCCCCTGAAGCCCGATGGCAGAAAACACAGGCGTGTTCCTCCTGCTTCTCTTCTGCTTTTATACTCATGATTATTTGAAAGGAAACCAGGTTTAAACACTTGGATTCTCAATGCTTCCCAGCTTATCCTGTTCCTGCCATCCTGGCTAATTTCCTACAACCAGACTGTGGAGCAGCCGGGCGACTCAGACGCCATCAAAGCTGCTGTTCTTTTTCAGCAGATCGTGCAGAGGGTGCTTCCGTCCGAGCTCCCAATAGCAGGCTTGCTTTGGTGCTTTGTCGCACTGCTCTGGTGCCGTTAATATTAATCAATCTCCTATTTGGCCCAGCTCCCAGATGCTTGAAAGTTATGAAAATATTCCTTGGTCAATGTTCCTGGAGTGTCTGAAAGGCTTTTATTATCATCTTAAAGTTCTCTGACTTGCCCTCCTGATTAATGTTTTTATCCTAATAATCTTCGCTCCAAGCCAATATGTTATCATTTCCCTCGGCCAGTGCGCTGCACTCTTAATTTTAATTTATTATGATTATTTTTTGGCTCATTGCATTGGCAATCTCTTCCACTTAAATCTATTTTGAGTAGACCTGCCACCTAAACCACCACTTTACCTTCACAGTGGCAGCCATGAAGTCTATGATATTTGCAGAGATGTTTATACAAAGAGAAATCCAGTAAAAAACTGCCCTTTATTTCTGTTCTCATCAAGTCTATAGCATCCTATCTTGTGGTCACTTATAATATCTATCAAGTCTTCTTCTATACTTTGGGAATACAAAGAGTATCTCCATAAAATATTATCTTCACACTGATAGAATGTCACAGTGTTTATACATTGTTGTTATGAAATTATTCACATTCCTTTCTCTCTCTCTCTCTCTCCACTGTGAGCAGAGGACTTCTGCCCTCACTCTCTCACAGCGTCCCCACCTCTGTTTTCCCAAACATTTAAGCTTTTTTGCCTGACTACTATGGTCATCAGTGTGTCCACAAGGAAAATTTAAAGTTGAATAAGATGTTACCTAACTTTCAAGAACTCAGCATGCTTAAAGAAAGAGATGTGTCACAAATAACTCTAATGAATTAAGTTCTGTAAGAGAATTTTGGGCAAAATTTTTGAATCATAACTTTGGTTCCAGGTGCCAGGAAAGCCACTCTGGAGACACAGTTGAATTTGGGCTAAGGAAGTATCAGAGTTGATGAACTTTGGAGTCAGGCTGAGGGCTCACTTGTGCTCTCAAGTCATGTAAACTTAGGAGAATCTATTTTTATCTCTGAACTTCAGTTTCCTCACTGTTCAGTTGTCCTAATCACACTTGTCTCAGAAAATTGTGAGAATTAAAGAGTACATATAATGCATAGCACAGTGCCTGGTACGTGGTAGATGTTTAGTAAACAGTGGTAGTTAAGTGATACTAAGTCTTCTTACACGTGGGTGATCCTCAGGCAGACAGCTAGGTCTTCGCTAAAGGAACAGTGTGTCCAGTGAAACAGTTCATGCATGTTCATGCCATGTCGAGGACAAGGCAATCAACTAAATGAAGTAGGAAACTTGGTGTTTGGCAAAGAATGAGTTAAAATTTCACTGGAAAATACAAGTAGACACAGATGAGAGCTCCTGTAATGTGCTAAGGAGTTGAATTTGATTCTGTTCTAACTGAAGTTTAACACTGATTATTTTTTTTGGTAGGATAGTAGCATCATCTGTTTTGTATTCAGAGGGACCTATGTGGAGATGGATTGCAGTGTGAAGATGAAGGAGATTTTTAGTCCAAGTAGCAGGCTATGGCAGTATCCCAAGCAAGAGATAACGAGGTTCCAAATTAAGCCACTGCAGTTGGAGAACTGGGCAGATGTGGTACCATTAAATGATAGACTCGGCAGACAGGAAAGACCTAAATGTTCACACGCACATGCGTTTCAAAGGAGGGGCCTGTTTGACATTGTATCCTCGTCTGCTTGGCCACCAAAATGCCGTACATGCCAAAGATGGGACGTCTTCAGCTCAAACCATTGGTATAGATTTCATCCAGTTGTCCATTAATTCATTTATTTTTCCATTTAATACCTATTTATTGACACCCATCTCAGGACAGTAAAGATAAACAAGACTCGCTCCTGTCACGCAGATGTTTTTGCTGACTGCAGTGAGGAAAGAGAGACTATCCAGTTTTCTTTGCTCTGATTTTTAATCACAACAAGCTATTAGGTCAGAAAAAGTCCAAGACTCCAATCCTTGTTATTTTGAGAGTTGACCGGTGTTTTTTTCTCATCTTCTAGGCACAAGGGGTTGTAGGAAGTCCTCTTGTACGTGACCTGCTTTACTGAGGGGTAGTTAGTTATTTTTGGATGACAGTGAAAATTTCACAGAGCAACTTGGGCTCAGTCCCACATTACCAGTTCCCTCCCTAGACAGTTCTTGCAGAGAGAGAAGTCATCTGCTTTTCTTCTAATGCACTTCTAGACATCTCCTTGATCTTCTCTTACTTTTAGAAAACTTGTAACTATAGAGGTAATATTTAATTGCATTTTTATTTTATTTTATTTATTATTGTTTTTTTAAGAGACAGGCTCTCACTCTGTTGCCCTCACTAGGGTGTAGTGAGGTCAAGTGATCCTCCTGCCTCAGCCTCCTGAGTAACTGGGAATACAGGTGTGCACCACCATGCTTGGCTAATTACATTTTTATTTAAAAAATATTTTATCACTGAAGTAGTCAGGATAGGTTAGGCTATGCTACGTTAACAAACAATAGCAAACTCTCAGTGGTTTTCCACAACAGGGTTAATGTCTTCCTCCTAACATGGGCCCACAGAGGGCCACCCTGGGTTCAGTTGTGCCTCATCCCCCAGTCCAGGACACAGGCTGGTGGAGCAGCCAGCACTGGAGCGCCGGCAACGGCACAGCAGAGAGAAAACCCACGCAATGAACAGGGCACCAAC
This sequence comes from Varecia variegata, assembly GCA_028533085.1. Taxonomy (NCBI): domain Eukaryota; kingdom Metazoa; phylum Chordata; class Mammalia; order Primates; family Lemuridae; genus Varecia; species Varecia variegata. The sequence continues at coordinate 2,196,010 of CM052451.1, read as the reverse complement.
CCTTAGAACCTGCACGCGGAAGGACACAGACTCCTGCTTTGCATTTTAGTGGGCAATGTAGGGCACTTGGGCACATTTAACTACAAGATTAGGTATAAAGTGGAGAATTAATTCCTATTATATGCTTGGAAGGAAGAGAAATTGAATATTTATGAGCAGCCTTAATGACTAATCTCCAGTTCTCTCTCCATCAAACATTCTGTCAGCTCTCCTTTCCAAATGCGAACACCACACCCTTCCAAGCAGGAAGCCGGCCAGAAGTCCACTCACGGCAGCGAGCTCAAAGGCCAGGACCTCTTGATGATTCTGGGTAGTCGCATCACAGGGAAAATGTGCAATAGTCTCTACTGCAGGCCCAAATATGGACCTTCTTTTAAAAATTATTTATTTGTTTTTAGAGACAGGGTCTTGTTGTGTCACCCAGGCTGGAGTGCAGTGGCACAACCACAGCTCAATGCAGCCTTGAACTCCTGGGCTCAAGGGATCTTCCTTCCTCAGCCTCATGAGTAGCTGGTACTACAGGTGGTTGCCACCATACTTGGCTAATTTTTAAATTTTTTGTATAGATAGAGTCTTGCTATGTTGTCCAGGCTGGTCTCGAACTCCTGGGCTCAAGTGATCCTCCTGCCTCAGCCTCCCAGAGGTGCATGAGCCACCATGCCCAGCCTGTGGACCGTTTTAATGCAGAGACTTATGACTAGAAAGCAAAACTCACTGAGCCCGCCCAACACACAGCCCATTACAGTACTAGAAGAGACACAGGAAATCACAATAAGCCCTTCTTTTCAGAGGGGAGAAGAATGGAAGACACACAGCCAACAGAGCTTTGTAGCTCCTAATTCCACTGGGCAGGTAGTTAGAGGGTCTCCTACCTTCTTGGGAGTGCAAGATGATCCTTGCTTAGGCCTTCAGTCTGCTCTTGGGGAGTAGTTTGTGCTCCTTTGTCCATTGCTCTCTATGGGCCTCTGAAGTTCTTTTTTATTTTTTTTCCCCATTATCCTCCTTCACTACGTCTGAGAAGGGGAATGGGGAACTTGTCCCTCTTAGGGACCGAGAGGCTTTTCCAGCCCATGTCATGCCCAGCAACATTGACAGACATAGTCTCCTTTACTCTAGGCAGGGGGTTCCTATGACAATAAAATTCAATCAAAATTGTTTTAGAAGTTTTTTCAGTTGAGTTCTTTTAAAAAAAAAAATTGGAAAATTTGTTTTTTTTTTAATTTCAGAATATTATGGGGGTACAAGCATGTAGGCTACATATATTGCCTTTGCACCACCCGAGTCAGAGCTACAAGCCTGCCCATCCCCCAGATGCTGGCAACACTCCCATTAGGTGTGAATTTACCCATCCCCTCCTCCCTGCTCCCACCTGCCCCACACACGATGAATGTTACTTCCACATGTGCACATAAGAGGTGATCAGTTAAGACCAATTTAGTGGTGAGTACATGTGGTGCTTGTTTTTCCATTCTTGTGATATTTCTTCCAAGAAGGGGCTCTAGCTCCATCCAGGATAATACAAGAGGTGCTAGATCACCATTGTTTTTTGTGGTGAGTAGTACTCCATGGTATACATATACCACATTTTATTAATCCACTCATGTATTGATGGGCACTTGGGTTGTTTCCACATCTTTGCAATTGTGAATTGTGCTGCTATAAACATTCGAGTGCAGACATCTTTATTATAGAACATATTTTTTGCCTTTGGGAAAATATCCAGCAGTGGAATTGCTGGATCAAATGGTAGTTCTACTTTTAGCTCTTTGAGGTATCTCCATACTACTTTCCATAGAGGTTGTATTAGATGCAGTCCCACCAGCAGTGTATGAGTGTTCCTATCTCTCTGCATCCATGCCAACATTTGTTGTTTTGGGATTTTTTGATAAAAGGCATTCTCACTGGAGTTAAGTGATATCTTATTGTGGTTTTGATTCGCATTTCCTTGATGACTAGAGATGCTGAACAATTTTTCATGTGCTTGTTGGCCATTAGAAGACTGAACAAGGATCCACACCTCTTGCCTCTCACCTCTCACAAAAATCAACTCATGATGGATAATAGACTTAAATCTAAGGCATGAAACTTTAAGAATTTTAGAAGAAAATGTTGGAAAAACTCTTACAGACGTCAGCTTAGGCAAGGAATTTATGAAGACCCCCAAAGCAATCATAGCATCAACAAAAATAAATAAATGAGACCTGATCAAATTAAAAAGCTTCTGCACAGCCAAGGAAACTATCACTAGAGTTCTTTTAATAAATTAAAAAAAATATTTTGGCTAGATCACAGTAGTACATAATTATGGAGTGCATGTGATATTTTGATACAAGCATACAAAGTTTAACAATCAAAGCAGGGTAATTAGGGTATCCATCACTTCAGGCATGTATCATTGCTTTGAGTTAGGAACACTCCAAATCTACTCTTTTAATTATTTAGAAATATGCAATAAATTATTGTTAACTATAGTCACCCTGCTATGCTGCCAAACATGAGATCTTATTCCTTCTATTTATATTTAGAGTATTTGATGCAAAGGTCTGCTAAATATGAGTGTCTGATTTCATCTGAGTGTCCTTGTTGGCACATGGAGCTTATTGGAATCAATAGATAAGATGCTAACAAAAAATACGCGATGTTTTATCTTTTAAACAGAAACCATGACTCTTTCATCCAAGTCGAATACCATGTTCTATTGTGTTTTTCTGAATGACGATTGTATTGAAACTATGTTCACTTTCAAAAGTGTATCTAAATCTCCCTTCATATGTATATTTTACTTTATTTAGTACAACTGCTATGGTTTCCTAATTGTGATTTGTCTTCATTTACTGTTACTTCCCTTTTCAAGGTGTGTACTTGAATTGCGTTTCGTATGCATGTTATCCACTGACAGTTCCCGCCAGGCCCCACCGATGCCCCTGCAAACACCCCACCCCCACTAGGGGATGGGAACCGTGGCTGAAACACAGGTGTAGGGACCTTCTTTTCCATGATATAGTTTATCATAAATTTCTTGAGTGCAATGGCACTTACAAGTGATCTTGAAAAGACAGATCACCTGAAAAATGACTATAAAAGAAACTTTGTCATTTCTCAGAAACAGAACACCACTAATAGTTTGGGATGGAATCTTTCCCTTTCTTGAAAGTCATGGGTTGGAGTCACTTTTGTTTGCCAGGGTGCCTGTGTCTGTTCTAGGTTTGGGGAACAGACTGGGGAGAACAAATGGGTCCCCGTCTTTACAGTGGAGCTTACTCAGGACACTCATGGGAGAAGCCAGGCAATAAACAATTAGATAAGAAAAACATGGCAACGTATAGTATTTTTTGTTTTTACTTTTAACAACCCTGTGGATTCCAAAGACCTTCCTGGGAAGTTGGTGGGCGGTGGGAGGCTGCACGCACTCACAGTGACAGAGCCTGCGTCAGTGGTGTATCTGAGCTGAGGTGTGGCGGTGGCCCAGCTCCTTGCTGGTGGCTTCTTGCCTCGTTTCTTCTAGAATGCAGGTCTTTAGAAAATGGTGGAGGTCAGATTTCAAAAATTCTTGTCTGTGATCTTTTTTTTCCACAATAGCCACAGTTACTGTCTAAACCTTCTTTTGAACTATTTGTTTGCTTACTCAGTTCTGTTTTCCCAGCCACCCTCCCTCTCTCTCTCTCTCTCTTTCATATTTTAGTCTCCTTTTTACCTGAGCCTTTTCTATCCCCCTGAAAGGATTTCTTGAGTGCCATACTCACAAGTGAACTGTTATTCTGATGCACTTTAATCCGTTCAGGTGTTTTAATACCACGGGACGTGTACTCAAAATATTTTCTATGTATTTATGTTCATACCAGGGAATTGGCATTTGTTTTTTTTTTTTTCTTTTGGACAGAAAGAGTATTATATATTGCATTCTGAAATTTTTTTCCCACTAAACAGTGTGCCTTAAAGATACATGCATGATAACTATTTCATAGAATTTGACAGTAAATCTCATACTGATGGACATTTAGGATTTTTCCAATATTTCCTTATAACAAATAAATCTGCAATTAATGTCATTGTATGTTTTGTTTTGAATATTGCAAGGGATTCTCCAGAGCAGATATGACAATAGAATTGCTGAAATGTAAGGCATGTAAATTTTATCTTTTAATCAATATTGTTAAATTTTAAACAAAAATGGCTATACCAATTTACATTCCCACCTATGATAACTGGTTCCCATGTGTGTGTCAATATTTTCTATTATCAGACTTCCAAATTGTTGCCAGTCTGTTGGGTAAAAAAAGGTTCATTTCTATTTTCATTTGCATTTTTCTTGATCACTAAAGAGACCAAACATCTTTGTGTTTTTTATGTTTAATGGCCATTTTTTTTTCCTTAAATTGTTTCTTCATATTAATTGCCAATTTTTCTATGGATTGTTTGAACATTGGTTTCTTCCATTGATTTGTAAGAAAATAATTTTTGTTATAATTGTTACAATCAATATTTCTAATAGTCTGTGACTTACAGTTTTATTTTTTTATTTGTGTTTTATGTTACAAAATTTGAAAGTTTATTAAACTAAATATTTTCAATGTTTTCTGTCATGCCAGTTGTTTTAGGTATCCGATTTAAGAGTGGCAACCATATCCTATGTTGATAAATATGTTATCCTGCATTTCTTCTCATATTTGCATACTTTACCACCTCTAGGTCTATAATCCATATGAAATTTTTTTGTGGATTTGTAAACTATGAATTAATTTGAAATTTTTCCAAATGTGTAGCCAGTTTTTCCAATACTATTTAATGTGTTGGAACTTCTCTTCAATATAAAAGCTGCTCTTATTATATAAGAGATTTCCTTGTATACATGAGTTTTACTTTTGAACTCTCTGATCTGTTTTATTGGCCTATTTGTGTTTATTTGTTCTATTTCTACACTTCTCTGATATTTAAAAGTTTATAATATTTCCTGATATTTGCTAGGATAAGAATTCCCTCTTTTTTGTTTTCACTTTCAAAGTTTTCTTGGTTGTATTTGCACATTTCTCTTCCACTTAAACTTTAGAAATAGTTATCAAGTTCCAGAAAAATTTTCCCCTTTATTTGTGATTAATACCTCCCTCTCTTGATCACAGTTGCCAAGGAATTGTTTATATTATTATTATTATTTAGAAATAGGATCTCGCCCTGCCACCTAAGCTGGAGTGCAGTGGTATGATCATAGCTCACTGCAGCCTTGAACTTCTGGGCCCAAGCGATCCTCCTGATTCAGCCTCCCGAGCAGCTAGGACTATAGGTGCACACCACAATGCCTGGCTAATTATTTTTTATTTTTAAAGATAAAGTCTCTCTATGTTTCCCAGGCTGGTCTCAAACTCCTGGCCTCAGCATCCTCCAGCCACGGGCTACAAAGTGTTGGAATTACAGGCACAAACCACCATGCCTGGCCACAGTTTATATTATTAACCTTAAAAAATACAGACTTTTCTGGGTATATAACTATAAACCCAGTTTTCAGGTGTTTTTCCCATAGCTTCATGTTTTCTTGAATCAAATTTAATTCTCCTTTTTTCAAGTATTCTATCAAATCTCATTCTAGATTTTCTTTTTCTACTAGACGTGTTGAAATGCTTCTAAATACAGATTAGATAGAATGTTTAAAAAATATTTGTTTTATTTATTTTGTTTGAAGTTCTGCAGACTTTTCATTTCAAGAATCCAAGTCGTGGATAGGCATTGAGAATATACACATAGAATTTCAAATAAATATAAATGTAAATTTGCATGTGTATATATTTGCACAAACACACATTTTTCTTAACTCTGCCCAATGAGAGTATCTTAGAACAGTGATATTATGAATAGGAACTATCACCTCCTTGCTCCAGATCTTGGATTTTAAGTATTTTCCGTTAAGAGGACTTAGAGCTTTTTGTAGAAATTGATCACCAATTCCAAAGGTTGGACTGGAAATGCACAAGATAATCCTAGAATATATAATATTTTTATGCCAAAAAGTAAGGAAGTGCTCAAAGAACGATGGGATCTGTCAAGAGGACGTAGAACCAATTCAACAGGTCCCTACGGGCCAGACTGGAGGTAATTTGGGCATCGAAGTAAACAATCATTGGTTTTATGTATTTTGCTTTGTACAGTGTTATTCTATAAGATAAATGGCCACGACTCTTCAAAAAAAGGGGAGGCGGTCATGAAAGAAAAAGAAACAACAAAGAATTATTTTTAATTAATAGAAAACCAAACACAACATGAATCCTGGATTGGATCCTAGACCAGAAAAGATTATAAAACTTGACCAAATTCTGTGGATTAGATAACGGAACTGTGCTAATGTAAATTTCCCAGTTTTGAAAATTATACCTTGGTTTTGTAGGAAAATGCACTTTTTTCTTGGAAATGCATCCTAGGGGCATTATCTTTGCAACTGACTTTCAAATGATTCAAAACATGTTTATATACAGAGAGAGAAAGAGTGAGAACATGATGTAGCAAACACTGTAAGCATAAAATTATTTCAAGACGAACAGTTAAGACAGATTCCTTAAAATATGTATTTTTGGCAATGCATCATACAACATTTGGGCACAGTAAGCAGAAGTATGCAGGCTGTAAAACCCCTGTCACAGGCCGATTACCAGAGGCAGAATTACACGCTGTCCCTTCCACTGGGCAGTGGAGTTGGCGGTAACAATGACCAGCTTTCAGTGATGCTATCTCTACAGTGTGTTGGCAGTACAAGAATATAGTCTGAAAAAATAAATAGTTTTGACATTTTCTAGCTAAAGACAGGCAAACAAATGCCATATAGATGACTATTAATCTTGGCTCAGTTTATAACAAAAGAGATCTTGAAAAGGCATCAACTAAGGCAGGCCTGCCTTGGAAACAACCCAAGTCCAGAGAGCCTGCAAACAGACCCCATATTGGATTTTAAAATATGTTTTCTCAAACCTCTGGTCATGGAACAAAGTGAAGTATTAAGACATGAACCGAAACTTTTCAAAAGAAGACAGACTAATGGCAGCAAACATATAAAAAAGTGTTCAACATCTCTAATAATCAGGGAAATCCAAATCAAAACCACAATAAGATATCACTTAACTCCAGTGAGAATGGCCTTTATCAAAAAGTCCCAAAACAACAAATGCTGGCATGGATGAGGAGAGATAGGAACACTCTCACACTGCTGTTGGGACTGCAAATTAGCACAATCCCTGTGGAAAGTAATTTGGAGATATCTCAAAGAACTAAACATAGAAATACCATTTGATCCAGCAATCCCACTACTAGGCATCTACCCAAAGGGAAAAAAGACATTCTATAATAAGGGCATCTGCACGTGAATGTTTATAGCAGCACAATTCACAATTGCAAAGATATGGAAACAACCCAAGTGCCCATCAATACATGAGTGGATTAATAAAATGTGGTATAAGTATACCATGGGGTTCTACTCAACTACAAAAAACAATGGTGAACTAGCACTTCTAGTATTATCCTGGATAGAGCTGGAGCCCATCCTTTGAAGTGAAGTATCCCAAGAATGGAAAAACATGCACCACACGTACTCACCATCAAATTGGTACTAACTGATCAGCCCTAAGGTGCTCACATGGTAGTAATACTGGGTGCTGGTCAGGTGGGAGGGGGTGGTGGGGGTGGGTAAACTCACAACTAATGGGTTCAGAGCACACTGTATGGGGGAAGGGCAGGCTTGTAGCCCTGGCTTGGGCAAGGCAAAGGCATGACATGTAACCAAAATATTTGTACCCCCATAATACTCTGAAATAAAAAAAAAAATATATATAAAGAAAATAAAGCATGGGTAACTAAGGGTAAAAAAAAAAAAAGTATTAGGCAAGTGAAGTTTCTTCCCTATGGAACTCCAGGACACAAAGAAAAGATGAGGTTTATCTCAACGTAGTCTTTGGGTAGTCACATTAGTGAATCTTACTTTAAAAGAATGGGGCGTTGGTGAGTAGCGGACACCTTTATGGGAAGGCCAAGGTGGGTATTTCCCCTGCCTCTATGGACAAAAAGTTTTACATAAACAGGAAATGGAGTTGTTTGGGCTTCCTCTCTACTCTAAGTGTAGGCTTCATTGAGGAAAGACATCCAGGGATTACTTTTCCCTGGGGCTCTGGAAAAGGGAGCAGTTTAGGTTCTCCTTTCATGACTTTTTTTTTTTTTTTTTTTTTAGACAGAGTCTTGCTCTGTTGCCCGGGCTAGAGTGAGTGCCGTGGCGTCAGCCTAGCTCACAGCAACCTCAAACTCCTGGGCTCAAGCGATCCTCCTGCCTCAGCCTCCCGAGTAGCTGGGACTACATGTCCAGCTAATTTTTCTCTATGTATTTTTAGCTGTCCATATAATTTCTTTCTATTTTTAGTAGAGATGGGGTCTCGCTCTTAGCTCAGGCTGGTCTCGAACTCCTGAGCTCAAGCAATCTGCCCGCCTCGGCCTCCCAGAGTGCTAGGATTACAGGCATGAGCCACTGCACCCAGCCCCCTTTCATGACTTTTTATTGTCCACAAAGGGCTGTGAATGTCGGGATCCATGTTTATAAAAGCATTCGTTTTTTTAAGTCCTCTCTCACTTTCTTTGCCTTGACTATCTCAAAGCAACTAAGTTTCAATTTCTAAAGGAAGTTGAGTGCTGTGTGGGAAAGAGTGAGAACCACCCGTTGAAATTGCTCTGACCTGATTCTTTGCTCCATTGCTTTTGTCTTCCTGGTGCCACTGCCACTTATGTCTGGAACCGCGATGTCAGAGCATTCATTCACAGATTCATTTATTCATTAATCCGTGTGTTCTCCAACCAGGCACTTACACCAGACCTGTGGCCGGTGCTGCCGGAAAACTTGAAAGGAAAAAGAAAGAAAAGTGCAAGATATTGCACTTAGGGGCCCTTCTCATACTCTTATTATACAATACACACAGGAAATAATTAATATCCTGTTCATTAATGGGTACTTTAATTTCTAAGTAGGTTATATAAACTGAAAGAAGTAAAATTCAGATGAGTTTCTTTCCTAAACCAACAGTAAATGTATGGAAAGAGAATGAGGTGACTGGAAAAGGCTAGAGCAGGGGACACCAAACTGGACCCTGACAAGTGGCTGAGAGTGGACGGGCAGGCGGGAGGAAGGGTAATCGTGGCGAGGAGGTCACGTAAAGTGCAGGGGGTCAGGGAACAGTGGCGAGATGGCTCCTAGGTGAGACCAGTGGGAAAGGTGGGAAAAGTCTATCTTGTAATCCCCATGTTGGCCATAACAAAAGAGTCTAACACTAAGTGCTCCCCTCTTTCCCTCTCTCCTCCTCTTCCTCGCTTCTTCCTCCCAATGATGGTTGGGTAGAACACAGTAATATGATTCCGGACTTTATAACATTGTTCCGAGGCCGCAGGTGTTTAGCCTGCAGATTCTAAGGGTGATGTTGCCCAGATCACCAGCAGACCCTCCACTCTCTGTGTCGTTCCTAGCTGATTTTGTAACTGAGAGATCACAATATTCTTTTAAAGAGTTGTAAGAAGGGGTCTGTTTCTAGCAAGATAGCAGACATTAGCTATTCGAAAGCTGATTTTATTCAGAAGTTAGAAAAAGCTAGATGTATGTCTCTTTCCTTTTTCTCTTCCCTTAAATAGAAAGTTTAAACTCAAACAGTCCTGCGCTCTTACTTAAGACACACAGTAAGCTAGTGGGGAAAATCAGAAATAGGATCATGTGCATGGATCATTAAAGGTTTACTTCCCAATTCATTTCTTAAGTATTCTTGGTAAATCCCAAAGTAGTCCAGCTTGGTCTCATGAGAAAAGAGTAAGGCATTGTCAAAAGAGAAGCAGGGCAGTTTGCAAAGGGCCATTTTGCCAACAGATCAATTTTAAAAATAATTCTATTTGCCAAATTACTGAGAATATTTGTTTATTTATTTATTTTGGAGACAGAGTCTCACTCCATTGCCCAGAGTAGGGTGCTGTGGCATCAGCCTAGCTCACAGCAACCTCAAACTCCTGGGCTCAAGTGATCCCCCTGCCTCAGCTTCCCAAGTAGCTGGGACTGCAGGCATGGACCACCTTGCCCGGCTAATTTTTTTCTATTTTTAGTAGAGACGGGGTCTCACTGTTGCTCAGATTGGTCTTGAACTCCTGACCTCAAGTGATCCTCCCACCTCAGCCTCCCAGAGTGCTGGGATTACAGGCGTGAGCCACCATACCCGGCCACTGGAATTTTTTAAAGTTTTAATTTTGCTTCAGCCCCTACCCAGCACTTGTATCTATTAATATATCATTTTTTTATTCCTACCCTTGCCATTTTATATGTAAATGCATAGCCATTTCCTTTTTTGCTTTTTAGCCTATTTTTGTGGATTTAAGTTTTAGGTTTTGCCACCGCCCTGGACCCTACCTACTTTAGCCACAGAAGTTATCAGAAATGTCGCACTGACACAGGTCTAACACCACAAGCATCAGCTCTGTCTGTGCTAGTGTTTAAAGAAAAGCCCGACTAGTTTCATTTACAAAAAAAAAAAAACCAAAAACCCCAAACAGCCTGAAATCGAAGCAAATGTAGGGCCAGAACTGCTGCAAGGTTGGGAGGAGAAAGGGTCAAGAGTTCCAAGTGAAAGAAAAACTTTGAAAAACGCTTCCACAATTTCATAATTTATTAAATGTATTAAATTCAGTAATTGAATAAATGGGTCATTCTGTTGGATTCATTTTCGGGACCCTGGCTTTAAAGCAAATCGACCTGAAGCCAGTGGAAAAGCCTTAAAGCTCCGGGGTTAAAATATCTTCTCCATCTGGGATGATGTTCTTAACCTCCCTGTGGTCAGTTATCAGGTTTCAGTTTATTTTTTCTGTCATCTAAGATAGGTATGTCACCCAGTGATGCAGAGATTGTCTTCATTGCGGACGGATTGCATGGACTTTTTTCATCAGCGTCACACTTTTTAGGAGTTTATTTTAAATATTACCAGTGAAAAATAAATTCTTGCAAAGACATGATAAAAGATTGAGATGTGTCTCTCCTTTAACATTTCCCCTCCCCCCTTGGAATTATGTTTTTAATTGTTTAGGAAAGTTTAAAGCAACATTAAAATCTAGTGCCCATGGAATCCTTCAAGTGAATTCTTCATAATGACTCTTTGGGGCTGGGGATAAAGTTAGGTGTCGGAATTGTGTTCTGGGACCATCCTGCCAACGTGGCGTCATTACTCCCTTTCAGTAACTGTGTCCCCTTTGTTCCCGAGCACCGTGGGCCTCGGCACCCCGGGGCCTCCCCTTTCCGTGGAACAATTTGCTGTTGTTTGCAAGATACGGCTACCCTGAATTCCACAGCCCATAAATTAAATTTAATGGAAAGAGTGGGCAGATGATTAAAATACTTTTTCTAAATTCTTGGAACAGCCTTGCTGTGGCAGCATCCTGACTATTAATCACCAAACTTGGCAGGACTCCATGTCGCCCTGCACGAGTGGCCACGTGTGTAGGTGGAACGTGTTTGTGAGGCTGCTGGTGGAGACGGCAGCGGCTGTGCACACAGTGGGGCTCCTTTGTTGAGTTTTGCCAACAGAGGTGTGTGTGAATTTTTTAATTGACTTTTCATTTTAGAACAGTTTCAGAATTATGGTGAAGGTGGCACAGAGAATTCCCACAGCCCTCGCCCCAGTTTCCCCGACACTAAGGTGCTGCACTAGTGTGGCCCGTTTGCACGGTTCATGCACCAGTGTTGATGCGTCATCGGTAAGTAAAGTTGATCCTCCATTCAGAGTTCCTCAGGCTCAGCCTAATGTCCTTCTACCATCCAGGACCCCACCTGGGGTCCCACGTTACACTTAGTAGTCATGTCCGCTTGGGCCCATTTTGGTTACGACGGTTTCGGTGACTTTTCTTGTTTTTGCTCATCTTGGCAGTTTGGAGGAGTAGCAGTCAGGGATGCTGTAGAATGTCCCTCAACTGGAATTTGTCTGGTGTTTTTGTCATGATTAGACTGGGGTGACGTATTTTGAGGGGGACGATCACAGAGGTCAAAAGACCACAAAATGCTCTTCACACCGTATCCTATCATACTGTCACACAGCGCGAACGCTGACGTTCACCTTGGCCTCCTGCGCTGCCGCGGTGCGCGTCAGTTCTCTGCTGTTAAGTTGTTCTTCCAGCCCCTTCCCTGCAGTGCTCTGCTCCTTGGGAAGGAGTCCCTGTGTGCAGCTCACGTTTAGGGAGTGGGGAGCCGTGGCACACCTCTTTGAGAGTGGAGTATCTACATAAATAATTTTGAAATCTTCTGCATGGGACATTTATCTATTTCTCCCCGGTTATTTATTTACTCAATCATTTATTTATGTAACCATGGATTCATGGATATTTATTTTATATTTTGGGATATAGTCCAATACTACTTTATTTTTTTGCTCAAATTATTCTAGCTTTGACCATTGGGAGCTCTTTTATTTGTCTCCCCTGTTCTTTTGATGTGTCCCATCAACGTGAGACTTTTATTTTGGGGGTACATCTTTCCTTTCTGGTACTACAAAATGATCCAAGCTCATCTTGTATGTTTCCTGTCCCAATCCGAGAATCTGCCACTTCTTCTTCAAGGAGCCTTGGTTCCTTCTAATGAAGAAGGATATTGGAAACCAAGATTGAGGTGGTGTGTGTGCTTGTTGCTACTGTGGTGTTCATGTAGACTTTAAAATCTGAGTCTCACCTGGAATTTCTATGCCATTCTATTAAAAATGCAAACTTGTTTACTAGTCACTTTCCAGATGCCTACCAATTCTGGGATTATGAGATAGGATGAGCACTTTATTAACATCAATTCTTAGAATTCTGGAGATGGCATGAGGAAAATCTGGGCTAGTCTCTGGAAGTGGATGCGAATAAAAGGGATTTGAGATGGCCCTACGGAAAATGTGGAAATTCCTGTTTTCGGTTAATATCATGTCAATGACCAAGATTCCTCAATTGTAAGTTTAAAAAAATTTACTCTTCACTATAGAGAGGAGGAAATAAAATTACTTCGTATAGTGAGATGTATTTTCTGAACTGTTTCTCGACTGTTTCTTCAATCAAGGGCTAGTTTGATGCAAATTTGGGGGGTAAATGGAGTATACATTTGGCAGCAGCCATGACCTTCTCCCATCAGATTTCTGCACATTTACTCTTTTTACTCAGTAAATGTTATTCGAGCACGTATTATGAAGACAAGTCAAAGAAAGTCCAGGGTTCTGGTTACCACTGCTGCATAAGAACTCATCCCAAAGCTGAATGGTCCAAAACCACCGTTGTTTTATTTCACTGTTTTGTGGATCAGGGACTCAGGGAGGCTCAGCGGAGGCAGGTGCTGGAAGCTAAAGGGACCTGCGGGCCTGGCGGCTGCCGCGTGAGAAATGCTGGGGGGACCGGAGGACACATGAAGGAGGGACAGCCGCCTCTCCGTCCCGCCTCCCAGTGTCCCCATCTCCAGACATGAGTCAGAAGCAAGGAGGGTCTCCAGCCCCTGCGTCACATGCCAGGTGACAGGGTGGGCTTGGAGAGGAGAGAAGATACTAAATAACTCGCACAGGAAAACTTTACGAGCAGCTGCATGTTTCTTTAAACACCAAAACTCATATTGTATCCATTTTAAATTAAAAATTTGGACTCTCCGTCACAAAAGATTCTAGATTTAATTTTTTTTTTTTTTTTTGGTGTCTTACCAGGGATTGGCAGGCTTTTTGTTTATTTTTGCTTTTTTTTTCTGTTTATAATACATTATTTCCTCAGGGCCTATTGTGTTGTGCAAAATTCCCCACCCTTCCCCCAATATCAAATGTTCTGTGTTCTTTGAGATATTGCTGATTTGTTTAGTTCTTCTTTCTTCGGCCAAATAGTCTCAAACGCTTTGTATTGTTGCTGAGAATAAGGTCTGCCTATTTCTATATTCTAATTTCTGTATTTTACACTGATATTGACTCAGCTATCAAATATGAAAGCTTATTTAAAATAGTATAAAATAACTGCAAATGGCCTTGAATAAATATCTGAAGGGTTTGTCTGGAAGTCCAGTGAATCAGACTTACTGCAGCCCCATCATTTCCAGTTACTTGGAGGCTTTGCTTCTAAGTTTTGGGTGGGTAAGCCTGCTGGACAACTGATTTATGATTTAAGGTCATGTTTATTGTGGAAAATATTTTTAGTATTTCCCTTTCTTTTTTTTTCTTTTTCTATTAAGGGAAAAAATAGGATTTAACTCTGAAGACAATTGTTTTTCTAGTATACGGTTGAGTTATAGCTGTTTGATGGTAGATGTCTAGCAGAACAGCACTGAAACTTTCATCTTTTTACTCAGCTGGTCTCCAGGTACCTCCCAGCAACAGCTGATTTCGGAGACGACATGAGAAAGTTGCTGGGCAGTAAAGCTCCTTGGAGATGAAGACGCAATGTCCAGTTGCACCTTCCACAGCTGTAGCCCGACTGATTTTTGTCTTTCTTGTTATTTTGGGCTGCAGGGTACCTAAAAACCATATTTCTCCATAATCTGTGTGTCACTCAAAAATTTATAATGTGAAGCTCAAAATGTAGCTAATACGTTTTTATCAAAGAAAATGCCTTGACTTAGCACAGGCTACTTAAACACCAAGAAAAATCATTTCTTTTGGATGAATGGCAGCTTTGATTTTCACTCAGTCAAATCATTGTCCTCCTTCTTAAAGAAGGCCATGCCATTTCAGATAGTTTTAGTAAATCTGGAGATGCTTTTTGCTGCACAGATTCATGTCTGGTGACATATTTCTTACCCCAAAATGTGAATGAACTTTTGGAGTTATTTTTAGGATCCAGATTTCCCTCTCTATGGATTTCATTGCCCTGAATTATTGAAATCTCCAATTGCAGAATACTGTGTTTAAACTTAAAGAGTCCTGTGAGTGGACCGGAAGGAGTCTCTGATCGCTGAGGTCTGTCAGTGAAGCGTAAGGTGTCCCTGCAGTGATGACCTGTGCCGCTGTGTGTTACAGATGCCACAGCCACCGCAAAAGTTCTTGTTAAAAAACAACTGAACCTGAACCGGTACTGGGCAAACACATCTCCCACGGCGATCAGGAGTAAACTATAAACAGCTCACTAACATATTATTTGAAGCCTCAAAATATACAGAAATTACAAGTGATGGAGGGACCTCACGACAGCACGATGCTGGAATTAACCACAAGACTTTTTCATTGTGCTTTCGTGGAGATGTTAAGGAGACAGCCGAGAGAGTCAGGCTTGGGCTGTTGCATTCACGAGGGAAACTACAAGCCGTAAGAAGGCCGTGCTGCCGTGTGGGGACACGTGGAACGGCACCCTGGGGACCAAGGGAGGACAGCTGAGGATGTGCCTGGGATTCAGGAGAATCACAAGGCAGCGGCACCACAGAGTGGCGGGAACACTTTCGGGTAAAAGTGAGTGTTCAGCTGAGAGACCAAGGAACGTGAGGCCTGAACCTGAGTCCCTGACAGCTCTTCATCTGACTCTAACGGTCAACATGTGACCATGCCTCTAATTCCACAACCTGCGATCTTTCTATGGTGCGGGACTATTTGCTGTTGAAACAAACAAGCAAAAAACTTGAGGTGCTGAAGAGACAAGTGAAGCCCCACGTGCAAGCAGAGGCAGTGGCTGGGCACACGCGGGCTGCGTGGCCACCTGGCTGCGGCTGTGCCGGCGCCATGCCAACCGCGGTGGACAGAGTGGGCCGATGTCACCCTCACAGAGCACCCGGGCCCGGGGGGTGGCCAGGTATCAACTGAACAGTCATAAGTATTATTATAAAGTATATGGAAAAATCAACATGAGGATATAACAAATAATAATGATAAAGGGATCTACTCCAGGAGAACCCAAGCTGGTGGGGGCTTCAGCCATGGCAGCGTATTTCAGCCGCGGCCCCGAGAACGGTAGAGGACAGGGACGGGTGAAGAGAGAAAGGTGTAAAGTGCCCAGGAGCCGGGGGAAAGTCGGCAGGGCCATTCGGTGCAAAGCGGAGAAAGCCACGTTTGCAGGCGTGCGTGTGAGCACGCAGAAGCCTACACGGTGTGTCCATGTGACATTGCATTTCCACACACGTCTCTGACCCACAGCTCCCTGAGGCCCTTCAGTGAACAACACTGATGAAAAGAAGAATCGTTTTGAAAAGGACAATTGTTGTGGCTTTTCCGGGTAGGAAAGTGCAACTAGAGATGAGTTTTCTCTTCCCCTTCACTAAGCCGATTAAGCACTCACCTCCGTAACACCAGCATCATAAAAGCCACGATTTGGCACAAATCCCGGAGTTAGTTGCTCCGGGAACACTCCTGGGAGAATCCTGCCTTGTGGACCCAACCGTACCCGTGCAGTATCAGAGCAGAGAGCAAAGTGGAAGCTGTGAGATTGAAGAGACAGGGAGTTTCCTTTGTCTTTGAAACATAATAAACCCAATTGTGAGCATAATTTTCTCTATGGAGGAAGTAGTGTTAAACTTGTCCCAGCAAGAAGTAGGGTGACAACCAAAAATCTAAAATCTGTCTTGCAGTCTGGAGACTCACCAAATGCGTTTGCCACATGAGTCTTTGCTTGAGACATGAAACAGTGCCACTCAGTTGAGTGTCCTCAGGCCCACGCAGTGTGGGCAGGGCTTGGGAGCGCCTCCAACAGGCACTGTTTGCTCTGTGGTTCTAGGAATGACTTAGCTCCATGCTGTTTATTGTTTCCTGGTCCCACCTAGGAAACTCCCCAAATCTTATCTGAGAAACTCCCATGTTTGTTCATATTCTTTTTTTTTTCCTATTTGGAGCCAGTTGCTATGCAAAACAGTGTATGTGTCATGGCTTCGTCACCCACTCTCAATTCTTCAAATAGCTCTCTTCCCCTCGGTTCTCAGATCCGTGCTATAATCTTGCCTTTCCAGTTGCTTCCCAAACATACAGTTGGATAACCATCTTTCATGGGTTGAATTTGTGCCCCCCCAAATTCATTGTGTCCCCCCTAAAATTCATTAAATCCTAACTGCCAGAGCCTCAGAATATGACTGTATTTGGAGACAGGGCCTTCCAAGTAGTCACTGTGGTAGAGTGAGGGCATGTGTGTGGCCCTAATCCAGTAGGACTGGTGTCCTATGAAAAGAGGAGACCTTGTGAAACAAAGGGGGAGACAGCCATCTGCAAGCCAGGGAGAGACCTAAGAAGTCACCCCTGGCAACACCTTGGCCCTGAACTCCTGCCTTCCCCAATTGTGAGAACATCGGTTTCTGTTGTTTCAGCCACCCGTCTGTGGCACTTTGTTGTGACAGCCCTGGCAAACTAATACTCCATCCTGGCCTCCAAGTCACCTTACAAAACCAAGTATATCACCTTCCTCTAAAAGTAATTCCTCTTTCCCAAACTGAAATCGCAAGCTCTTACTCAGCATTTGTTGAGAATTAATAGGTGTCAGGCACTGGGGGTAGGCGGTTCCCGCTCTCATAAATCCCTCGTTCCACTCTGTCCAAACCTCTCACTGACACTTCCATTATCTCTGCCTCCCTGACTACAGACTTTGAGGTCATTTTCCATTTCTCCATCGTTCAACTTTCATTTCTGCTCAGTCACAGATTTCCAATGAATCTTTCAGGGCAGTATTTTTTGTGTTTAGTCTGACTGGCAAGCCGTCCAGGATTACTGGTGTGATCTCCTAATGAGTTTCTCCTTTTCCAGTCCCTAGCCTTCACTCATCTCTTATTCGTCCATATACCAAATTCTCTGAAAATGTAACTTTCACCACGTTACTGGCCCCTCCTTGCTCAAGCACCTCTGTCTCCCACAGGGAAGGTAAAGACAATTGTGTGTCAGTCTGAGTCGCTTAGGAGTAATGTTATGTTTGATGTTCAACACGGGTGGGGTTCACCCGTGAATGATCATCAGACACCTCTCTTATTCATAAATGTTATCTCTTTCCACAAAGCCTTCATCACAGTGTCTCCTGAGGCTAGCAAGGAGTATCTGAATTTTGATTTCAGTAATTGTTTCAACTGTGCATTGCTTGACAACCGCACTTTTTCTGCACAAGTTCTCTGAAGTTGTGTGTATACATATACGCGTGACCAATCCAGATCCCAGAAATAATGTCATCAGTAATGGGATATGAGTCCACCATTTTAAGTTTCATTGATTTGAACTTATTTCATATATTCAACTTACTTCTAAATTAATTTCAATTCTAAATTAAGTATCTTTTTTGTGAGGCACTGTAGTATAGCAGATGGAAGTCTAGACTCTGGATCTGGACTTCGTGGGTTCGAATCCTGATATTAACACCTATTAGACTGGCTTACTTGG
>CM052451.1:2159654-2177205 GCA_028533085.1 Varecia variegata | reverse complement strand
TGTTTTTTGTTCTTTCTTTATCTCTCTCTTCCTCTCTCTCCCCTACCATCTCTGTCTGGTTGACTCTTTTCTGTTTTCCTTTGTTTCTGGTTTTTGTTTGTTGTGTTTTGTTTTGTTTTCTGTCTTGTGTGTAAAGCTGACTTCTTAAAATTAGGAAAGAGATGTTGGATTAAATTCAGGTGCTATTATATGATTTTTCAAGGGAGCCAGACCGAAGGGCTCTGTTCCCTGCAACAGAGTTTTCCATACAATGGACAAGAGCAGAGAAACCCAGAGCTCTGAAGCAACCCCCTCCAGTGAGCTCTACAAGCCAGGGGCTTCCATTTTGCCAACCAGTCTTTAGCTTTTCCTTATCTTATCCAAGGGTAAGTTAATCTCATTATGCAGAACCAGGAAGAAAAGAATATGATGAATTTTAGATTCTTGTTGAGAATTAATCGTCTGATACTTTCCATAAATTCAGTGCCATCTCTTGAGTTCCTAATAGTGCAGTACGTGACAAGATAAATTGCTAGTGACTTTAGGTAAATTACAGAGTTTTACCAGTTTTAGAAGCAAAGCTGAAACTTATGACATTTGCAAAGTGTTCACAAGGCAACATGAAACATCTCCCAGTGAAGGCCGAAGAAAACAGCAACCACGAACCTGCACCCAAAGTCTTGCTCCATATTTTTTTAAAAGAACCTCCTTGCCCAGAATATTTTTGTACAGGGCATAGAAACCGAGGACTGAGGATACACACTCACACTCACACAAACACACACTTGCATACAGCTCTCTCTTGTATCATTTTCCTGGCAGTTCTGCTTACAGCCATCCATAATGGCTTTGTCTAGCCAAGACGCAAAGTGTAAAGGAAACCAGAAATAAGCACACACCTCTCTACCTACTTACCTTCCTTCCTTCTTTCCTTCCTTCTTTCCTTCCTTCCTTCTCTCTGTCTCTGCTCCTCTCTCCCTCTCTTCCTCTCTTTCTAACAGGATTAGGATCCTATGAGCCTCTGGTCACATGTTTTCATCAACCAATCAATATATACTTTATTTTCTATATGTTTCTGTTGAAAGACACCTTATTTAATATGTACTGTTGAATCATTAACATTGAACTCACGACCAACAGCACTATATAATTCATGCCTGAACAAAGCTTGGCTATCAACATATTTTCTCCATAAGGGAGGTCACAGCTTTCTTGCACATAGGAGGACTAGACAGCACTACTTTTAGGGACCATTTAAACAGCAAAATTACAAAAAAAAATATATATATATATATGGCACTAAATAGACGGGAGAAAGGACGCTTGTTTATACAGAGTTTGAAACATGAAAGCAGAAAGTCAATTTGTTAGACCTTAATTTTTCCCCACTTGCACATGTCTGCAAATGACCAGAAAGTGCTACATGTATTGATTCAGGGCCACGAATAAACTTTAGCCAGTAGGCAGATTCACAAATGTAGAATCTGTGACTATAAGGACTGTATATCCATTAGTGGGCAAACTGAAACCCCTTAAATGGAATGCAGCTGACTGCTCTACGCTGATAACCATACATATTATGCATCAATGTGGATTCAAGAGGAAGCAAACACAAATGGTTTCTGAGACATTCATCCTGGTAAATATGTTTTCTTATTTAACGTGTGATGGGGAGAGGTTTAACCATTTGACATTGCAATGAGAATTCCAAATAAAATGCTTACACCGTTTATGAAATAATCGCATAAAGGAAGAATATAAAATGAGGAAAAGTGAAAACAGAAAGGAAATCTTTTGATGAAGGTCATGTCCAAGGCTGTTTTTTTGTTTGAGGTCTTCCTGGGCTGATGCAAACCATTAGACACCATTTCTGAAAGAGAGATAATTAACATCTAACTGGGCAAAGCTACAGGGAACCTGGATCTTTCTTTTGGATACAGCCAAGGAAACCCAAAGAAATTGAACTGTCCCTAGATTAACAGATTGACAAGTCCTAGTAAGTTTTAGTGTAGAACTTTGTTTGAAAGAGTTAATTATAGCTAGTTCAAGTAGTTTGTAACTAAACATTGCCCAAATTCCTAAACAAGGCAGTAGAAAACAATGAACATAAGGCAACATAGAGACACTCTGTAATACAGGAATATATTTTTATTCCTATTTAACACTAAAAGGATTTTGTTATTTTAAGGATTATTAAAAATGGTGTATAAATGAAGAATTACTGCAAAAAATTAAAGTAGGACACATGAAGTAGTGCATGATGTTCAATGCATGGCAGCTGTGATTATTTTGAATCCAGCTGTTAACTTACTAGTAATTCATGGAGAACAGAGGACCTTTGGAGACTTTGTCTAGACAAGTTTCTGACCGGGAAGAGCATTGCGGTGGGCTTCTCTGTCACAGTGTGGACTCACCTTGAAATGTTCTAGTCTCTCCCTTTTCCTTCCTAACAAGGCCTAGCTAACCTCACCCTCTCCGAGCCTCACTTGCAGTCAAACATGGCCCAGGTGACTGAGTCCTGGCAGTCAGGTGTGAGTGGAAACCCCTGGGTAGGGGGTCCAGAAAAGCTCTTTATAGGTGACTAACACAGTTGGGACTCTGTTTACTTCCCCTCTTTCCCTATATGATGGCTCTTGAGGTTCCTTTGAGATCATGGGGATAAATGTCAGCCCCTCAGGATGGGTAGCACAAAGCTAAAAGAATACTGCCTTCCTGGTGACATTGAGAAGCGCCCGTACCAAC
The DNA here is from genome assembly GCA_028533085.1 of Varecia variegata. NCBI lineage: Eukaryota > Metazoa > Chordata > Mammalia > Primates > Lemuridae > Varecia > Varecia variegata. Next base: position 2,174,484 of record CM052451.1, on the reverse strand, counting down.
CTTAGATAGCCTCTCCCATGAGAAAAATAAACAAATCCTAAGTTGTTCACATCACTGGGTTTGGAGTTTCTGACACCAAGAGCCAAATACAATTCCTGGGCCCGGGGTGATGCCCCTGACTGGAGTTCAGGAGTATTCAGTAGGTCCCTGTGTGGATTAGACCCAAGACTTTCAACTTTTCCTAGAAAGTCAAAGTGGCCTGTTGTAACATAGAATGTGGACCTTTACATTTGTCATCCATTTACGGCAGATGCCGTGTCTTAAACTGTTTTGTTTCTTCGCTGTCCACGGAAGAGAACGGTGTCGGGTACCTGGCACTGTCGGAGTATCGCTCTGATCTGTGGGTTTACGTGACTGTTGTTGGGTAGTGATGGATAACAGCGCGGAGTCTATAGAAGCATGAATTTTAAAAAGAAGTTTTTTCTTCTTTTGTATTCTGGTTGTAAAACGGAACAATTCATGCTGAAAACTGCGGCCCGTGTATTTTGTAGACAGGTGAGTTTCCAGGCTTTAGGGTTCTGTATTTGATTCCGGATAACCTTGTCTAACGTGTCCTTTGTAAATAGGAGTGTACGTGATCTCGGGCATAGTCTCCTGATAAAATTCAGTTCGCTTAGATTAATGAATTATGTCTCTCTCTGGAGCTTATCACCCCTTCTTCCAGGTATTACTTTGCACAGCCCTGTCGGTTTGACCCCGCTTCCGAAAGACTGGCCTGAGATAAAACTTTTCCTCTTAGTTCTGGTTGACAGCGGACCCCTCCCACTTACTGAAAATAATGCTGCAGATTTCCTGTTTCACAAACGATGCCGGAGAGGGGCGCGGAGTGAGGCGTCAGCGATCCTACCTATGAAAAGACAGCACACGCTTTGCTAAAAAAGGGCAAAGATGAAAGGTCTCCCAGTGGCCGTGTGTCCATCATTGTTCGGTGCGACAGCCGCTGACTCACCGCGCTGACGGCCAGGGGAAATCCTGCATTTCCCTCTTCTGGGGCTTCTGGTTTAACCTTGCTGGAGAAAGGCAGGCACTTTATTGTTCTGCTGGAGCCTTGCCGCCACCGCTGCAGACACAGTCGTGCCGGGTTTCAGATGGCCTCTGTAAATCATGTCATTGGAACTTCGGGAGGGAACCTTTCCCTCTTCCATTGTGTGGGCGTCGGAGCGCTGTGAGCTTGCGTCTGTCTGTCCACTCACCTGGGGCCACGTGGCTGGGTCTTCATGGGGACGCCCTCCCGTGCTCTCCCCTCACTCTCACGAAAAGTTAATCTTAGGCTTTTCATCATATTAGGCAAACTACCTGCAACTGTCAGTTATTTATTTCATCATATTAGGAAAATGCTATTTGAGTCATCAATGATTTACCATATCAGGTGCTCAATACTATTCTCATTGCTTTGCAGGGAGGAAACACAGAAGTTTAAGACATGGTATCTGCCTTAAATGGATGACAAGAATAAGGCAACCAACTTGAGAATTACATGAACTTCCTTACATAATTCCTCATTCATGCGACTGCAACTGAAGACCGTGAAGGATTCAGGGCGTGGGGCTGCAAGGACTATAGTCGAGAAAGAATTTACCACAAAGGGGCTGAGTGACTTGAGAGGCTACTGTTTACACAGGTTCTAAATTAGGAGCGGGGAAGAAAGTCAATTCCAGCAAGGAACAGGGTGTATAAAACCTTGAAATCAAACCGAACACATTGGCAGAGAACAGTAAATTAAAGGCTCGTCTGAAAAAAAGAGGGTTTGCAGAGAGAACGAGTAGCATTTTAAGTGAGGCGACATTATGCAGCCATTTGAGCTTGGTCCACTGGGAAACAGACAACCTTTAGATGTGCTCAGTGACACTGTGAAAACAATGTCTGAGAAGAAAAATGTGGCAAGTGTTCATAACTATTAATATAATGCTTCCCAAGCAAATGAATAAGCAAATTAAAATTTAATGCAGGGATGTTTAAAATTACTTAAAAGGATAAACTGTTTACTTACATTAAAGAATCTATTTATGGACAATTAAGATGCTATGTCCAAATTACAGAATGATGAAACTTACCGGATGAAAGAAGTATTTTATTCAATTTTCTAACATTTCTGATGGAGAATTTCCTCTAGCTATTTATTACGGTGTGCTCCCTATGATCTTGACAATTGAACGCTGGCATAGACAACCCAATGTAGGTCATATCCTTTGAAACCATTCCATAATTTAGACTTAAATTAGGTTTCTACTAGGTGTTCTGAATCAGTGAGGTTTTTAACAGAGTAAGCAAACTCCGGTTTTACACACAATCTTGTAGTTAGTTGGCAAAGCTGTGCATATAGGGACATCATTAAAAAGGCCGATATTAATATAATAAAATGAGATTGTTGCTCATGTCCATTGCATAGAATTTATTTTCCAATTCACCTGTTCTGAACAACTATTTGCAACTGGCAGTTATTTTTGTTGAAAGTCCAGTTTTTTGATAACTTTAAATTAAATATTCAACTTCTTTTGTCCCTCTGTTTTTCCTGCTCTCTTTTTCTTTAGCACGTTATTGCCTATTTCTTCAAGTTCAATGAGCTGTGCTTTAAATCTTCTACAATTTGATGGATTTAGCGTCTTATTTGGCATCTCACTTATTTCCCCTGGTGCTGCTCCTGGGTGAAACCTGACTTGAGCCTGTCATTTTGAGAGCGATCTGATTTTAAAGAATCTTCCAATAGTCACTTGTTGGGTCTTGCGGATGTTATTCAGGAATGTCTGCCAGAGCTCCGACATGCAAAGTGATGGCTAGTAGGTTCCATGGCAATAATTTTTATTTTATTGCTAGATGAAATACCTTTATTCAAGGGCTTCAACTGTAAAACACAGTCATCTGAGTAATAACGAGGCCAAATCTCTGGATAGAACATCACTCAATCTAGAAAAGAAATGGTAATTTCATTTTTAATTTAGAGAATGTTTTGGCTACATGTGACCTTTTAGTTTCCAAGCTTTCAATTTGCACGTTCTCTTTATCATTTGCATATAATTTATAGGTTGCAGGGTCTTGTTCTCACATCAAAGTTTTAAGATAAAAAGGTTTCATAGTCAGGAAAAAGGAAACTGGGAAACAGACAAGAATTACTTCTTCATTGCTGTAAAATAAAACACAGTTTTTCCTATTTGAGACTTTTTCATATACCTTTATATTCCCTTGAATTAGAAAGTAATTTCTCTTTTGTATTTCATGGTGTGTTCAGCAACCAGAAAGCTCAACCGAGCTTTGGCGTCTAGAGCTTTTATTGGGGTTTCATTACATAGGCATAATTGATTGAATCATTGGTCACGTGATTGAGCTCTATCTCCAGCTCTCTATCTTCCCCTGAGCTTGGGAGATTGGGCTGACCTCAAATTGTGGTCCCAGTGGTCTATTGTGAATAACACAGACAGTCTTATCACTTGGAAAATTCCAAGAATTTAGAGTATCACTTCCAGGAACCAGGGACAAAGTCCCAGTCATTTATTATACAATGAAGTTCAATAAATTTAGCTACTTTTATTAATGTTAGCATACCTTCAAGTATCATCATAATTTTGTGAGGCAGAGCCTTTCTATAAATTTTCACACTGTGTTTTCTAGAGATGAGAAAAGAGTGCAGACATGAACATATGGTCAGTTGAAGATAAAACTTCTGACACTCTGAGAAATTAAATAAGAAAGTAAAGAAGAATGTCAGGTGCTTTGAGCATTTTCAACCTTCAGACTTATAAGCAAAAGAGTAAAAGAGCTAATTATAACATATTTCTGTAAATTAAATCAAATAAAAATATATACTTGAGTTCTATACTAATTATGTATAACAACTATTAAAAATAACCCCTGTGAAAAAACTGATACACTCTCATTTTTGGAAGAACAAATAGAGATGGTAGGTAAGCTGGAAGCCTCCAAAACACATGGCGCAGATGTTTGGCATATGCTGTTTACAACCATTGTCATTGCCTGGTGGCGGCTAAAGAAAATGAACTTCATTAGACGCTTTGGATTTGGCTGTATCAATGCAGGTTTGATTTACCTTATATTCCTCCCAGAGAAGCAATAACAGACTTATGAAGATTACATTAGCATTTTTATACCTTTACAACAGTGGGTTAGGTGATGGCTTTGCATATTATTGAACAAAAATAAGGATATTTTTAAAGTGTTCTGCTGCAGTTACAGAATGTAAGGGGCCTCACGATTCAGTTGCCCACTCCGGCTGTACCCCGACTCAGCCAAAGAACAACACAAGAATTCCAGCCTGCTCCTCCGTAGAAGGGTTGGAAGGGGAAGGCTAATTTAACAGGTTTTTGAGAAGGAACCTCAAGAGATCATCTCTTCTGGCCTTCTGCCTTCAGAAAGTGAAAAAATTCAGTAACATTTTAAATATGAGACAACCAAGGCCAAAAACTAGGTAATTTGATCAAGGTTCTATGGTAGATCCTGTTTAAATAAGAATGTTACGAAAACCATTTAAACCCCAAAGTCAATGAGTTTAAAGCATTTCTCAGCAATTCATCCACTTTATATGAAAGTATAACAGAGGCTATGAAAGTATTTACTAGGAAACCATGATTTCACCCAAAAAGAAATAGTTGTTTTAGACATTCCAAGTTATCTATTTTATATCACTTTCAAGGAGATACTTTACTTGTCAGATTGCTTGTGTCAGATGAGCATGATTTAGTTGGATGATTACCTTAAAGTTTTACGAGAAACCAGTCCCTTGGTGGTGTTGGAAACTCTTTGTTAATATAATGTGTCAGAATCATAAACAATCAAAGGGGACTGTTTGGTTACTATGCAACTACAGGAGGAATTATTTTCTTCTGTTGTTTCTTGTGGACAAGACTGAAGTGCTGGATCTAAGGACGGAGACAGATACAAACCAGTACAAAGGCACCAATGCTATTCCACTTCTGGGTAAGGGAAAGGTGAAATAAATTCCATCCTTATGCAATGTAATTGATTGCCTTTATGGTATAAACAGAGTCCTTAAAAAGGCCCATTATTGGGTAAGATCTTGTTTATGTAGAATTCTTTCCTAACATTGGTTATTTCACCAGGAATAGCTCATAAGGCCTATTTGTTACTCAGGTCCTTGTCGGTAAAGCCCAGGATTTTATATTTAGAACATATAAGATGGGCAAATGATTAATGTTTTTAATGTATAAAGAAATCCTAAATAAAAGGTGAATAGAAAATGGGTAAATGGCATGTAACAGGCAATTTACAAAAGGAGAAATGAAAATAGATAAAAATTTTGGAAAAGTTTTCAACCTATCAATCAATGTGATTGATAAAATATTTAGCAATTTTATTTACTCAGTTGGCAAGTATGTAAAAATAATATAATCTCCATTTAATAAATGTTCAATTCCTTCTTACATTATGGTAATAATTGGGGAGCAATATGACAATAATGAGTCATTTTTTAAAAGTTTTGTTTTTGAAATAAATTGAACTTTTAAGAATTTATATCGTATAAGAGATATACAAAGATACTGTTGAAAGTGAGTGTTCATTGCAATGAAAATTTGGAAACAATGTAACCTACAGGGGACTTCTTAAATTATAAGACATCTTTATGATGAAATATTTATTAAACAGTGATTAACATATTCTTGAAGTGTAATTAGCATGTGGGAATATGTTCATGATACATTAAGTATAAAAGAAAGATTTCAAAAAAGAAGTATGATTCCTATTTGATTATAAAAGATGTTATACATTTAAAAATTACTGGAAGCATAAGCTAATATTTTAATGTCAGTACCTCCAGGTATGGAAATATGTTTAATTTTTATATTTTTTCTCATTCTTCCTTTTATCTTTCTATTTTTTATAGAATTACCTGAATTACTTTTACAATCAGAGAAGACAATGAATGTTATTTTCCAAAAAGAAAGGGGAGATGGAGTAGAATGATCTTCAGCGGACTTTCATCATCAACACTTTATGATTCTTTCTGAGCAGGAGTATGTTCACACGTGGTCACACTCCAATCAGCGAATGGGGACTTGTTTTGCACATCAGCTCAGTCCCATGTGGCATGCCTCTAAACTGAATAGAAGTAAGGAAGTACACATTTTGACTGAAAGCAAATGGAGTCCAAAATTTGAAGAGGCAGAGAGGATCCTCACGGGAGAGGAGCACAAACTCTCTATTTCCACTGTTCCTTCTCAGCTCTCGGTGCAGAGCGTTGACAGACACCGTCTGCAGCCACGTTTCTCCAGCTGTTTGTGAACAATACTCACAGCAGACAGTTTGACAGAGCAGCCCGGTGCACAAGCACAGGAAAGTGCACGCACACACACATGCTCCACCCACAAATGGAACTAAACTTTCAAACACACGCACACAAACTTACCGCCCTGACCACATACTGATACTTTTGTTCTATTTCCTTCTTTAAAAAAATAAAGCTGATTATATTATAGTAGTCATAGAACTGTCTGTTGTGGGAAGAACTCAAAATATCATGTGTGCAAAAGAATAGAAATAAGCACAAGGTGGAGGAAAGATGCAGAGTCACTAAAGTGGGATAAAATAATTGAGGTGAGCAATAAAGGAAAAAAGAACATTGAACTTTTATTCATATTAATTTATTATTTTAATGTCCTTTATATAATGTACATATTAGTGCTGCACATGCATATAATTTACAAACGTGAATAAGCATAGACTAAAGAAGTATGCTCAATTTTTTTTATTCATAGGGCTCTTTGATCAAAAAGTTTAGAGACCATAGATACGGATTATATGTGCAAAAAGAGTTTGCGAGGAGAAGAGATTTCTGGGAGGTATATACTTAGGAAACCTCCTCCGAAGAGAATGTTATTTGATCTGAGCCTTGAAAGATGGGTTGTATCTGGCCAGACACACGTGTAAACGGTGTGACATAGAGATTCGTGTTCGGAAAATCAGACTGCGGTGCGATAAGCACAGGGGGCCTTGGAGGATCCCAACAGTGGTGGGAATCAAATCTTTAAGAAAAACAACACAGGAAAATAGGAGAGAAGGATCGGAAAATCCTCCTTCTTTTTAAAGATGCCAGCACTAGGGGTGGTTTCCAAAGTTCTGCTGTCACCGGTGCCGGGGGAGCTGTGGTGGTGCCGTCCACTCTCCCCTGCAGATTTACTCCTCACTCCTCTCCGCCTGCGTAACGACCCTGGAGACTGATCCGGCCACGCGAAAGGGTTCCCTTTCCTTCTTTCTTTCATTTGGATCTGCACTGGGGTGAGGAGTAGGCGCCAAGTGGTCCAAGGGTAAGTGGCGGGTGAGCTTGGGGCACGCACTCATAATGCGCATGTGCATGCCAGATACCCGTGGTAGCTGCGTCTCTGCAAAAGGCTACAGGTCTTTTCAGGCTGTACGGTACTCTCTAGTTCTGGGCTCCGGAGACGGCTCTGCTCTCCAGCTCTTTCAGACCAGGGTGGTTAAGGATTCTCCCCCATTGCTAGCCCAGGGATAATACACTATTCTGTATTGCTTTCCCTAAATTCTGCTCAGAACTTTGTAAAAAAAAGTCCTCTCTTGGAAATTTGAGTACATGGTCTATTTCTTGCTGGAATCCTGACTGACACAGGTACATTGGATTCCTAGAGGCAGAATGTTGAATTTCAGTCTGAGAATTTGGAGACCAAGCCAGCATATAAAGAGAGATACAATCAATTCGCAGGTGTTCATTTTATTGTTCATTCCTATGACTACGCACCTGTATTTCATATACGCTCTTCTGTATGTATGATGTACTTCACAATTAAACGAACGGGGAGGGGGAAGAGTGAACGTTGGTGGGCATGGTGAACACTGCCACACGTAATTTCTGTCAAGACAATGTTCAATGTTTTACATACTATTTTCTGTTACTTAATTTCATGCTGAGATTGTGAAGTAGGAATAGTCATCCTGTATTTCAGATATTCCCAGGAATGTGAGAAAGTGGTATGTGCTAGCTGTCAATCTTCTAGAAATAATCTAATTAGAAAAAAAATTGTGAAAGTTTTCCCAGATTATGGTCCCCAACTTTGCAAAACATCCTTACTAGTCATCGGAAATCAGTTTGTGAAACAAGAGTGTTTTAACCAAGTAATCATTAGCTTCTATAAAGTCTTTAATCATTAACAGAAATGTTTAAAGTTCAATTGATGCAAAATCCAAACTATTGCCAGCTTGTGAAATAACTTTATCATATCTAGCTTTAAAATATTTACCATATTTTTATCATCTGGCTTTCAAAAGCCAAGAAATAACTCATTTTATCTCAGTTATCACAACAATGTAGGATGCTGAGAAAAACCTAAGCAGGATGAAGTCTGGCATTATATTCGGTTCCTAAACAAGAAGTTCCGTGCGTATGTGCATAAAGCTCCCTTGAGCTTGACCTAGCCACGGAGATTAGTTTCAGGGATAAAAACAGAAAAGTGTTTATGATTCTCCTTCCCTCCTGAGAATATAAATGAGTAAAGACATTATTATTAAACCTCTTTTGAATTAGATTTTTTTCTCCAACAACTCACATTTATTGTGGTTAGTTTCATTTTAAAGTCAACATAAATTCAGATGTGAGGAAGGAAAAATGCTTTATTCATATGAAATTTCTGCAGTGATTTATACACGAACGCTTCAGGCAAAGAGTAATAAGACGAAAGCACTTTATTCCCCGTTTAGAATTCTTTTCCACAGTTCATAAGTAAAATTCCTTCTCACTAGTTATTGAGTTTAAAGCCACTCAAAGCCCTGAGAAAAAATCATGGGAGAGGTGCTCTCTCTCTGCTCTCAGCCCATCCCACTGCAGAAGTTGCTGAGACAAAAGGTTTGGAGTCTCAGAGGCAAAAAGGGACGTAAGAAACCAACCGAGATGGACAGACGGAATGCTTGCAGGACAGAGTCTGACGTGATTTCCGTGGTGGGGCAGAGTTTGAAGGGTGGGAGCAACTGGACGGGGTTGGATTTTGGAAGGCCTCAAAAACTAAACTGAAAGTTTAGCATTTTTCACTTACCGGCAGGAAAGCATTATATTTTCTAGAGCAATAGAATAATCCGATGCACGTACTATTTCAAGAGAATAGTCTGACGGCGGCGTGCCAGGCAGTTGTGCGCAGAGAGGACAGACGTCCGGAGCGGCACTGAGGACCTGTGTGAGTGGCAGCGGGGAAGCCTGTTCTGGGCACAGAGCGGTTATGAGCTGTCGCTTTTCTCCACGAGATGCTTCGCCTTAAGCTTGAACGGTCCTTCCAAAGACAGAGGAAGACTTTGGAGGGAATGTGGACGCGAAAGAACGCGTTGGAAGGATGGACTATGGTCGCAAAGCTTCCAGCCTTCGAGACGGCCTGAGCAGCCCCCCGGGAATGTGTCTGCCATCTGCTCTGGGTGAGGAAGGACAGTCTGGTTTCGGTGTGTTGGGTTTGTGACGACGTGGGACATTCGGCTGGATGTACTGGGGAGGGGGCATGAGTGGCATAGTTGCCATCTTTGTAAAAGCATCCACAGGGGCCAATTCCCCGAGGAGGTTAGAATGAGAAAGAAGCGCAGAAGGGACGCGAAAGGGAAAAGCGTGTCCTGCAAGCGGAGTGAAGGAACGGGAAGAGAGGCAGGAGGTTCAACAGACAGGTGCAAAGCTACGGGACAGAGACGGAAGAGCTTGAAGAGGCAGACGGATACCAGGGTCAAACCTTTCACCAGTGTCAAGGGGGACATGGAACTTGAGACTCAGCCCCCTTGGGTGAAGCAGGTGTGTGTGACGGAGGGGTCAGGGTGACAGAGCACAGCAGTTGGAGGCAGAGGGAAGACAGGCAGCTGAAGACATTGGCTGTAGATCCCAGAAAGAAATGAGCAGAGCCCAGAAGAAGGTGGCAGGTGTGAAAATAGAAACAGCAGTGTCAACTAAAAGGGTTTCTGTTGTTGTTGGGTTTTGTTGGTTGGTTTTTCAGGGCTTCAGGTTCCTGGAACACAGGGAACCTTTGGCGCCTGAGGTCAGGAGGCCACATATTTCCAAACACAGAACTGCCTTGTCTTCAGGTGCCACCGCGAACCTATGGCCAATGCCGTCAGCTGAGCTTTGGGTTTAGGTTCGGGGCTTGAAATGATGAGTTTCAGATCAGGACACGTTAATAACAAGGAGAAAGAAGAAATGCCAACATACTCTTCATACTCAATTTCATTGTAAAGGAGCCTCCAGCCCCTTCTTAGTGGTTAGAAGTCAGCGTCTCCAGAACCAACTCTCCTGCTCCATCTGTGAGGGTGCACTGGGACCAGATGTGTCCTGACCTTCCCAAAGCCTACACGAGGCAGGAGGCTGTGACATACTGTTTCAATACAGCCCACGTGTGGCCACACAGGCAGGAGGCCGTGACATACTGTTTCGATACAGCCCACGTGTGGCCAGTGCAGCCCCCGTGGTCCATGATGCACCCAGCAGGCTGGGACCAGGCCAGCTGCAAGAGCCTCGGGCTAGAATTTCCCCCAGAATGCGGTCCCCGAGAGGAAACAGAGCAGTTCCTGAGTGGTCGCATTTCTACTCGAGCTGCTTCACCTTCAGCCTAAGCCACTTAGGGGAAATGTGACATAATTTTTACCCTTCTCAATTTCCTCATAATGAAAAGAAGACATGGAGATGGGTCCCTGAAAGGTCAACTTTCAGAAACTGGAAAGGACAAACAAAAAAGCATTTTAGTTTTGTTTTTCAGCATGACTCAAGCAATAGACTCCTGCTACCTCCCTTGTAGTTCAGTCCGACCATTCGGTGTGTCTCTCACTGGGAAATGCATTTTTTTAATTCAGCATTGACATTTTTCTTAATTTGTTTCCATTGCTCCTTTTAGACCACCCTGAAAATGTTTTTCTTTCATTTTCTGACTTCTCGTTCTCTCTCTCTCCACCCACACCTACCCCCCAACACACAGCCACCACGGTTCCCCTGCCTCTGGTCTTAAAGGACTTAGGCAATGTTTCATTTTCACCTGCGAGTTTCAGTTCAACAAATGTGTACTGAATACCAACTACGCACTAAGCAGTCATTTGTTCTTGTTTTATTTTGAAAATAGCTATATTGCTTTTGGGGAAAATGTTAAAGGGTTCCTGTTGAAAACTGTGAAGAAGAAAAATTCAAGACAATATTTCAGATCCCACCATCCAAATAGAACCAGTAGTAACCATAGGTTAGCTGTCCATGATCCCTCCATGCATATTTATAAAGATGGGTATATATAGGTTTAAATCTTTTCAAAATAGAATCATATATATTTTCTAAATGCAGCTTCTTTTACTCAATATGCCATGAATATCTTTCCTACTAAAAAATGTATCCCTACATCCTTATTTTTAATACAGTTATACAGCACATAACAACGTTTTGGTCAACAATGGATTGCATACACAGCGTGGTCCCATAAAGATTACTGTAGAGCTGAAAAAAAAATTCCTATCACCTAGTGACGAAGTATCTGTCGTAAGACTGCAGCTCGATGCGTGACTCAGGTGTTTATGATGGTGCTGTTATAAACAAACAAACTCCTCTGTCAGTCATATAAAAGTGTAGCACATACAATTACGTATAGTACATTATGTGATAATGACGATAAACCTCTATTATTGGTTTATACATTTACTATACTATACTTTTTATTGCCATTTTAAAGTGTACTACTTCTACTTATATTAAAAAAAAAGTAAACTGTAGAATAGCCTCAGGTAGGTCCTTCAGGAGGGATCCAGAACAAGGTATTGTTGTCATAGTGATGTGTCACTGCCCTGAAGACCTTCCAGTGGGAGAAGATGAGGAGGTGGGAGATAGTGATATTGATGATTCTGACCCTGTGTAGGCCAACGTGTGTGTTTGTGTCTTCATTTTTAACAAAAAAAGTTTAATAAGTGAAAAGTAAAAATTTAAAAGTTTAAAAATGTAAAAAAAGCTTTAAAATAAGGATATAAAGAAAAAAGGTTTTGTATAGCTGCATTATGTGTTTGTGTTTCAACCTGAGTGTTATTATAAATAAAAGTTTAAAAAAATAAAAGTTTATAAAGTAAAAAAGTTACAGTAAGCTAAGTTTAATTTATTATTCAAGAAAGAAAAAAGTTTTATAAATTGAGTGTAGCCCAGGTGCACAGTGTTTATAAAGTCTGTGGCAGAGCACAGTAATGCCCTAGGCCTGATTCACAGCCACTCACCTCTCGCCGAGTCACCCAGAGCACCCTGCTGTCGTGCAAGCGCCATCCATGGTAAGTGCCTCATACATTTGTGCCATTTTTTATTTTTATACAATATTTTCCTGTACCTTTCTATGTTTAGGTATGTTTAGATACACAAATACTTGCCACTGTGCTGCAGCTGCCTACTGCATTCAGTGCAGTCACGCGCGGGACGGGTGGGCAGTCTAGGAGCAGTACTGTCCCATGTGGCACAGTGTGCAGGAGGCCACACACCTAGGTCTGTGTAAGTGCACTCTACGATGTTTGCACAGCGACAAAATCACCCGCCGAGACATTTCTCAGAACGTGTCTGCATTGTCATGTGACGCACGACCGTAGTTGGGTCATGTGACGTGATACACACACACTGTAATTTTCTTACCTCTCTCCCAGTGGTGGGCGTGTAAGTCATATGAGTGGGGTTTGTTTTGTTTTGTTTTCTATTCAAACTTCAAGAAGTAACCTTATACATATACAGTTTTTCATTATTTTTCCTACACAGTTTCCTTTCTGTTTTCAGTGGATCAATAGCTCTTTTCCCCTTTATGTTCCCTCAGCCTACTTGAGATTGGCTTTAGAAGGTTCGAGGGTGATCTTTGAAAATATGAGGAGCTTTCAAGGAAACCACGTTTTATGTGCTGCTCCAGGCAGATGAGATCAAAGGATAGAAGTCACATGCTGGCAGATTTGGGTTCAACACACAAAGGTATGTTTCTAAAGAATTGTGTTAAATAAATAATACAGATGTCAAAGTGTGCTGAGAGTTGTGTAGCACAATAATTGTTAAAACAAATAGCGTTATCGTGGTGTAATTATGGAAGGAATTGCTTCATTAAATGTTGAATTCCTAGGTTTTGACTATGTTGGCACTGAAGCTGGGTGAGTAGTTTTAGCAGTTCCAAGCCACTTTGGTCCTAAGTGGAAGCCCGAACTAGCTGACCTCATATATCTTTCTCCTGTGAGTTTCTAACATTCCAAGGTGGAGTTGAAACGGGCTTGGGCTTTAACTTCAACCCCACCTCCCTAAGTCCTTCACCCGCTAAAGGTATTTATGTTTTAACAAGGGACTTTTGAAACCTTTAATTTGGGCAGATTCTTCCCAGGTAGGCAGAAGGAAATGTTTTCTGTTGGGGAGCCTTGGAGGGCCCTCATTTAAGTCACAACTTTTCTAATGTCTGTTTATAAGACAAGTTTCCAACTCAAATATCATGGGTCTCAAATGGGACTGACTCCCCCTGTCTCCTTCTCCCACCCACATCCAGAGTTTCAGCCCATAAAATTTCCTGAGTTTGGGGGGTCACTAGATGGATAAAGAGGAAATAGCAGTGGGAAGAAAATGAACATCCCAGTATTCCATTATGTCCCCTGTTGCAAATCATAAAAACAAATATGCTAGACATCAAGACACATGTAAATAAATGTCGCCAACCATAAGCACAGACAAAATAGACGCCTCGCTTTAATAGCCGATTTCTTATAACGGGCTCAAGCACAGCTGTACTTTCCACGAAGCATCGCTGCCCGGCTCCTAGGAAACGTGCTCCGATTACCTGAGTCTCCATTGCAGTGTTCTTAGCCCAGTCTGTACAAGTAAATGGATGCAAAATAGTATGATCCCACCAAGCAAGAAAGGACTCGTTGTGGAGTGAAGATTTGCACCTGAAAATGTATTATTTAGCAAGATAGAAACTTTCTCAAACAACACTTTGACTTTTTAATAAAAAAAAATAGTGACCTCAAATAAGGAGCAAAATGCACGTATTTTCCCAGTGGCCAACTCTTCGTAGCCCTCTATGGGTCTCTGAGCCATTCTTGGAATAATATGCCAAAATAAAAGCAAAATAGTGTAGGCAGATTTGAAAAGGCAGAGTCTCTCTGTGTTCAGCAACGTTTGTGACGGTCTTCATCGTCTCTGTCGTGCAAAGTCTCAGGCAGGGGGAAGAGCGTGGGAAAGGGAAGCATCCCCAAGAACAGAAGAGTTTGCATTTACCTGTGGCTCTTGCTTCCTTTGTAAAGTACTTGCCATACCCTCAAATAGTCGGTGATTCTCTTCTCTTCAAGATATTTGCAGTGGCTTTCCTGTAGCCTAAGGCTGGTGTTTTTTAATTGCAGTACTCTTCCCTCAAGGACTCTTTGGCACTACTTAAAGCTCTAAGATGAGACATTTCCTGTAGCTTGGATTTTCTAGAAGCTATGGTAAAAGAAAATCTTAATTGTTACAGTACAACGGGAATAGATATTATGCAGGAGAGTGCAACATTCATGCACAGTATTTCACTTTTAAAATAACCCATTATGTATTGTTAGGATAAAACTTCAAAACTTTTCCCTTTTGCAGTCAAATAGCGTAGAAGCGTGCAAATATTCTCAACACCCCCAGGGATACTTCTGTAGACATTTTTTAGAAACATTAACCTAAAAGTAGAGCATAGGCTCCCAGGCTGGTATTTGAAATCCTTCATAATGTGGTCTCAATATTCCTCTTTGAACTGTTTCCACTGCCCTTCTATCTGAAATCTGCATTCCAGTTGCGAGTCCACAGCCCGGTGGCCTCCAGGCGTCCTGAGCTCGGCACAAGGCCTCACTGAGTTTCCGTCCCAGGATACTCCTGCCTCTGCCTCTGCCCTGCTTC
>CM052451.1:2116314-2159154 GCA_028533085.1 Varecia variegata | reverse complement strand
GACCGATTTATACTTTTGGCATTCTATTTGGTGTATTTTCTAAGTTGTTGTTATAAACCTCTATCATTTTTATGATAATTTTTAAGAAGACAAATGACATGAAAAACGATGATATGCTCAGAAAATCAGGGTTATTTACCTATGATTAAGTAGTACATTGTCACAGAGAGTCATGTGTTCTGATGCTTGAAGCCTGAGTTTTGCCCACTGGAACAAATCTGATTTTTCTAAATTAGGACTCATCTGTGATACTCAACACATGTGAAAGGCTGTGTACTTAGGAAACAAAAAGTAGTATCAGTTTAAACTTAATTAAGCAGATGACATGATTAATTAGAGCATAAACTGCCACATTCATTGTAGCAGAACCTAAATTCAGATTCAAAATTGAACTTATTTTCCAAGTCATAGGAAAAACTCTAGTCTTTTGGGAATCTCCTATTTTGTTTTGTAAGCAATTGGGGACAGCTAAATGTAAATTAATAGGGTCTCCTCACCTGATAAGTTATATTTGATTTAATTGGATTTCTCAATGCTTTTTGGGCAAACTAGTCATGGTTATCACTTCAAATCTAGACCTTTACTCTAGGAATCACACTGAAACATGTATTACCTATTCCTTAATTACGTATAAAAATCATATCTTTATAAATTTTTTAAATTCCTCTGGGAGTTTAAATAAATGAAACGGAATTTGAGCTCAATGCTCACAGAATTAGATTTACCAAATGAAGTATTGAAACAATATTTTGCATTTATAATAACCTGGATTTCAGTTGGGACGGAGGTTGTAGCATCGCTGAAAAAGGCTTTTGTTCTATTACGAAACTCATCAAGTACATGTATTCATTGAACAGATATTTATATACCCAGGCAATCTTCTACATGTTGAGTGAACCTGTCCAATAAACCCCGTACTTTCACATACTGATATATTATATAGATAGATATAAATATTATAAATATAAACATATAGGTGTAAATATTATAAATATATGTATTTACATACATAATGCCAAAATTATTACTATTTCAGAGAGTGATACATACTACGGATAAATGAAATAGAATTATGGGATAGAGGCCGGGCACGGTGGCTCACGCCTGTAATCCTAGCACTTGGGAGGCCGAGGCGGGTGGATCATTTGGGCTCAGGAGTTCGAGACCAGCTTGAGCAAGAACGAGACCCCGTCTCTACTAAAATAGAAAGAAATTAGCTGGACAACTAAAAATATATAGAAAAAATTAGCCAGGCATGGTGGCACATGCCTGTAGTCCCAGGTACTCGGGAGGCTGAGGCAGGAGGATCGCTTGAGTCCAGGAGTTTGAGGTTGCTGTGAGCTAGGCTGATGCCACGGCACTCACTCTAGCCCGGGCAACAAAGTGAGACTCTGTCTCAAAAAAAAAAAAAAAAAAGAATTATGGGATAGAGAGTTGGTTGGGGTTAACTTTTGACTGAATTCTGAATTAGTTTTCTGGGGATACCATACAAACTATCACAAATTGGGTTGCATAAAACAAAAGAAATTTATTCTGTCTGTTCTGGAGGCTGAGAGTGCAGAATCAAGACGTGGGCAGGGCCTGTTCCCTCTGCAGGTTCTAAGGGAGAATTCTTCCTTCCTCGTCTACTTTCTGGTGGTTGCTGGAAACCCCTGAAATTCCCTGGCTGGTAGATACGTCACCCCAACGTCTGCCTTTACCTTCACAGGGCCTTTGTCCCTGTGTGCCTGTTTCTGGAATCTCCCTCTTCTTATAAGGACCATTAACTGGTTAGGGCCCACCCTGATTCAGTATGACCTCAACTTTGCTTGATCAGAGTTGCAAAGACCCTATTTCCAAATTAGGTAACATTCCCAGGTTCCAGGGGTTAGGATGTCAACATATCTTTTTGGAGGACACAGTACAACCCCTCACAAATGCTAAACGAAGGGTCTCTATGGAAAGGGGCCATCAGGACAAGGATCTGACTGACCAGAAAAAGGAAAGCCCAGGGCAGCCCTGGGAGAAGTTGATTTCACGTAAGGAATAATGTAAAGGTCCTGAAAGGTTAAGGGTGAGAGGCAGAAAGGCCAGTGTGGGGAAAGCGAGAGACAGAGAGAGCCAGGGGGCGCGGGAGGAGGGAGAGAGAGTCGGGCCACATACTGGGCAGGGACCAGAGTGTCCTAAGCAGACATAAAAAGCTCAGCTTTAATTCTATTCAATGTGAGGCTGCTGAGTAATTTTATTCTGGGAAAAGTTACTGTGAGATTTATACTTTGAGAAAAAAACATTCTGGAGGCTGTGTGTGAAAACAGTGAAGAAACTTCCGTGGTCGTCCACGCGGAAAGCAACGGTGGCCAGAACGTGGCCTCAGCAGTGGACGGGGAGCTGCGTTGCGGGGCGCTGCTCCATCCGCACCCGCGAAATGCAGCGTGAAGCGGGAGAGAGGACATGCGTGGAGACAGCCTGGAGGGGACACCGTGACCGCAGCTAAGACAGGGTAGCCTTGCAGAGAAGGAAGTTTGTGGACTGGGGCGGAGGAGAGATCCAGTTGCTTCTTCTGCATCTGTCGCCTCCACTAGTGCGAATTCGGAGTGGAGGGAGCACAGGGCCTGGTGCAGAGGTGGCACCCGCAGGTGACCCTGGCACCCACAGGTAACCCTGGCACCCTGGGAGCCCGGGCGGGAGGATCGCTCCAGCTCAGGAGTTCGAGAGTTAGCCCTTGAAAAATATTCAAAGTGTACGTTACCCGTCTCTCTAAACCCTGTTACATTTTCGTCTGATTTATGATCCTCCTTCCTCCTAGATACCGTTTATACGTCTTCTCTCTCTGTGCTGCAGCTCTTCCCCTCCGTGCTGCTGGGTCTCACGCAGCTGGGAGACTGTTAGCACGCACGCGCCCTCTTGCAAACGCCCCGCACACGCGTGCCGGCGCTGCGGACAAGGCGGGACCCGGGGGACCCGCTGGGCCTTCCATCTCAGCTGCCCGATGTTCTTTGCAACACTGAGCCTCGCTACGTCCTGGTGTGCTCGAGAGTTCAGTGAGGTGCTGTGAGAATTGTTGTAGGTAATATATGTAAAAGGATGTGGATAAAGTGCACCAACATGCAGATATGGGGGAAAAGGGAGGGAGAGACAGAAGGCCGAGAGGGCGACAGCGTGTGATGCAGCAGCCGGTGGGTTCAGACAGACACAAATAAAAACCAAGACCCTGTGTACCCATTCATTAACTGAAGCTCAGTGTCCGCGAACATCTCACCAGTGTCTTAGGGGACTCCGGTGACAATGTACGAAGTGTATGGAAGGTGCTAGAACCGGGGAAACTCATAAATACCCCTCTCCTTCCCTCTTTGCTCTACTCACACTTGGAGAATGCTGGTTCTTCGCGGGACGCATCTCCCTACTGTCCAATTCCAGACAGTAACTTCTCAGACCAGCTTTTCTTCAGCATTTCTCTCATTAAATAAATAACAGTAAATTCTCCCTCTGCCGTCATCATCAAAATAAAAATAATTGACTGAGGAGCAATGCCCAGGGGTATACCAGCAAAGTTAGGGAAACTTCCTGATTGCCTCCTTAAAATGATGAATGTGTGGTCTGAACTTCAGGCATGAACTTGCTCTTTGCACTTCTGGGAGGTCTCTGAAAAACTGCAGTCAGGCAGATCAGTGTGAAACAACAGCAAACTTGCTGAGAAACGGTGGTTTGAGCCCCATAGCACGTCGCTCTGCTCGTTCTCCACGTCTCTTCTGAGAGACGCTGCACCCCCTTGGCTCTGAAGTGCTCAGATGCGAGGATTGTGGAATTTGGTTTCAGTGTGAAGAGTCCAGCAACAAGGTCATTCTCAAAATACCTGTTTAATAGACGGTGTCATCTGATGTGGTCTTTCCCACTTTTACTGGCTTCTAGGGAAGCAGAAAAATTGTGACATAAGCTTGAGATTTAGGCAGCGTTCTGCTTGCTTGCTTTCTCTCTCTCTCTTTCTCCCCCTTCCCCTCCCTTTTTCCTTTCTCTTCTTTCTTTCTTGCTTGCTTTCTTTCTCTCTTTTCTTTCTTTCTCTTTCTTCTATCTCTCTCTCTCTCTCTCTTTCTTTCTTTCTTTGCTTTCTTTCACCAGTGACTTCCTGCCAGGAACACAAAGAGGAAGGAAGGTGAGGGAGCCAGAGCAGCCAGATTCCATTTTCCCAGGGCCTGAGCCTTCTGCCTAACCCCAGGGAGAGAGAGAGGCTCACACGCGGGCACCCAGCACATAACCTCCCAGCTGCGCCTTCCCACTTCCCTGTGGATGCAGAGCCAGGGATGACCTTCAGTACACTGTGGACAGGGAGCCTGATTGAACAAGGGGAAAGTCCGGGAACTGGGAGTCTGCAGTGTCTTTAAGGTTAGACAAACAGGAGCGGGGAAAGGAGCGGGGAGCCGGAGAGAGAACCAGCCACAGTTCCAGTGGGGCGTGACTTGCTGGAATGCTGCGCACATTTCTTGTGGACGTCCTGATCAGCGGTAATCGGGCCGCTGGACACTCAGCAGGACCTCACCATGTACTTTGTGATTTACAGGTAAAGGTCATGGGTCAGATGTGAAATCCAGTGAGGACCAATAGTTAAGAAACCGAGTAGAAAATTGTCACCCAGAAGGAGAGCTGAGTGTCCTTTCACTGAGTGAAGCTGAAGATCTACATGATGTTAAGAGAAAAATGAGGCTTGAATGCAAATACTCAGTTTAAAAGGCACCACTGGGAGTTATTCTCATTTGTCTTAAAGGCCTAAAGTGCTGATTTTCTGTCCTACTCCAGAGTAAATTGGGAAGACATTTGTGACCTGGAAGGCAGCAGGGGAGGAGGCTGGGCCACCAGAGACAAGCCTGGCTCTCCACCCGGTACGCAGGAGCTCATCTTCTGGTTTGTCTATTCTTTGCTGTGGCACCGAAAAACAGCTTGCACCCCAGAAAACTGCCTCACCGTCCAGAGCCTGGCTGTGGGAAAGGTTCTGGTGGTGCTGTCCTGTTCACAAAATCCACATGCGAGGACAGAAGGCACAGTTCTGCTGACATTTCAGCTGAATCCATAATTTACTACTGGAGGAATAATGTCATGTAAACAGTGCCTAAATAATTTGAAATAATTCTAAAGTAAAACTTAGAACACAGTTAACTAGAAATATAATAACACTTAACAAGATTTGTGAGCGTGTATAGAATATTATACCTTGAGAAGAAAAAGGCAAAAAACAACATAGTAAGTTAATGCCAGAGACTTTTTACAAAGAAAAATTATAGGAAAATAAATGAAGGTCAGTACACTCTAAAGGGTTCAGGAAACACTTAGTCGATGCTGTTTAATGATCATTGATAATTTGTCAACGTGCAAAACAAATACAGAGGAAGTTCAGGGACCATGATCCACTTCTTCTGCGTCTGAGACATAAAATCCATAATATGAATACATTCTTTTCTGGTGCTGATCTCTGAGTGATCCTGAAATGCATTCATATGCTAAAGGCTACTTTCTCCTTTTTTCCAGGACAGCCTTTACCCCTTTAAGCTGTCTAATAACTTAGGTTTGACGTGCTTGAGTAGAAAATAAGTTTACCTTTAGAGATGCTTAGATTTTATAGCAGTTCTGTGAGTAAACTGGCATTTTAGGGACCCTTGAATTCATGTATCAACGAATAGCAAATTAAGTGAGGGTCTGTTTTTCACTCCATGCATCCAAACAGGTGGCTCTCAAGTGTCTGGGAAGTGTGTTTGGATCCACTTTGTCAACTTTTACCCAAGGCTGTTCATGACGTTCACCTGGTGCCCAACATTACCACCACTGCCCTGGTCATTGCTCCCTTCCTGTCACCTCTGTCCTGCAGCTTCTATCCCACTGTCCCTATGTAAATGGAAGAAAAAACACTTAGGGTGCTTGGAGAAGAGACTAGCAGGACTAATTAGCATCTGGAGGATTTGTTTCTCTAAGGAGGCAGCAAAGTGAATGGGAGGCTTTCAAAATAAAGTAAAATTTTATTTTATTGAATAAATGAACAGAGAAAGCCATGAATGAGTGCCTGTGTGGTTTAAACTGTTAAGACATTTTTATGTGGTTCTATGATTTAAAGAGATATTTTTAAAATAATTCCAAAAATGATTGTAATGGTGGCTGCATTCCTGGATTATCTGTCATTCCGGGTGATTGTGTCGAAGTTCTTATACGCAATTGTTAAAAACTATAGCATCAACTCCTGCAAAACTTCACTGAAGGAAACGGTGACTCCTCTGCACAGCAACGGAAAGGTCATTAATGGTCTAGCTCCATGGTGCTCCAACTGCCAGTGGCGGCCCACCGGTGACTTGTGAAATCAGTGTACTGTGTCGTCAGCAGCCATTTTTAGAAGATGAAAGAATAGAATAATAGAACAAAAATCAGAATAAAACATAAAGCTAGTAAGTTTATTCCTTTTTGAAATTTGTGTTTGAATTCTAACATGTATTAATTATATATTAATATATCCATTATATATATATATATATACATATGTTCTTACATATAACCAAAAAAACCCTGTTACACTTTTATATGTGTGTGTGTAACTCAGTGACCCAGCCTATAGATCATAGGCAAAAAATAAAACATAAAAATAAGCACTAATCTATTCCCACTGATGACATGCCTCCACCACACACCCACTCAGTGGTCATCCTGACTCGACTTGAATGCTCCCTCTGCTTGTTCTCTCATTAATTCTCTCTTTCATTTTACTGAGTCGAAATATGTCTTCCTGGAGCTTACTTATTAGCCTGATTTCTATCCCTAGGCACCTTGCAGACAAGACTACCTTTTCCTCCACACAGTAACCCTTCAAACATTTAATCTGACATGTGCCGTCCCTGCCGAGAGTTCACTTCACTTGCAAAGCATTCCAGGACTTCAGCTCAGTTGATGTGGAGAACTCTTGCGGATTAGGTTTCTCCACGTCCCTCGCCAGGTTGGATTGCCCGTAGTTCTTAGAAAGTCAGGCAGAATTAAGTTGGCCTGCAGAGAGAGGAGCCACATGTGACTGTAGCCTGCTCAAGCAAAGAAAATAAATGCACGTGGAACTTCAGAAGTGGTCACGAGTGTCAGCTGCAACGCTACTTATAAAATCTGGGAAGCTCCTGCAAGCAGTTCCTTCTCCCTTCGTTGCCCACTTTGGGAGAACGGAAGTCAGTCAACATGGCAGTGCTCAGCCAGACGCCCGCGCCGGGTGGGTGGGAGCCAGGAGTGGGAGGACATGGTCCATAAAGGCTTATTTTGGCTTTAGTCATAGAGTTTAGAAACACACATGCTACTATAAATACACATAAATATCTCAGGCTCACTTCCTGAGAAAAACATGTCAGTTTATGTTCACAACTGTTTTCTTTTTAAAGAAGCTATAAATACCAGGGGCTCAATATCTGAATCTGAACAGCTAATTAAAATTTTAAAAAAGAGCAGTTTATCTTCAGTTCCTTTTTTAGAAACATTGCAAATACAGCCTGATGGTTTAACGAAAGACAGCTGTTTCGTTTCACATGCAAAAGCATCATTAAAGAAGAAGCACTTTGAAAAAAATGATTTGACTGTAATTTTTTCTACAAAGTTGTAGATTTTCCCCATATTTTGACTGAAAGACTTTGAAAATGCATTTCCTCAGTGTTTTTTTTAATTTGTATTGCTTCAGAATTTTTTGCTATTTCCTCTTTATGATCCAAAATAAATGTCAGAATCAAAATGTCTAAATAAAACTCCCACTCCTTCTTATCAGCAACAATTAAAGATTGAAAATGTATTGAACAAAGTTTACTGAAAGAAAAATGTTAGCTGATTAATTTTTTAAAGGAATTAACCACAACTATAGAAGGAATGGAAATCTAGAATAGGTTTCATATAAAAATGCAGACTATGATACAGACCCTCAGAATAATTACTTAAGAGAATGACTGTCGCTTTAGTTGTTAAGTATAAGAAAATGGAAGAGATGCAACATCAGATGAAAAGAAACAACATAGCCTCTCACCAACGGTTCCACCTTTGCATGTCACTCAGCCTTCTCTGGGCTACATACTGCATATTTTTCTTATGTAAAACAAATTCTGAAACTATTTAAAATCTACTTTGTGTCAGGCATTGTTCTGAGTGCTGGATTTGTGCGTAAGTAGGCTAAAGACAGCTTAGTCCATGTTGATTTTTGACAGTTATTATGGGAAAAGAACAAATAATTAAAATTACATTTCGGATTTCTCTTCTGATCTCTAGATTCATATATCCCCTGCCTCCCTGGCCGTGTCCTGGCCTTTCAGATTTGCTGTGTGCACAGCTGCGCTCTCCAGCCTCCACCGCTGGCCGCAGCCTTCCCCACCAGGCTGCCGAGACTTGATCTGGGAGCTGCCTTTGACCCTCACCCCATCACCTGCCCAAATCGTCAAGTCCCAAATTCCCGTTATTTAAAATAATCTGCTGACTCTCTGAAGCCACAACTGTTTTCTTTAGTTGTCTTGATGGTCCGACAGCCAAAGTAGCTTAAAAAATAAAATGAAATGAAAAGGCCTAAACAGTTCCCTGCCATGCTTATAACCTTTTAAAGACTTCCCATTGCACTTAGGATAAAATAATTAATTTTTTTTTTTTTTTGAGACAGTCTCGTGCTCTTGCCCTGGCTAGAGTGCCGTGGTGTCACCACAGCTCACAGCAACCTCAAACTCCTGGGCTCAAGTGATCCTCCTGCCTCAGCCTCCTGAATAGCTAGGACTACAGGCGCACGCCACCACACCTGGCAAAATTTTTTTTAATTTTTAGTAGAGACAGGGTCTCACTCTTGCTCAGGCTGGTCTCAAACTCCTGACCTCAAGAGAGCCTCCTACCTCAGCCTCCCAAAGTGCTAAGATTACACGCGTGAGCCACTGTGCCTGCCTAAAATTAAAAAATTTTAACATAGCCTTTAATGCCTTATATCCTTTGGCCCCTGGCTACCAATCTGGCATCACTTTCCTCTCCTCTTTGGTCTCTACTTCCCAAGCATATTGTCATTGCATCTGTTTTCCTGCCTTCAAACTCATTCCTACCGCAGGGCTTTTGCACAGGATTTTCCTTCTGCCTCTAAAGCTCCTTGCTGTGTGCTCTTTCACTGGTTCATTTCTATATTTACTTCAAGTCTCAGTTTAGATGTCACTTCTTCAGGAATGCTTTCTCATGACCTGGCCAGTTTAAATGAATTCTCACCTTATTTTCTCATCTGATGCTTATCTTTCTTTATCACTTAAAAATTTTTTCTTCATATGATTGATTATATGTTTGCTTATTTGTTTAAATCTCTTTTCTTCTCTAGACATTATGTCCCAGGGACACAAGGACCATGTCCCTGTCCTCCCCACAGTGTACTGGACAAACATCTAGTACTTCACCCAGCACATGGCAGGAATTCAGCACATACCTGTGACTAAATCTGTAAATCACTGGTCAAATGCACGGAAAGCCGACTGGGAGACATCTGTGGTAGAATTTTCAAGCTACGGGAGAGGAGTAAATAATGAGAATAATCAAGAAGCTGTGCAATGGTAGAAAAATGCAGGATTTGGAATTAGGAAATGAGAGTTCCAGGGTCAGCTCTGCCATTTAATTATCTTCAGTTTGGGGGGGAAATCTATTTAACTTCTATAGTATTCAGTTTGTTCATCCGTAAAATGAGGATAGTACCAGTGATGCTGCAAAAGTCAAATGGGCTAATACATGTGGGAGTGCTTTGCAAATTGTAACACAGCATGAAATTTTTGTCGTCAAAACAAAAATGTGGAGGGATAATTCAACTGAAGTTATGGTGCAGATCTCGAGTTGCTGGGCTCGACACTCTATTCATACCCAGGAAATCGCTGGGGAGGTAAATTGGTGCATGGAGTGAGCATTCTATGTGCTTACTTGTCTTCACGTATTTATGTAATAATTCAACAAACATTTATTGGATATATGCTATGTACCAGCTACTATTCCAAGCACTAAAGATATAAATAAGTTATAAATTTTAATATTAAAAACAAACCTTAGGTACTGATGATGATAACAGGAGGAGCCAAGGAATCCAACAAAGGATCAGGAAAACCTTCCCAGAAGAGATTTTGGAGATTAAAAAAAAAATCTGGAAATGAATTCAGGTTCCTCCACTTGCCATGGGCACACTGTTTAGCCTCCCTGAGTCCGTATCCCTGATTGTGGTGGAAATGAAGGTCAATGATATCCACCTCCAGTATTGTTGTGAAGAGTAATTTAGATATTATGTGTAGAAAATTCGTCACTTAATAAACGTTAGTTTTCTTCTTTCCCGTTGTTTTCTCAAATCTCTTTATTGGACACAAAACTAATCAAGTGCATTTGTTATTGGCAAACGTCTGTTCAGTCTCTTTGTATGATGAACAAATACTGGCAAACTGGTGCCCAAAAGAAAATAAACTGGCTCAGAAGCTGCTTTTAAAAAAAACTTTCATTATCTCCTATTTTTACTGCACAAGGCGAAATTCTGCAAGGTGTCCACGTGCAATTCGTGAATCCTTAAAAGTAAATTTTTAGATCCTGTTTGTCCACATCATTCACTGAAAATATTTATACAAAGAAAGCAGAGAACAGGGTGGCAACAGTAAAAGACTCTCCAAGCATCCATGGAGTTACCTTGGCAAAGAGCATCAACAAATCCCAACCTTGGGGCTTGGGCCACAGTTACGGGAAACGAACCGACAGTTTCCCTGTGGATGGTCTTGTCCTCTAAACAATTTTGAAACTTCTTAATCTCTCAAATCCATCTGAGTGCTTGTGGGCAGTCCTCAAGGAGGGCTGTTCAACATCATGTAAGAATATTACTCAGACTTTAAAGACAGAGGTTGCAGCTAATTTGAGAGCAATGCATGGGCTTTTCCTAACAGAAGAGTACCAAGTTAGAAACAAAATAATAATAAAAGTCATGGACTTTGGAGTCAGGTTGCCCTGGGTTTGGGTTTAAGTTGTCTTATCATAGCTGAAGGGTTTGGGAAGTGTGTTATTTTCCCAAGGACTTCCGGAACCAATTGCTACAAACTTAGAGGTTTAAAACAACACAAATTGTTTATGTTACTGTTTAGGTGCCAGACGTCTGCGATGGTTCTGTGGGCCTGTGTTCCTTCTGGAGGGTGGAATGAAGAATCCACTTCCTCGCCCTTTCCAGCTCTAGAGGCTGCCCACTGTCCTTGGCTTGGATCCTCCTCCGTCTTCAGAGCCAGCAGCACACGTCTCCTCTCCTCTCTGACCTTCTGTCCCCCGGTAAGGTCTCGTGCTTGCGTGGGCTGACCTGGGTAATCCACAGTAAATCTCCACGTCTCGAGATTTTTAGCTTATTCACACTTGCAAAGTCCCATTTGCCAGATAAGTTTCCCTTTGCCTATGTTTATAAATTTCAGGGATGAAACATGGACATCTTAGCGCACTGCAGGGAGCACAGTGTTTATTGCCTCAGTTATCTTATCCTTGACGTGAGAATGGCAATAGTCTTTACTGCATAGGGCTGTTATGAGAAGTAAACAAAAGTGCATACATTGGTATTTAATAGTACTATAAAAATGATTTCTTTATTAAGTGATCTAGGAACTTTGATCACATTAGTGCGGAAGGTGGATCTGATCCCTGCTCTTGGTGGAGACAGACTTTAAATGAGTAATCACAGGAATAAATGTAGGTTTGCAAACTCTAGTAAAGCCCTACTAAGGAATAGTAATGGATATTTTGTCAAGGATCGGGAAGGCCTCTCTGACCACGTAGCTTTCAGTTGAGACTTTATGAATAACTAAGAATTACCTAGCTGAGATAAATACTACAGAAGAACATTCCAGAAAAAGGAAAAATGTGTGCAAAGCCCCATGGCAGGAATGAGTGTGGTGCATCCAAGGAATTTGAAGGCATAAAGACACAGGGGGAAGAGTGACAAAATATGATGCTGCCGAAGTGGTAGGGACCACCGCAGGTCAAGCTCACAAAGGCCGTGTTAGGGAAGCATGGGGCTTGTCCTAACAGTAACCAGTAGAGTGGTTCAGGCAGGTTGCCTATTAGGAGGTGTGGCTCTGGGTGCTGTGTGGGGACCTCAGGGCACAAGTGGAACCAGGAGTGCTCGGAAAGAGACTTGGTCTCGGTGCAGGTGAGAGATGACAGAATGTCACGGGGTAGGCTCCAGAGGAAGCAAGCTCTGAGCCGGAGCTGGCAGTAGAGCATTTACTGTGGCGTGCGTGACCCTGGGCTCCACGCCTGCAGATGGGAAAGAAACAGGGCCGGGCAGAAGGAGATCTCAGCCTATCCTGGAAGATTCTCTGAAGTGCAGATGACTATTCAGACCTGGGATGGACCAGGAGGGTGGGATTTTACACTGTCATGTAGGTCAGCCACTGGGTGCAGCCTCTCCAAAAGGGGGACAGGGTCCCCTTAGGTGACGTGACCTTTTTCAGTGGTGGCAGTCCCCAAAGGGGACTGATAGCTGAACATCTGGGGACATCTTAAAGGCAGTTCTGGGTCGTGTATAACCTGCCATGTGGAGGCTTGGTGTAAACAGTGGTGGTGGGAATGGAGAGAAAGTGGGAGGCTCTGAGAAATATTTTGTAGATAGAATTGACAGACCTAATTGATATATTATACACAGGGGGAGAAAAAGGGGAGATACCTAGATGATAGACAAGTTTCAGAGTTTTATAACAGAATAGATATTTGTACCAGATTTTTATATGTTTGTATTGATTTGTTAGGTAAATAAATGAGTCTATACTTCAGAGGATGAGTCTAGGCGGGGGCTCAGAATTTGGGAGTTGTCAATTACTAGGGGCCAATAAAAAGCACGAGCCCACATGAGCAACCTCAGGAAAAGAGTACAGCATGAGAAGGTTGATGAAGCCTCGAGTGATGATGAGAGTCAACATGGGTTATGTAAATTGCTTGTCACTGTGCTTGCTTGGCACATAGTAAAAGCTCAGTAAACCCTTGTTGCCATAATAATGTTTTTTGTTAGTGAGAAAAGTAGACTGCCACGAAGGTGTGCTGTGTCCGCCAGCAAATCCACAGTTGTAGAACACAGAACACAGGGGTCTTCCATGGAAAAACCGGGACACACGTCAGCCGCGCGGTTGGTGGGCTGAACACCAGCTCAGCCAGAAACGTCTTTCACGGAGGCGTGGTCGGAACAGGTGGACCTCGTGCCTCGTCCTTCCGCCATCCTCAGGCTTTCCCTGCCCAAACGCCCAGAGTCGGGTCAGTTCTCGCCCCTCACAACGGTGTCCCCCATGGAAGCCTTTGTCGTCGCCTGCCTGGGTGACTCCCAAAGTCTCCTAACAGTCTTCGCGCTCCCCACTCTCTGCTTGTCTCCCTAAAATACAGTCTTGACTAAGAAGTGACCGCTCTCTTTTAAAATTGTAAGTAAAATCATGCCATTTCCCTGCTTCGAATTCTGCAAAGACTGCTTATCTCATACAGAGTAAAAGCTGCATCCGCAGCCAAGACTGGGAGGCTGCACAGCCTGGCCCTGTCCTCTTCCCACTGCCTTCCCACCCCGACGTCACCTCCTCTCTGCCCTGTCCAGTCCGCGCCACCACGCTGGTCCCTGGCCGTCCTTCCTGCCGTCGGTGCGTACTCTTGTCTCCAGGCCTCTGCACTTGCTGTTCCCTCTGCCTGAACTGCCCTCCCTGCAGACGTCTGCACAGCTGACTCCTCCCTCATCTCCTTCATCACATTTTCAAAACCCGTCCCTGAATATCCTAGGAAAGTCTCAAGCCTCCCCTGTATTCATTGCTTTCTGAAATCATGCATGTTACAAATGTACATGTCTGTACTCTCTAATTCCCAGTAGAACATAAACTTCATTCTTCGGTTTGGTTTACTGTTGTATTTCCAATGCCTAGAAAAGTTCTGGTTAATAATATGGCTTTAATAAGTATTGATTTGAATAATGAGTGTATAAACGAATTAATGAATATATAAGAAGAGCCCATAACTCAATTTTCTAGTGAGGTGCCTTCCCTATCGTGTCTCTTGTTGTGCCTTTTCTAGATCTGACTTAACTAGCTGGTAAGAAAATGAAAACCAGTCTGGATTTCTTAGAGAGCTAGAAAGTGGGCCAGACGTGATCCACTTGAAGAGAACACTCTGGGACCCTTTGAAGCTGACGTTTAGCATATGACAACTCCATACACCAGTGGGGACACTGGCTGGCTGAATATTGTGGAAGGCAGGAAGAACAAATTCAAATCCTTCCAAAGAAGGTATTGCTCTATGTCTGGGTAATGCCAAAATAAATTCTAAAAGAAAAGGTCAACTAATTCCATTTCAGTACTATGTACATAATCCGGTACATAAAGTGCCTGATTAACTTTTCCTCCCCACTTTTTGATAGCTATTATTATTGATATATACACAAGCCTAAGGAGATACTGTCTATTGTTATTACTGTTATCAAATTACAGTTTTATTCAGTGATTGCAGACCAGCATTTGCATACGGCCTCTGAAGAATCCTGGTTTCAGGTTGTGTCCTGTCAGCATTTTGCAGGTACCATTCTGCAGTCTGCCGCTCCTCACACTGTTGTCCCTGGTTGTTAAGCCCTCTCCCGACAGAGCAGGAGCTGCCCCTGACAGGGACGGGCAAAGGGCAGCCACGCAGGCTGCCAAGCGTTCGGGGGGCACCTTAGCAGCTTCTCTGGGAATTACCACTCGCCTGTGGGGAGCAGAACCCCTCCTTCCGATTGTTGTTTGGGAAGAGTTTGAAAGTCTAAGCTGCCTTGTGTGTGTGTTATCTTCGCAGTTTCCTGTTTTCAGCTATGTTTTAAAGAAGGGCCGAAGTCCGTATAATACCATTGCCACAACATGAATCAAAAAGAAGCACTCACAACCTGCCGGATCCCTGAACACGGCTTTTAGTAACATTTCACACAGCAGCAGGATATTGGCAACTCAACTGTTAAATCTGCCTGTGACTATTCTTCCTTGAGATCACTCTGATGTCACCAGTGTAATTTGAGCCTTGGAGCTTTTGTTCACACTTTAAATAGCAGTCCCGGGATGACTTTGCTACACACTCTCTGGAGAGCCGGGAGCTGCATTCCGGAAGAGCCCCACATCGATGAGAGCAAGGCGAGGCCACCCAGCCATCACCATGTCCACCTCGCTGCGAGTCAGCCCGTCCATCCACGGCTACCACTTCGACACAGCCTCTCGCAAGAAAGCCGTGGGCAACATCTTTGAAAACATAGACCAAGAGTCTCTACAAAGGCTCTTCAAAAACTCTGGAGACAAGAAAGCAGAGGAGAGAGCCAAGATCATTTTTGCCATAGATCAAGACTTGGAGGAGAAAACACGAGCCTTGATGGCCCTGAAGAAGAGGACAAAAGACAAGCTTTTCCAGTTTCTGAAACTGCGGAAATACTCCATCAAAGTTCACTGAGGATGAGAGTGAGGATAAGGACGTTACCCGAGAATGGACATCCAAAGACAAGTGAGTTTGTGAGATTAGCAGGTGCGGCGTTTGCTGCCGCCTTGCAAGTGTCTCTTCTGTGGGGACTCCAGAGTCCGGAGAGGGACCGGAGCCGGAGGACTGGTTTCAGACTCCAGCCAACTTCATGGCTGTGCTGCTACAGTGGAGAACAAAGTGCTTCACAGGGATTTGAAACTCTCCCTGCAGGAAAGGACTGATGCTGATAGAAGAGTCTGGACACATGTAAGCAGAAAGGAAGAGAACAGATGGCTGGAGATGACATGCATCCAGGGTCACTTTGTCAGGCCCTAGGACTTAAATTTAAACTGAACTTTTTTTTTTTTTTTTTTTTTTTTTTTAACCAAACTGAGTAGGGGGAGAGGGGAGGGAGAGGGAGAACAGGGAGAAGGGACACCATGCATACATTGTTTACTGAATTATTTTATCTGAATGTTCAAAATGTTGCCAAGCCTCAGTGCTGTCTGTTGGTATAGAGTTTCAGAGATCAGTAACTGATTATTTATTTGCATTCATTACAATGCCTGGAAAAGTGCACCACATGGATGTTAAGTACAAATTTAAGATAACTACGATAACTTCAGCAGCTCAGTAAAACTATATGCCACCTTTTCGTTTGTAAAGGGTTTTTATACATTTCAAACAGATTGCACGAAAGTTAACCTAATGGGGTCCTTTATAAATCCAAAGTACTGTGAAAAAACTTTATAATTTTTTTTATCTTTTGACTAATGCTAAGACATAACCTAAATAAATTTCATACAGTTACTGCAGTAAGCATTAGGAAGTGAATATGATATACCAAATAGTTTATAAAGATGCTATGGTTTCTATAATTTATTATACATGGCAAGTGATATGCAACTATAATAAATTATTATAAACTTAGCTGGTCTTGGTCTGTGATGCTTGGTCTCAAAGGAAAAAATAAGATGGTAAATTTTGATTATTATATACTTTCCTAAAGTTTTGTCTCTAAAAAAAAAAGGTATTTTTAGAGTAGGTCTACATTAATTATCAAACTTTTTCAAAACAAATTCTTACATCAACTACCTGGGAAGTTCCTCTGTCCCAATCTTAAAATATAAGAGATAGATACAGAAATTCATAGATTGACTCAACAATATTGCTGTTCATGTACCCATTAAGGGTAAGTTTTAAAAGGGTTTTTCTTCATATTTTTGAAATTTTTCCTCTGTGATTATAGTAGCTATGTACATATTTTGGGTTTAGAGTCTGAATTATGGTCAAGATTCTGTGGATCATTGCTGTTTATTTAACATAAACAAATATAGGAATAACATTACCATGTCTTTGCTTATTTCTTTATAAAATTATAATAAAATATTTCTAGGAAGGCATACATCAATGTGTGCTGTGCTTTCCTAACCAAAAGAAATAAAAATTTCCCCAAAATTAAGCATTTAAGAAACACCTACAAAGGTTTTTTTTCAAAATGCTGATCACAGTGAAACAAAACCAGTGAAATATCTAAAAATCTTTTGGGAGGGTTACGAGTCAGGATGTTGAAGACTAAATTTTCAAAAAGGAAATCAAGTGTTAAAAATCTATTTTCGAATATTAATTGACTCATTCACTGAAGATAATAAAAATCACTCCATTAGAAAAGTTCTTTCCAAGAGAACATCCATGAGCATCATGAATTACTATGCAGAGGGGTGTGTGTGTGTGCACACGTGTGCACCTGTGTGCATTTTTCTAGGAAGAGTATTCATAATCTTCACCAAATTTGCAAAGATAATCTTGACACCAAATAAAGTTAGAAACAAAAGAAGAAGGGTTTTGGCAGGTGGGAATTTCCATTGGTGGTGGTGTCATGGGACGGGGACGCGAGGCCCCTCTGCTCCATGGTACCATTTTCCCGTCCTCATGAACTGAGTCAGCTTAACAGTCTCTGCGTGTGCTAGAAATAAGCTTTCTGCTCCCAGTAGGGCCCATCAGTGAAAAACTTTAAGTTATTTTCTATTCAGAGATTGAAGTATATCTTGGATGCTGAACATAATTCAAGGGTGGAATTTATTATACGTACTCTTAACTAGCCTCTCTGCAACTGCTGTTTTCAATGGAGCACAATGTGTATCTTATCCTCTCCCGCGTTACCCTGTATTAAATTGTTTTCTTGCCGTATATTACATTATTTTCTGATTTCAAGACCATAACATGGGAAACAAATTAAAAAGAAATTTGGATACAATCCACAGCAGTGTGGAGAATAAAATCTCTTCCAGTAGATTATTACAAATATGCTCTCTTTCTCCTTCTAGGGAACAAAAATTGGAGTCAATGTGATTGCACAAGGATGATTTTTGGCTTTATAATACATATATTATTTAATGTGAGGTGAAAACCAACATCATTAGAACAGAGAGGATTAGTCCAGTTCAGAATTTCATCTATGGCAAGGGATAGCCAAATATATCTCAAGACACCCACTGTAATAGAAGAAATAAAAGCAGCAAAGGTGAAATGGCTCATTAATAATATTTATATAAGAATAATAACAATTAACTTTCATTGTTTACTATTGGTCAGACAATTTTCTAAGTGTTTTTTGTGTATGAAAGCACTTCATATTATAACTAAGAAAGAGCAAGTGCATATATTTGGGTGTGTCGGTGTACACATATGTGCATATATAGTAATAAAACTGAAGCACAGAGAGATGCAGTAACTTGGCCAAGGACACACAGCCGAGACTAGGAATCAAGTCCAGAAAGCCTGGCCTTCATTCCTAGCCACCAGGCTAGATTGCTACTCTAGGAGAAACCAAGCTGCTTTTTCCTTTAAAGCAACAATTACTTCTACGCTATTACGACAATTACTTCTTCAGTCAGGAAGACAAGAAGGCTTGGCCTCCGAGAACTTGCCTAATCCGTGTGTATTTATTTGGCATTTGTACGACACGGGGAAAGAGTCATAGTTTACTAATTTTAACTGTATCGAGGTTTTGCTTGGATGCAGTCATTTTGAAGCCTGCAGTTAAAACAACACTTGTATTAGCGCCTCGGAACCGAAGCCTACACCTAAGGTTTTTCCAGTCAGTCAGGACGGTGGGTCTTGGTTTGCGCACCGGGGAGATCAGAGATCATGAATTCACTACTGCATTCACTCCTTCATTGCTTGGTCAGCCACAGAAGAGGGTCTGTCCAGCAGACGGGGTTTACTGAGAAAGGGGTGCAGGGTATATGACTGACTACGTATTTTTTCCACGTCAGAGGGTACTCAGAAGATGCAACTGGTATTTCCGTGGAAAGTCTTACCTGCTGATAAACAGGTAATTAAGCCATGTCTGGGAACTGTGTGTGCTTGCAGAGTACCTCACTGACGCTTCTCCAACTCCTGACCTCAAGTGATCCTCCCGCCTCAGCCTCTGGAGTGTTGGGAGTATAAACATGGGCCCCCCCACCCCGGCCACACTGACCCTGCTACACTCCACGGGGGGCGGGGGGGTTCCCAGCTCAGCATAGGATTTAGTTAGCCCGTTTTCTCACACGCTGGGAATTGTAGAGAGGAAGAAGCATTTGTACCTTTTTCATCCATGCAACAAAAATATGGTTTTAGCACCCATACGTGGGGGCCAACATGGCCAGCAGGCATCCTTGTTTTCCTTGTCAGAAAGTCAGAAAATGTTTTAAAATGCAAATGAATGAATAATACTGTGAGATACATGACAGGAGTTTAAACAGGATACCATGGGGACATAAGGGAGAAACTGTGTGTCTGTGTGTCTGAGTGTGTGCATTTGGTGAGGAGCAGGACAATTTAAGGAAACCTAACCCAGCCTGGGGAGATACTAGAAAATTCCTTAGAGAGTTTTCTAATGTTTCAAATTAGAAGCTGGGAGAGTAGAGAAAAAAAATTTTTATTCCAGTCTTTGGGTAGAGCATTTGCAAAAGCAAAGAGGCAGGGAAGAGTGGGAATTGTTTGAGACTCTCCAGACAGTTCATTGTGACTCGGGCCTAACTGTACCTGGGTAGTGATTAAAAAGGCAGCTGGGCCTTAAATGACTAAGTATTCATTTCATTCTGAAGGTAATAGAGAAACATTAAGAGCCTTAAACAGAGGAGTAACATTTACTGCCTAACTACTATGCACTGGACCCTAGGAAAAGAGATGGTTAATATTTTGAAAAATAATACACTGTGTAGCAATTGAACTCTTGGTCAGATTCTATAGCAATTCTTCCAAAACTCTGCAGCCTCACAGTTGGTCCCCTGAAGGGAAAAGCCATATAGGACGTTGGCGATTCCGTAACAATGGGTAGCTGTGTGGCAGCTCAAGCTCAAACAGAGGTGAAAGGTTATGAGAGAAAGTGCTGTGAGGCCAGATTGGGGAAACAGCAAACTAATATAATGCCCAGTTAAATTTTAAGAAATTGTGACTGTGTTTGATCCTTATAAGAAGTCTTATTCTTTAACAATTATTATAAATAAATGGCTACTGAGTTCTTCTCTTTTCACTTGAATACCTCTTCTGCAAGTGAAGTTTCCAAATATTTTGAGTGATTATCACAGGTGCATGCAAATGTATTCTACCTCCACGTGTGTGCACATTAACAGTGGATGTGGTTCTGCTAAGTCCTGGCACAACTGTGTTACAGAACTTCGGAAATAAGCATCTTGTCTAATAGGTTTAGCCGTGGTTTAAAAGAAATGGATGAGTAGTCAGAAGACTTTTGTTGTAGCCATTTTCCCCCTCCCCTCCCCCTCACACACATGCACATGCACACGCACACACACACACACGCACACTCACACACGTGCACACACACAGTAGAGACGTGCATTCCTACCAGGAGCACATCTGTTCCCTTTCCTGAACTTTTGTTTCCTCGTCTGTGGGCAGCAGCATCGTGTTGAGCAAACACCACCAGACTGAGTCAGGAATGCTGGGGTTTTTCCCAACTCTGCCTTGCACAAACTCCTTTTTAATCTCTGGGTTTCATCTGTAAGAAAAAAAAAAGTTTGGATGAGGTCTGTGACATCGTTCGGCTCTCCTATTCTGCATCAGTGGGAAATACTAACTGTCCCACCCCCATGATAGGACGTCTTTCTGGATCAGCTGGTGTTGCATATGTGATAGGAATGGCTCTTAAATACGACAAGAACCTAATTTAAAAGTTCTGGTCTTTAGCAATGGCTGCTGGAGGAACTACGTGAAGAAAATCACTTTCTACGATCCAGCTGAGCTTTTTAACAGCTGCCTTGGCTCTGGTTGGTTGCTGCCCGTATCCAGGCCCGCTGTCAGTGTTTTACGGTCTCCTTCATGTCCAAGCGATGGACAGCGTCACTGCGACCATCAATCACCTGTAAAATCTTACAAACACGGATTCCTGGTCCCAAACTCGCTGGATGTTGTCTTAGTACTAGGTATTTTTACAGAGCACCATAGTCAACTGTAAAACATTGGATGTGTGCAACCATTTTTTATGTTACACTGGATCTTCTGTTGGTGCCTCTTTGTAACGTAAGACCAAGAAAAAGGATTTGATTTCATGGCATTGGTTAGAGTTTTTCTTACCATATTAATTCTATCATTAATTGAAAATGATACCCCCCAAAAATATTGAGGAGAGTATAATTACTTTTGAATATTAATAATTATAGTACATATTTATGTTAATTAATTCTGAGATTTTTTTCCCCTTGAATTTTGGTCCAACACTTATCTACTTTGACACATGTATGTTTGACCAGGAGAAAAGCTTGTGCTTCTTATCACTACCTTTTCTTTTTATTTTCCTGCAATTTGTCTATGTTTGTTATTTACACCCAGATTTTAGCCTCTGAAAGATTTCTGGAGAGTCCTGCCGACCCAGAGTGCCCCGGGGGCCTCAGTGTCTGAAGTGCTGGTCTGCGGAGCGTCGTTCTTTATTCCGATACTGCAGAATACTCAGGGCGGGCTGTTGTTTCCAAGCCTGCTCTCACCAGAACCTCCTGGGGGACATTCAGACTCCAGGCCTCTGGGTTTAATGGTGTGGAATTTCTGGGGCTGGGCACCTGCGCGCTCCGTGCTTCCATCGCTCCCCAGGTGATTTCGCTGCTCGGGGAACCACTGACCTAGATCAAAGTCACAAACTGTGCGTGGTGTGAGGACGTCGCTCATTTCAACTTATCCACGTCTCCCCAGGCACCCTGCAGGCCTCAGCACA
The DNA here is from genome assembly GCA_028533085.1 of Varecia variegata. Taxonomy (NCBI): domain Eukaryota; kingdom Metazoa; phylum Chordata; class Mammalia; order Primates; family Lemuridae; genus Varecia; species Varecia variegata. The sequence goes on along the minus strand of CM052451.1, from coordinate 2,137,526 downwards.
TTCTGGAACAAACAGTTGATGCAAGATGTGATCAGCGCTGTACCACGGGATACGTTATTTCTGTCATCTCTAATTCAAATAACACCTTTATTTTGATTTTGCTCTAAATTCTATTTGTTCTAAGAAATGTTTCCGTATCATACTAACCCACGATGACTGCATCATTACCTAAACTCCCAGAAGGCAGGTAGTTACAATTACCATTACAGTGCATTTTTCAAAATAGCAGAAGGCCTCTCCCCCACTAAATGTATTCACTGCTTGTTTGCTAGTCTCGAGTCCAGACAGGTTAGTCTTTCGAACAGGACGGCTTGGCACTAGCAGCCACTTACATAAGTCAGGATACAGACTGAGCAAAACTCTTTCTTCCAGACAGCAAGTATCCTCCACTGAGGTCATGTGGTTTTGATTTTAAGAGGAAAGTCGCGGAACGCAAGACCGACACCAGGGATGGGGAGATCTGATGTTGCCAAGGGAGAAAACAACCCAGGTGGCAGAAAGACAGCTGCTCTCGCCTTCCCAGCCCTGGTCCCCGCTGTCAGCACCACGGCTCGGGGTGCCCACAGCTCGGGGGCAGCAGAAAGGCCAACAGAGCAGAGCGCAGGGCCCACGAGGACCCGGATTCTAATCCTGCCTTGGCCACTTACTAGTTATGTGTAAATTTTGAGTCAATTCCTGACTCTCTTGCGACCTCACTTTATCATCTGTAAAACAGGGAGAGTAACACCTTTTGCGTGAGTTTGCTCGGGCTGCCGTGACAAAGGGCCACCGATTGGGAGCCTTAAATGACAGACGTTTATTCCCTGCCGTTCTGGAGCTGCCAGTCTGAGATCTTCCGAGGCCTCCGTCCTGGGCTTGCAGGTGCTGTCTGCTCCCTGCGTCTCCACAAGGCCTTCCCTCTGTGCCTGTCTGTGCCCAAATGTCACCTTTTTATAAAGACACTAGTCACAGGCCCACTCCAATGACCTTATTTTAACTTAATTATCTCTTCCTAGGCCTTGTCTTAAATACAGTTGCATGCGGACTATCGGGACTGAAGACTTCAACGTGTAAATTTGGGCTGGGAGGACACCGTCAGCTCCTGACACCTCTGAAGTTATTCCCCTTGTCTGTCACAAAACGTGGAAATGCTGGGACATTAGGCCTGGTATCTGCCAGGGGAAGGTCCTTGGGGGCGGGAATAGTGCTTTGCTCATGGCCGACCGACGGTGACAGAGCTTCCGACACGGAGCCTAACGCGGGTCAGGTACTGAGGAAGTGTGTTTTGAATATGAACACACACATGACTCAGAAATAAGCTATTTGTTTATTAATTTATGAAATCAGCATCTACATCTTTTTTGTCCCTTCAGCATGTCAAAGGAGGGCCCAGTCCGCCGCGTGCCGCTGGCGTGGGACAACTGACCCATGGTGGCACGACGCCCGGCTCACGGAGACAGAGCCCGCCGGCCGGCAGCCTGCAGTGTGCACTTGTGCCACCAAGGACCGCTCGCTTTTCATGACACACAAATGGCTTCAGAACGTCCCGGGGGCGAACAAGGTCTCTGAATATCTGTGAACCACGTTTGGCGCTAGTGTCTAGCCCTGTTGTTCTTGTAGTTTCTACAGCTCTGGTTGTGCATCTAAGACGGAAAGTGCCGTTTTCTCCTGTTTCCTTCCAGGGTCAGAGTCCTAGTCACTGCCACCCCTTGGGCACGTCACGCGGGGTGAAAGTAAAGAGGGGGGAGCAACGCAGGGAGGGTCCAGAAACTCCAAGAGGCATACAAGGAAAATGCTGTGCTGATCACAAAGGTAATTTAATGCATCTTACCTTGTATAGTAAGAATTTCAGAATGAACGGAATGGGTTTAGGGAGCTCCCTAATCTGTGCTTGAGACACGTGGGAATCTCTGCGGAATCCAGCCTTGCAACACGTTGCTAGAAACCAAACACCATCAGCTATTGTCTAATTTCAGCTGGGAAAAAAACCCCAAATGTAAACCATACCAACTATTAAGACCATGTTACTATGGCACCGAACAACATTTAATAAAATGAACTGACTCAGATAAATCAGCAGGCAGCTGGGGATACTGTGTAGGCAACATGACACTCTGAATGTTTGGTTGTCAACTCTAAATTGTCATAGTCATGTTGTGGAGGCCTGAGCTAGTGCTATCATCTCATTCTACAGATCTTTATGGTAGAAGATGACGATACCTTCGTCTTCACCTTGTTTACAGGGTCCAAAGGCCACGGGACCCTTCCGTGATCACCTGGCCTGGTGCAGGGACTCTGCTCCAGCCTTGAGAGGCATGGCCGGGATCCTGCATCCCGCTGAATAGATTCCACACCTGTTTCAGTCCCTATTCCTTTAGAGCTTTCTCATAGTATCTTCAACTGATACGAGAAATAGGTTAATTTTTCTCTTTCAATTTTAGAGGCTCCATGTTTCTGTGAAAGAGGTTTGTAAAAACTGTAGACAGATGAGACCGAGACGGTGGTGTGGGCAGGACAAGGGCACGTCTCACATATTGCTACTGGAAACTCTGCTCTTTAGCTAAGAAAGAGCAAAAACTCTACATTCTGGGCAACGAGGTCGAGAGACTCGGGAAAACTCGCTCACCCTAACAAAACTCATAGTCTTCAATATAAACAAACAAGGACCACTAATTTATTCATTTATGGGAGAAATTTAACTGCCAAAGCAGGAGGAAAAATTATATGGGAAAGCAAAGGTAGATCTAGAGTCCTGAGGACAACTTCTCCACGGCTTTGGCAATATTTGAAGAACTAGCCTCACAGCAGATACCTTATATCTACTTACTGCTACAACATTTAGCTTTTGCTGCATAACAAACCATCCCAATACTTAGTGACTTAAAATGACGAACACTCTATTCAGCTCATGGCTCTGTGGATCTACTTCGGGGTTCTTCTGGCCTGGGCCAATTCAGCTGTCCTCTGCTGGGACAGAGGACATCTGCACCCAGCTGGTGGGATACAGGATGACCTCACTCACCTGTCTGGTGATTGGCAGGTGGTGGCTCTTGACTGTCTTCCACCACGTATTGCAATCTGCCACCTTAGCAGCTAGAGGCCCTCGCCACGCCAGTGCGAGATAAGCATTTGTCAAATTCTGCCTTTCTCTCTGCCCGATGTGTAGACACCATGCTCACCACCCACCTTCTTTGTGGCGTTATCTTTTCTGGAACAGGTACACTATAAATAACCACATTTTGCCTCCTTATGGGAGTCACGCTCCAGGCCTTCTTCCCTGGGATCAGGTCCCGGTTAGATCATAAAACTCATCACTCATTTAGAAATTTGTTTCAAAGATCTCAGCTGCTCACATAGAAATACTATTTCACTCACTCCCATCACTAGCTAATTTCTTCCCAATGGTGTGAATGTTACCAATATCAAATTCAGAGAAGAGTCATTACTGTTTTTCTATAATTCATGATGGTACAGGAAGGGCAGAGACTCCACTATTATCCTCTCATACCAAAGGCAGTGCCAAAGCAGTTTGTGGGATAAGCAGATTTCTGAAAAGTCATAACTGCCCTAAACCACACATTTTTAGTGCCAGCTTTTTAATGAGATATGTGGGTACATGTCACTGAATATCTGAGCTTGTCCCTCTTACTAACCTCGCTGTGTGGAAAGGTTTTAAAATTAACTGCTCAGAACGCCTGTTCTGTTCTCTGGAATAGGGGACATGGAGGGACCTTAGCTCGGGGAGACAGATCGACTCAGGGAAAAGAATTAATGGAAGCACATGGCCCCGCAGGCAGGAAATGCTTTGATAGGCCTTTTCCTCTTTTTGTTACCCAGAGAGCCCTGACAATAGACTCCACCTTGAGCAGCTGCGCTCTCCCCCGTAGGATGATCACAGCACTTTTCCTTGTCAGACTTGGAGTCTGCACCAGGGAGTGCTCAGGAAGGGACAAGTACAATGTCGGGGACCTGCCCTTGAGCTTCCAAGCTGTGGGGTGGGTGGAGATGTCGCCCCTAAGACACACACGAATCCCTTTGGCACACACTTCAGGAAGACCATCTGCTTCTGTTGTTCCTCTGACCTTTTGTTAGAACCCACCCTAAATTGGAAAGAAATTACCAGAAAAAAACTAAAGCCTAAAGCAGTCTTAGACTCTATTGTCAAAGCAAGTCAAATTAGCAAGTATTGATTTAGCACCTAACATGTGCCCAGTATTATGCTAGATGTTGACCATGGAAGGAAAAATAATATTTTTCAGTATCAGGACTATATAGGAGGCTGACTAATTTCATTTAATCTTTTCAACATTTCTGCAAGGCAAGTATTATCATCCCCATTTTATAGATTAAAAAACTGAGGCTCCAGAGGTCACCAACTCTCCTGATGCCATCTAATTTCCTAAGGTGGAAGAGTACAAAATAAGAATTCTCTCTCAATCTCACATATGACTTCATTTCAGCCCTGATGTATCCCTGACTCTGATGCTCGACAGTTTTTGTTTCCCACTCGTATGTTCAATGTCTAAGAGGCTCTGTGCAACACTGGGAAGGAGGAGACCTGGTTCTAGCCCCACGAGCATATGTGGCACAGGGCATGCCACTTAGCTTGCCAAGTTCCAGCTTCTTCTGTAACACAAGAGACTAGGACAGGCCTTCTAATTCTTAAATTTGTAACTGTGTTATAAAATATAATATGGATGTTACGTCCATTAGGGTGGCTGCTATAAAAAAAAAACAGAAAATAACAAGTATAGAAGAATATGTGGAGAAATTAGGACCCTTGTACACTGGTGGTGGGAATGTATTAAATAAAATGGTATAAATAAAATGGTAACGCCATTGTGGAAAAGAGTATGGCAGTTCTTTAAAAAAATTAAGCATAGAATTACCATATGACCCAGTAATTTCACTTCTGGGTTTTACCTAAAAAAACTGAAAGCAGGGACTTAGACACACCATGTTCATAGTAGCAATATTCACAATAGTCTAAAAGTGGGAACAACCTACATGTTCATCAAAGGACGAATGGATAAACGAAAGTGCTACATACATACTGCGGAATATCATTCGGAAGAGGAAGGGAATTCTGACACGTGCTACAACATGGCTGAACCTCAGGGACATTACGCTACGTGAAATCAGCCGGCCATAGAAGGCAAATGCTGCCTGAGTCTACGTATATGAGGCACAGCAGGGACTGTGGCTGCGGGGAGAAGAAATGGGGAGGTAAGTGTTCAATGGGCACACAGTTTCCGTTTGGGAAAAGAAAAAAGTTCTGGAGTTGGAATATGGCTGTTCGACGATATGAATGTACTTTATGCCATTGAATTGTATGCCTACAAATGGTTAAAATGATAAATAAAACTAAAATTTTAAAAAAGGAGTTTAAAAATGTGGTATGGATTTTAGCAACAAAACGTAATAGTATTTGTCCTTACTTGAAATCTTAGCATCATTTGATTTCCTAGTTATTTCTAGGGACCCTGAAATATTGCTGATTGTATAGACCCACAGCGTGACTCAGGCCTCACTTGCAAGATAAGCCACGGTGAAAAGGGTGAGAAGTTATTTGACACAGGGTGAAGAAAACAGCATTTCAAAGAAGGAGACTGGCTTATAACTAGATTCTATTTTGGGAAAAGCACTGCATGTTCAAGAAAATTAGAGCGATTTTCTAGAGCACTGTTGCCGGGCCCGGAGAGCAGGGAAAGAGTGGCCTGAGCTGGAAGTGGAGGCCGAGGCAGGGAGGAGGCGCTTGGGACCCGGTCACAGTCCGTGCTGTGTCATGGCGCACGGAGAGCCATTGCGGACTTCCACCCGGAGAACAGCAATATTCTCGTGTGTGTTTTTCAAAAAGGTTGATCTGGCAGCATTTTGTGGGAAGAACCAGAGGGTAGCAATAGCACAAACTGTTTTAGGCAGCTACTGCGGTTGTCTCGGTTAGAATACCTGGAGTTGAAATGGAGAGAAGTACATGGATGCAGAGATAATCAAGGAGGAAGGATTGACAGAATTTGGAGATGCACTGGATCAATTCCCGGCACTGTTTCTCCAATCAGTCATTTCCCCCAGGGCCACTGTCACCTCCCGGGGCCGCTGTCGTCTGCCATAGAGTACTGCTGTGGGTGATGCAGCTCACTGCTCTCCGCTCTGTCTGCTGCGTCCTTGCATTACAGCGGGATCCAGCTTTCTGCAAGGCCGCTCTACACGGGTAACTTCCTGCTCAGCGCTTTCGGAGTGTACCCATTGCCTGCAGTAGCCACCCCAACGTCCTTAGCTGCACACTCAAGACCCTTTATGATCTGGTCTCTCTAAAGTTACCTACTGCATCCCCTTAACATAGATTAAGCCAATCAAAAAAGAGTTCTTGAGCACCTATTACAGGCCAGATTCTTCACTTGCTGTAAGGCACTCCTGCTGCTTCTCGTGCCACCATTCTGTCTTCCCACACCCCATCCTTCTTGCCGCTTATGCAAATGCAATTCTGCCTCTGTCCGGGAGCAGAACTCATTTCTTAGAAAGATTTTCTTAGACCTTTACTTGTACTAAAGGTTTCTCCACCATCCACAGGCACCGGCATGTTCTGCCATTAATTGCTGGTAAGTTTTCTGTATGTCTGTGGAAGCGGAAATCCTATTTTCTGTTGGTTGATGACGTCATCCATACGCACGTGCTCTGTTCAGAGTGGCCGAGGGACGGCGACGCTGCGAGGCGGTGGCGGGAGAGAGTCTCAGGAAACGCAGGGAAGGTAGGACACGTCTGGCGTTCAGTAAACTGTCCTTGAACAAGTGAATTAATAAATGATTGCCAACATTGTCTAGCCTGCAATATTGAATTATAAGTAACTTGGGGACAGGCTACTGTCTCACTCTTAATGATTAATAGGCACAGTTTAGTTGAGTTCGATTGTTTCTTGAGTGCCAGGTTCAGGACACACAAGGGCGAACAGGTGTGTTTGAAAACCTGAATGGTGGGCTTGGGAGGGGCAGACGCAGCCGCTGTAACAGGGCAGTCAGTGCAACCGCAGGAAACGCGCACGGTAACTCAGTAGCGGGAGTGAGGTCGCCTGAGAAAGTACTGATTGCCTGGAACTCATTCCTTCCCCGTTTGATTGACCGGTGCCACTGGGATTCAGCCACAGCCTTTCCTCCCGGCTTTTCCCGCCCGCTCCGCCCCCTGCCTCGAGGTCCGTGCTGCAGCCACACCGGCCCAGGTGACCGTCCTCCAGCAGGCGCCACCGTCCATCCTCTGTGTTCCAGCCCATCCTCACTGCTTCTCCAGCTTAAAGGGCGCACGCGTCACGCGGGCCTCTTGTTAACACCAGGTTCCGACTCCAGGCCTGGGACTCTGCATTTCCGACAGGCTCCCAGGTGGTCTGAGAACCGCACAGAGCAGCAGGATCACTGTTCCTCCCTGAGCACATTTCCTGCCCCTCCCCCGGTCAAATCCTCCACGTTGTTATGAGCTAAATCAAATGTCTTCCCTACGAAGATCATCTTCTCAACTTCAGGGTTGGACACCAGTGCTGTTGTTTTGTTTTTTTCAGTCTCTAGCAGGTATTTCTCTCCAAGTCTTTTCTCCCAATGAATTTTGAAGGAAGGACTTGGTCTAATGCACCCAGACCCCTGGATGGTGTCTGTTACAGAGTTGGGCCTTCATAAGTATTTGCTCAGTTGAATTTGAACTTAAAATACTATTGCATATGGATTAAATGTGTGTGTATTGGTGTGCTTGTGTGTGTGTGTGTGCAGGTGTGTATTTATCAATGTATGGAGACAAGATCAGAATACATACACGAACCAGATCATTTTAGCATTGTGAATTATAATAAAACATAGATTATAATTATCAGAATGGGAGAAATCACCTACAATGTAAATTTGACGAAGACAAAACACTTTTTTGTAGGTCACTGGGTCCCCTCACAGCCTAGACCCATGTCTTGCACATAATAAATATTCAATAAACACTTGTTGAATGCTAAATGAATGAAAGGAGAAGGTATTGAACGTCAATGTTATGAATAATCACAACTTTAACCCTTGCAAAATAAAGTGGTCAAAACAACTTTAGGATCTTTACTTTGCTGGAATAAAATAAAGACAAACAATATTTTGGACATTTCTACTGAAGAAAAGAAGGACCAAAGAAACCTGAAACTCTTCCCCTAGAGTGAATTTTTTTTTCACTAACATCTTCATACATAGCAGCAAAACAAAATCTAAGACATTTTTCCATACGAATTTTTTTCTAAAATACCAAATTATTTTAGATCAACAAAGAATTTTTTTACTATTAAATATCAAAAGAGACTCACTTAATTGCAAACATAAATGCTTTTTTCCTTGCCTCTGCTTCACTTTTGCTGAGGAGGAAGATTTTGCAGCTTTGCTTGGTACCAAAATAGCTCTGTTTTGCTGACTGCTATCATCCTTGCTGGGCAGGGCAACGATAATGAACTTAGAACACAGGAAGTTTACCATTTCACAGTATTAAAATAGAATTTCTTATTACAAAGATACCTCTCTCACATAGGAAAAGCAGCTAGAATTTTCATTTTCTTCAATCTGTTGGCGCCACTATGCTGTATTAATACATTAAGGCAATATAATTAATTCTTGGGAAATATTGCTCCATTGTATATTTTTATTTGAATATTTTTAAAAAAATAATTCAGAAACTTTTCTTGTCTATTAAACATTTCAGTCAGCATGGCTAGTAGAAGCCAATGTTAAACAACAGCGAACTTTCTGGAACTCTGTTTTCTTGTAAAGAATTAAGTGGTAACTTAATTAGTTTTAGGCAGCAACATAATAGAAAGATTAAGAGTCAAGAATAACATTTGCTGAGTACCTACTGTAAATGGATTCAGTATAAATGCAGTCTCACCCAGTCCTCGTGATAATCGTGATAATCGTTGTGGGGACCTATTGCTGTTTTTGTTTACAAATGAGGAAACTGTCAGAGTGGTTAGGTCATTTGCCCGAGATCTTACCTAGTAAGGACCAGAGATGAAAATCTGACTTGTCTCTTGACCCCAAACTCCACATACTTTCCTCTGTACCAAGATGCATTTAGAAAGCTACATCTATTTTATTAAAAAGTTAAGTCTTTGTCCAAACAGTATAACACACAAGGCTGCCTGTATCATAGATAGCAGAATTTTGCTTCGTTCATTGCTTCAATAAACGTTTACTGGGTTCTACTGTGTGCTTGGCAATGTGCTGAGTACTAAAAATAGAGATAAAATATAGTGGAGTCAGGAGAGAGAGACAATTCAAAGAAGAATGAAATTTCAAATTGCCAACATTCGAACTATGCCATTAATAAAACGTGTTATCCAATAAAGAGAATGGTACATTTTATTCCAATTATTCCAACTGAATATTACACTTTACAAAGGAAAAAAAATTCCAATGTTATTCCCCAACATTTTGATTATACCTGCTGTGTCAATGTTTCTTTTGGTTCAGTGGAAGCCTGTATTTTCCTGAGAACGTAGCACTCAAAACCGACCCAGGCCCTGAGTGAGCTCCAGCTCTGATGTCCGTCCTGGCTGGTCACTGGCCCTCTGTGACAACGGGCACGTCATTTAACCTCTCTTAGCTTCATTTCCCTTGTTGGAATAATGGAGAGACTGTGCCTATTTCAGAGGCTCAGCCCTCAGTAAATGAACTAATGGGTAACTTGTGCAATAATTTCCACTCCTGCTCCATCCCCTTCATCCTGATTTAAATCTGAAGACATCGGAACAGAAACAATCAACATTTCAGGTTCCAAATACTTCAATTTTTGTCTTTCGTTGTGATTAAAATTAGTTCTGAATTTTTGTTTTATAATTTTACCATCGCTCTAGGCAGAACAACAAAACAAAAGGCAGTTTATCGCCACAGAGAGTATTTCTCAGAGACCCTCTCTTTGGCACACTGATTCAGTCAGTCTCAAACTGACACCAATTCCAAATCCCAGGGCTTCCCTGAGAAACGACCTTGGATCGCAGATCTTCTCTGCAACGCAGGACTGACATCCCAGAGGCCAAACCAACCTGCTCAAAACTGAGCTCATTCCCAGCGAGCTGGCACTGTACTCAAGGAGTCTCCAGAGCTAACAGGAAATGAGTCAAGACCAAGCTCGCCAGGACAAGCGCGCTGGCTTCCCCTGTGCACAGGATAATAGAGCCCTTGCCTCACCACCCCTCCCTGCACAGCCCACTCAGTGAGTCAACAGGTTCCAAAGATTGTGAAATGAGGGACATCTGGTGCGTGGTGTACTTTGGTAGTCTCCACCTGGGGACAAGGCAGGGCACCGGTTGCGTGTGTAGGAACAAACACTAGTCACTAATATAAACAGATATGTAATTGCAGAATACGGTAGTGGATCTGAAGTTCAGGGCTCCATGAGGGGATGTCAGGGAAGGTCTAACGCACATTGGTCCCCGGGGAGGAAAAGGCGTCAGGAGTGCGGCGGGAAGGGCAGGTAGCCGTGCAGGATGGGGGGACTGGCAGAGGGCCCCAGGCGTGCGCAGGGCTGAGCCCGGGGTAACTTGGCATTCGGAGGAGCGAAGGCAAAGCCGGGTTGGGGAGAGCTCCCGTGATCTGGAGTGTCCTCTCGGAGCAAGGCAGGGTCGGTGACTCATTTCAAGGAGAGGGATGGCCACGGGCGTTGGTATCTGTGACAGGCAAGGGTTGCTGTGTGGAACACAGATGTGATCGGGCAATAGAGGAAACGAAGACAGTAATAAAAATGTGGGAACAAGCATTAAGGGTACAATGAGAAAGGATAAAGTTTATGGAAGGAGTGGCTAGAAGTGAAATAAAAAAAGAAAAAAAAAGCAGAATGGTAAAATACGGAAAAGAATCTGTTCTAGAGAGACGGAGAGGTTGTATGCAAAGTCCTTGCGATACAAGCTGAAAAGGTCAGGGAGGCACGAATCCGAGGGACAGTCATGGTGTGACAAACAGAGACTCGTCATAGTTGTGGGATGAGGGTGGTGGGAGGTGGTTTGCAGATTGGCTGTTCATGAGCCTCAGACATTCTTTTAAGTAGATCTAGGAGAACCCCTCATTCTCTCCCTCACCCCCACTGCCCCCAGATTCACTGCAGATGAATCTAGCCCGTGCAGCCAGGCGGACCCACGCTCAAAACACGAGTCCTGCTTGCTGCCCAGTCTTCTGTGGCTCTCCAGGTACAGTACACGGTCAAGCGGTAACACGCCGAGGTTCTCGAGTGCCCAGGAGGGCACCCTCTGGAGGACACAGTCGTGGGTGAACGGCAGGGACTGCCCACTGCCCCCACTGATGAGTGCCCCCTCCTTGGTGGCGTGTGCAGAGCTGCTCCAAGGCACGCTGTGCCCCCTGAATGTGATTAGCAAGACAGAGATCACTCTATTCTGTAAAGGTCTCCCCATGACCACATTTGGCCTCTGAGAGCTGGACTGAAACCTTTGGTCTGAGTCATGTCTGTTTGTCTCATTTTCTGTCACTGGTTGTTATGGAAACTACACAGCCCAGCCTAAGGGCTCAGAATTCCTGAAGTCAGCCTCCAACTTATGCTTCCTTTGTACAGCAAACAAGTTTGCTTACTTTGTTAATCTTTAGCTACTTCCTGCCCTGTTCTCCTTGGGAGCTGAAGAGCTGAGCACCCCTGGAGTCCGCCCTGGGCTTTCCGCATGAATCAGAATATGGACAGGCCCTGCGTTCTGCCCTGAAGGCGGCATAGATAGGGAAAAGAATCCCAAATCACTTCCTGCGTTATCTGATCGCAGGATCAAAGCTGCTCCTTTGCTAGTTCAGAAACTATACACATATGAAAGAAATTTAAGAGTCCTTTACACTGTCCTTTTGGGTTCATTCCAATCTCGCGGCAAAATCTCCGGTGAAATCTGAATAGCCACTGGGTTTACTCTGGGAAATCTGCACTTTCGGGAGATGTTTGACAGACTTGCTACTTGAATGTCTTTGATGTCTACAAGTCTTGGAAACTCAGACACAGGCGTTTTATGTCCGTGGTGCCCTTCGATTAAAGACTGGTGACGAGCTCTGTGGTTTCTTCAGCAAGGAATTGAAATCAGACAGAAGGGGGCCATAGTCTATCTCCACCGTGTAGTAGTTGCGTGACTGGCCAGGTGACTTGCCTTTGTGAGCCTCTGGGACCCATCTGCAAAGTAGGCTTCGAACGACTCCCACAGGTTGCTATAAAGACTAAGCAAGTTTAATGTGCAAATTACTTAGAACAGGTCCTTATTTATCGTTGATGCTTAACAAATTAGTCACTTTCCTTTCCCATTAGACTAGCTGCTGAGTGGTCATTTTGCTACTTGATAGCCTTCCAGATGGAATATTCAGCAGGAATAGTGAATCACTAGATAGAGAAGGTGGAGTTTTTTAAAAGTCACAATTACTGAGCCCAGGATACCATCCAGGTGTTCCTCTCTCTTTAGCTGTGTGATTTAACATATGCAAGTGATTTAACGTCTGGGTTGCGAACACAAACTGAGAAGGCTGGAGCGGATAACCCTGAAGCCAGGCATTTTAACTGATGTAAAGGAAGAGACAAGTATGACTACTGCCCCTCATGGACTTATAATTTATCTTTTCAAAATTGCACAGAAAAAGAGAAAAAGTACAAAGTAGAGGAAAGATCAAGATGGAGCAGAGAAACAGATACATTTGGTGGAGTGGACGGAATTGGAATTGGAATTCAAGCGTCTGCTGTCCGCTGTGGCCCCTGCATGCTAACAAGCCGTACTGACGCTAGCGAGCTCGACTGGACTGTGCCCTCTCTCGTTACACGAGCTCAGCCCCTTGCAAAATCGCATCCTAACATTTCTGTGAGTCCGCATCATCTGCCCCTCGTCCTCTCACGTCCATCAGTTCATACCTTCGCATTGATGTCGGCCACCCGTGAGGTCCCTTAGAGGGGCCACTCATCACTGCTAGTGACATTTGTGCCCTGTGTGGGGACGCTCGTGTTCATATCCATGGCAGGGCTCCTTCCTGTGTTTTAAATGCCAGCCGCTCTAGCTGAAACTGCTGCTGAGTTCTGCTCAGTCTCCCCCATTTCTTCCAGCCCCAAGTAGTCACAAAAATGACTCCCTGAAGGCCTTGCCGGTGATTTAACAAACACGTCCAGGTAGGTAATCAACTTAAATGTAGGCTAGGACCCTCTACTAAGGAAAGATAGAGTTTACGTAAGTGGAGAGGAAATTCTATTTGAAGAACAGTAAGATAATCAGCATGATGGACTGGAGAACTTGTGACTGAAGTCCTGAAAGATAATGAAAAGTAGGGCCGGATTAGGAAGAGCATCTTAGTGCTAGTCTGATAGGTTTATAATACATCTGACAGGCTATATGTAGAGACATTGTAGATATGAAGACAGAAAGAGTTGAAAATCAAGTCAATTTCTGTATTCCACTCTTTTAATTTAATAACTTAGAATTAAATCCAAAATCTACTGAATGTTATTGCGTATCTTTGTGCAAATAATTCACGCTAATGATCAGTTTATTCTTCTGTGAAATTGGGCTAATCCTACCTTCGCTGAACGTTGCTCTTAGGAGTAAATCAGCTGACACATGTAGACTCAGTGGGCACAGGGCCCAGCACACAGTAGGCTCCCAGTGCTTGCGCCCTTTTTCTTTTTCCTTAACAGAAGATTAAGGGGAAATTATTGCCAAAAACTAAAGTTACAAACTACCTGTATATTTCAATTATTCACCCATCAGCGAATGATGATAATTAATAACAATTTCACTGTCAGAATGTAGGAGTTAAAAGGGGAAAATGGTGAAATTAGTCTGCTGATGCTAAAGGGTTTTTTTCTTTTATACCTTCATAAATTATACCTAAATTCAGAAGCAACAAATGCAAACATTAACAAAGATATCCTCTCTTTTAATGGAAATGGTGTTATTAGAAAATGAATTTATCACGTTCACTTCCTCCGAGCTATTACTACACTATTTAGCACTCAGTGTTTTCTCTGACTTTTTTCCTCTAATTATACACAAGAATTGTAGAATTTTTAATAGTGGTATTTTTGAGATAATTAACATACCATACAATTCACTGATTTAAAATGTAAATATTTACATTTTAGTATATTCCCAGAGTGGTACAACGACCACCACAATCGATTTGAGAACATTTTTATCACCTACCAAAAAACCCCAGTCACTCCTGCTTCCCCAACCTTAGCCAACTGCCAATCTACTATCTATAGATTGCCCTATTCTGGACTTTCATATATACCAAATCATATAACATGTGGTCTTCTGTTTCTGGCTTCATTTGCCTAGAATAACATTTTTGAGGTTCTCTCCTGTTGAAGCACACATCAGTATTTCATCCCTTGCATTGCCAAGCAGTGCAAGTAGCGTTCCATTGCATGGATGCACCTCCTTCTATTTATCCATTCGTGAGCTAATGTACCTCAGAGTCATTTCCAAATTTTGTCTATTAGGAATAATGCTGCTATAGAATTATGGAATTTTAAAAGGTGCCATATGGCTTACTTAGCCTGTTTCTCTAGATTTATAGATATGCTAACGAAGCCTCAGAAGAGTTAGGTCAACTGCTTTACAGCTATGGAAACATTAACTAGAACTCAGCTCTTCCAACAACTGTACGATGATTAACATTCCCATCTCTGCCAATAGTTCGCAGGGTTTTAGGGGGAGTCCGAGTGCTAACAGTGACTGTGGACGCAGTGATAGCTCTGGCCAGTCTCTGCACCCCCAGCAATACACAGTGTAGCGGGACGGGGAGGGTGTCTGATCCTCTTCCTCTCTGGGGGACTTGTCTTAGTGCAGAGCACACAGTGAGCAGATAATAAAAAGCTGCGTAACTGGTACTTTGGAAGAGTTGAACTCATGGGGTATAAACATGTAAGCAAATTCATGTTTGATTTTTATTTTCCCTTTAAACATGCTCATTGTGGTAGTTTTTTTTTTTTAATACTCTTAGCTAAAAACTTGGATAGGCCCCAAGAAATTAAAAGCTCTAGAATCTCTTCATGTCACAAAACAGTCTCAATTCAGTACTTAGAATACCAAACCTGTGTAAAAGTGAAAGCTTCTGTTTTCATTGAAGTAGAGTGTTCTCTGTCACCTACGGCCTGCGCTGGCCCCGCAGCATGCCAGGGTTGGGGAGGTCAGGGACAAGTGGAGCAGAGAGCTCTTACAGGACTGACACTGTAATAGGGTGGCCCGTGTCCTTGGACTTGGCAGGTGTTCACAGCCTGTTTCCTTCATGGTTGCTTCTACGGGGTTGCTAGAAATTCTCTCCCTTGTCACTGGGTGTCTACAATTCCCTCTACAGGGATGATTTACACTTTCCTGGCTCATGACCTTCTCTGTCCTTAGCCTCTGGGAATACGACGACATTTCAGCTTCGCTCTGCTAAAGCCGGATCATCCCTCCTGGTGGCCCTCTTGGAAAGTTCTGGACATTCTTTTATACAGATGGCCCCCATCTGGTTCACTGGAAATTCTCCTGTATCCTTTACTGCCCGAGGGCCACACCGAAGGCAGCCTCCTTCTCGTCTGTCCGCAGCGGGGAAGCATCCTTCACATTTTATCTTTCTTAAACCAGTCAGTTCTGCCCTCTCCCCACCCTGCCGTATACCTCAGCCACACATATTCGGACCTTTGTCAGTCTCCTTGAACTTCCTCTCTTGACTTGAGGCGGTGGGAGAAAGTTCCTCCCCCGTGGGGCGTTGATGTGTATGGGGGAGGGCAGGACTCACATCACGGTCCTCTGCAAGGAAACACTCCGAACGTTCCAACGTTCCTTCCTCGAGCTTTGTCCTGTAGACGAGGGGTTCAGGAATCATGGAATTGCTTTTTATCAAGAAAACAAAAACAAAAATCCTAAAACCTTTGAAATTTTGCATCTTGGTCTGTTACCTTGCTTTGGAATATCCTATCTATTATGTCTTGATCCCTCAAATGTCATTTTCAGTTTAACATCTGGTTACGCTCCTAAGTTGTCTAGAAGGCAGGGTGATATGATAAAATGAACACTGATCTAGGGCAACACTAGCTGTCACTTGGAACTCTGTAACAGACACCGTGCTACGTAGTTCACCAACATTATCTCATTAACCTCTTGCAACAACTCAATGACATAGCTTTGTGATCTTCCTTTAATAAAGCAGGGAACTAAATCTTCAAAATGTATCATTTAGTTGGATGCTTTCAGCAGGAGGAAACACCCTCCCCAGTGGCTTCAACAACAGAAACAAGTACGATTTTACATAGAAGTTAACCCAGCGACAGGGCAACTCCAGCGTGAGTTCATCTAATGGCTCAAGGATATATCAAGTCCCTGGTTTCTTTCCGCCTTTTTTTCTGCATCATTGGTATTTAAGCCTATCCTAGGCTAGTACCTTTAATGGTCACATGATGGTTGTCATCTTTCTAGAAATCACATCTAGATAAGATAATGCTCAGAAGGACTGTTTCTCCCTTTCATAAAAGTTTTTCCTAAATCCCCATCCTGAGTGCCTGAACAAAATGGAATTCTGTAGCAAGGAAGAAAGAGGATTTACTCTGGATGTAGAATTGGCAACTGTGTCGTAGAGGGTAAAGTAACGTGGTTTAGATTACACAGCAAGTCCATCGCAAGGGTGAGGTTCAAAGACAGGTTTGTTTTGCTCCAAAGTGTATGCATTTGTGCAATGCTGTATACTACTCCGTGTAGCTTATATATCCAGAGGGAACAGATAATTCGGGTTATAATTCTTGCACTTACAAAATTTTAAGGGAGTCTTAACTTCTCAGATCCTCAGTTCCCTCACCTATAAAAGCGGAGTTTTGTTCTGGTGACTGTCTATTTGCTTTTCATTCCAGTAGGTCTGACGACTATCTTTGCCATCCTTTAGATGTAAAAGTAAATATTTAAGAGTATGTGACTTTTAGTTCATTAACAAGACTGTGCCATTGCCCTGCAAGTTAAAACACTCACATTTCAATTATTATTATCTTATTTGTACTTTCGGTGACAAATTACTACGTAACACCACCAAATAGTTACCCGGGAGATTCTAACTAACATTTGTCTCTAGAGGCAGCAGGTGTTTATTTTTGGTGGATGGATGAATCTCCAAAGTAGACAGATTTGCCTGTCAGTCAACATGCACGCACTGAGAGTGAAGGGAAAGAGGACTCAGGCACCTCACACTGCGCTAACCACACGTGTCACGCAACTTCCGTGTCACGCAACTTCCGAGGGAACGGTCCAAGCAGGGCCCCGCGCGCAGCCAGTGAGCCCCGGGCTCAGAACTGCTGGGATACTACAGTTCGCATTGCTGCTAATTCCGCTGTTGGACCTTTCTGGTGTGGGCTGAGCTTTTAACATACAGAGATGTTTGCTCTGTTGTGGGAGAGGACGTAATGGAAATAAGCTCTTAGTTCCAGGCAGAGCTTCCTTCCAAGCTGCAGACTTTTATATGAAGCTGAAAATTTCACAGTTATGCTTCCATAGTCCAGGAAAAGAATCCTCAGACTTATCCAAATTAAAGCTCTTAATCTTAACTAGAAGTATCTAACACCTGCTTAACATTCGGTTCTCAAATGATCTTCCCGGAGAAGTCTCTCTCACTGTCCTTCTCTAGATGGGGTCTCTCTGTTGCACACCTTTCTCATGATGCTTCTCACACCGTGTAATTATATACCCATTTGTGCGCCTCCTTGTTCAACACGTGACACTTCACTAGTCTGCACCCATCAGGAGGACAGTAACTGTGTGTCTCTTTTGTCCACCATTACATTGCCTGCCACGGTACACAGTAGGTGCTCAGTAAGTATTGTGGGGTTAATGAAGGACACTGCATCACCACATTTCAGAAGTTCGATGATGCTAACTTTATTATTTCTGAAGAAACCCACAAGCTTACACAAAAAGAAATTGCTGGAATGCTTTAATATCTAAAACATCTCTGCTGAAAGAGACTTATTTGTTGAATGGATTTAGAAAGAGATAAAAACACTTGATAGTGAAGAAATATTGTAGTATGCTATTTTTAATTCCTGGATATAAATTTGATATTTTAAGAAAACACCAGGGTAATAAAGGGCAAATATTCCTAGACAATCAAACAAAACTTAATATTAATCTTTCATGAAATACAGGTTTGTAGACTAGATTCCTAGCCCATTGGGAATATCAAAGATCTTTAACCTCCTTATTTGACAAATTAGCAAATTTATGTCCCAATAGATGATGTTTTGGTCTCTACTGATGCCACACTGTAGAGGGGATGCTACTCTCTGGTCTCCTAATTCCTTGTCCAGTATTTATTTCATTTTACTACAATTTTTAAAAATAGTTATGTAGAAATTAAGCTTACATTACATTGTGATATAACCTCAGCAAATGGGCAGAATAAAAAGGCACTTTAATGATCTTACTGTTAAGTAGTTAGAATTTTTAAAGTGACTCATTTTTAGTAACATTTCTCTACTTCATAGTAAAAGTAATGCTTTTACTTCTTCAGATTTAAAAAAAAAGTTGTCATAAACTGTGGTACATCCGCAAAATGGAATATTACTTAGTGCTAAAAGAAATGAACTATCGAGCCATGCGGAGACATGGAGGAAACTTAAGTGCATGTTGCTAAGTAAAATCTACACGCTGTGAAGTTCCAGCTTGATGGCAATCTGGAAAAGGCAAAACTGTGGAGATAGTAAAAAGATCGGTGGTTGCCAGAGGTTGGGGGAGGTTGGACAGGTGGTGCACAGAGGGTCTTCAGGACAGAGAAACTATTCTGTACAGTGGCGGACACATGTCATTATACGTGTGGCAAAACTCACGGAGTGTGTAACACCGAGAGTGTGAACCCTGCTGTAAACAGTGGACTCTGACAGTGGTGTGTCGGGTAGGTTCATTGCCCACCTAATTGTGCCACCCGGTGGGGGGGGGGGTGCCGCCACCGCGGGAGGCCGTGCCTGTGATGGGGGAGGGGCCACAGGGAGTCTGCATTTCCACTTGATTTTGCTGTGAACCTAAAACTGCTCCAGAAAATAGAGTCTGTAAGTAAACATGAACATAGGCCAGTCGATAGGTAGATAGAGAGATGAGAGATGAACGTTGCTCATTCCTTTCATTTCCTCTGGGGGTCAGCCCACAGCGTCTTTGTGGAGGGCCCTGCTTTAGGTGGCAAGGGCTACATGACATGCAGCTCACCAGGGGCAGCAAACAGGTTACGCAGGGGGACGTGGCCTGCCGTGGGGAATCTTTGTCCCCCCCAAAATTCATATGTTGAACTCCTCACCCCACGGTGCTGGCATGGGGGGTGGGGCCTTTGGGAGGCAGAGCCCCCATGAATGGAGTCGGTGCCCTGTGAAACAGGCATGAAGGAGCTCGTTCGCCCCTTTGTGGGTGAGGACACAGCAAGAAGGTGGCCGTCCACGGAGCAGGGGCAGCCCGTCACCAGACGCTGAATTTGCTGGCACCTTGGTCTTGAACTTTCCGGCCCCCAGAACTATGAGAAAGGAATTCTCTTGTTTATGAACTACCTAGTGTTTTGTTACAGTGGAAAAAATGCACGCAGACACGGCCTCGCCTCCTGGGCACCATCCATGCAAACTAGCGTGGCCTGTCGGCTCCCAAGTCCTGCAACACGGCCGACCTCGTTCAAACCCGTTCTTTTTCTCCTACCCCGCTGTGTGACTTCTGTCAATACAGTTAAGCCTTTTGCATTATTGCCATTGTATTCCCTATGTTGGAGCTTAGAAACCAATACCCCAAAATATGGTGCTTTGTACGTGCTGAACTGAAGAAGGAGCCTCAAGGTCTCTCCCACCTACCCCTACCCCATCACAGCAGGATAAAGTTGTTCTCCGAAGTTCCTTATCCACCAGGCCTACCAAAGAAGAAAACAACTACTTCTGTTTCCCTCCCCAAGTTCTTATTGACCGAACCCATGTTGCAGGGATGAAGACTAAGGTCTGTTGACAAATGTGGACAGACTTGTCATAAACCACTGTCCCCTCTGCAGGCCCAACAGACTTTGCCCCAGACCTTTGCGTGCTCTTCAAGCCCATTGAATTCTCCCAGTGGTTATCTATTGCCCCTCAACAGAATTCCAATTCTCCCCCACCCATAACCTGTTTTGCCAGGATCTCAGCTCTCACCGTTTCTGTAGCCTCAAGATGGTAGACAGGCTTCTGTACCCCACGGCGGGTTGGGTCTTCATCCTGAAGGCTCCCGTGTGCACATAGTAAACAAGCTCGAATGCCGTTTCTCCTCTTCACACTTCATGTCAGTGATTGTCAGTGAACCTACAGGGGGCAAGGACCTTGGTTCCTGTACATGTACAATTGTGTTGATAACATACACTTCACAGAGTACGCAAAAAAGGGTCCCAGAGGGATCATTTCTATGTGGGCAGAGACCTAGTAAGATGAGTGTTTTCCAATTTAAATGTTGCCAGAAATATGATTCACTCATTAGGGTAAATCCTCCAGGTTTCCCCCTTAGGCTGGATCTGGTACCTTCTCAGAAGAAGAAGTTCTTCTTGTTCATATCATCTATAAGTACAAAAAAAGAGGCTAATTTGATGAACTGCATCATCATGAATAAAAACAGAGAGCAATATTCCAAGTGTGATTCCAGCAGCCAATTTAGAACCATGAACTACAAACCAGGGTCCACGAGTTCTAAGCCATGATCTAATTTATCTATATTTGTTACTTTTGATATTTTTTCTGTTGCTTTTCCTTGAAGAGAGTAGTAGTTAAAATGTTCACTGTAAAAGTTCTCAGTTCCTGCCTTAGATACTGAGCACGTCACAGCGCATCTTGGGGGAAGCCGACCTGTATGGATTACGTAGGTGATTATAACCTACAAAGAAGACAGGAGAAGCAGGCCAAGCATGAGGAGGTGCAGTCTGCACTTTTCGACAGAAATTCACTGGTAGCCATCCTGGTTTCCGGGGGGAAAGGCCACCGCTGCCTCAGCTGCACACGAGTGACACTGCCTGTCCATGGAGCTCAGTGCCGTACTGTATTGTCTTCCTTTCCTTGGAGGACAATGCTGTCAGGTTTCTTAGAAAATGCTGTCTCCCTTCCTAATTGAACTATGCTTAGATATAAAGTATGTCTTCTTGCTTTGGGTAATGCAATAATAATTCATATATAGTTTTATGTAAACTCTCTTCCCTTGATGCATCAGAAAATAGAACCGAGTTGTGGTATCTATAATCCAGTGGCAAATATTTTTTTTTTTTTTT
>CM052451.1:2103276-2115814 GCA_028533085.1 Varecia variegata | reverse complement strand
TTAGCAATTGTGAATTGTGCTGCTATAAACATTCGGGTGCAGGTGTCTTTATTGTAGAATGACTTATGTTCTTCTGGGTAGATGCCCAATAATGGGATTGCTGGATCAAATGGAAGGTCTACTTGAATCTGTTTAAGGATATTTTTTAAAAAACTAATCTGAATAGAAGACTACTTAGAGCCTAATTTTTAAAATATAATTAACCTCCACTGGAAAAGTAAGTAAGTCGGCAGAGCCAGAAAGAGGGTGTCTGTCCCGGTTGGTACAAATGCTCAGAGTCCCCCCCTGTTTACCAGCTAAGGACGTGTCCAAAGGCAGCTTCTCCTCCACCTGGTCTGAAGAAGCTCGCTGGATTTAGTACGCACATGATTCTTTCCCAGGAGAGGTGATTATGAGCTTAAAATGAGACTTTGCTCGGCTGAATTCTGGTAAGACTGACTGAAGGAGTAAAACGTAAACCTGGCCGGGCGCAGTGGCTCACGCCTGCAATTCCGGCACTCTGGGAGGCTGAGGCAGGAGGATAGCTAGAGGTCAGGAGTTGGAGGCTGCAGTGAGCTGTGATGACGCCACTGTACTCCAGCCTGGGCAACAGAGCAAGACTCTGTTTCAAAAAAAAAAAAAAGTAAATCTATACAATTTTATCAAGAACTCAAAAAATGAGATTCACCAAAAGTAATTTATTCACAGATAACCAAAAATTAACTATGTAGGAAACTCTGTGTTGAGAAAGCCCCAGATTACTGCAAGAGCGATTGAATGATACTGGCAACAGAGTATGGACGCCAGTCAGTCCTTGCCACTGGAGGAAATCTCAACTTCTTTTATAAAAGAAAAAGGAAAAGGAAAATTTAGAGAATTTAAGAATCTGTGAAATCTGTATTGATTCTCAGAAAGTAGGCAAGAATTTTAACATGAGCCAACCCAGGACCTTCAGGATGAATCCTGTGCTTCAACCCACAGACACTCTTTGTCAATAAATACATTGTTAATGATGTTCATCCAATCAACAAATATGTCTTGAACTCTATCATGCACCGGTGTGTTAGGAACTGGGACTATTGCTGGCTAAGAAAATATCCACCCCTCCTTGTGGAATATTTTTCTATCTTGGGGAGACGGACAAAAAAAAAAAAAACCCAAGTAAACAACAAAAAAATAAATATAAATTATTATGTATGAAGTTAATGAACAGGTGAACAGGGAATGAATGTTCAGAATGGGTGTTCAGGGAAGGCCTTCTGAGACCATAATGATCACAGGCAACTAAGATTTAAAGGAATTATTTAGGTCAGTAAAAGAATACTTTTGAAGACAAATTGTAAGTTTACTTTAAGTAATTTTACTAGCCCTCTTAAAAACATCCTATAGGATAATAATTCTTAAATTTTAGCAAATACTAATACCTAAATCACTTCCTAGAGGCCCAATTAAAACATAGATTCCTGGGCTCCTCCTTCAGAGGTTCAGTCTGATTGAGCTGGTGATGGGTAAAGTCTAAATCTGCATTTTCCACGAATTTCCAGATGCTACTGTTTCCGCTGGCTATTGGACCACACTTTGAGTAGCACCATTATAGGCCAAATGCTTTTTGTTAGCAGATTGCTGAGAAATGTAGGTTAACAAAAGTAAGGTATTTTACACTTGTTTTATCATAGCTTACAAAGCATTTGCATATACGTTGTCTCATTCGATCTATGTAATTACCATATGGGGAAGTAAAAGCAGATGATTTTATCTCTGTATTATTATTATTATCTTTTTAGAGACAGGGTCTCACTCTGTCACCCAGGCTAGAGTACAGTGGCCGGATCGCAGCTCCCTATGACCTGGAACTCCTGGGCTCACGCCATCCTCCAGCCTCGGTCTCCCAGTGCACTGGGATTATTGGCACAAGCCGCCAGGCCTGGCCCTACATTATTTATTTAGTCATTTATTCATTCAACACAAATATTTTGAGGTTCTATTGGGTGATGAGCAGCAGGCAAGGTGTGCTGGGGATTGGGGTGGGCAAAGCGGACGTGGAGCTTAGAGCTCAGAATAGGCAGACATTTAACCAAGGGTCGCATAATGTACATGGTGATTAAATATGTATAACAATCCCATTATATAGATGATGAGTGGCATAAAAATGTACAAAGAGAAACTATAACAGGAGGGACCTATTTCATATTAGAAGGTGCAGGAATGGCTGTCTGAAACTCCCAGGGTGATTCCGCGAGCAGGGGAGGAAGCAAGGCAATCTCCAAATCCCAGCGTGCTTCTGCTGCGCCACGGCTGCCTCTTAACATGTAGACGGTCAGGAAATCACAAAGCCAGGAAAAGGACGAGGCGCTCAGATCAGGAAGTGCCACTGTCTGGGACTGAATCTGAGGAAGATCCACACCCCAAGGACGGGGCTGCGGTGCACACACAGTGAGGCTGGCACCGGGCAGCGGGGGATCCTTTATCGGCGAGTTTGTGGTCCCCGCCCGCACCAGGAAGCACCCGTCCAAATGCCATCAAAAGAGGGAGGAAATAAGCATTTTCTTTTGACACTGTACCTCGTTAAGCATTTTTTCTACTGCATTGGTGCTTATTGTTCCTTTCTTACATATGCGTGAACTCAGGCTCACAGAAGTTAAATAGCTTAGCCAAGGTCACATGTCTTGGCAGAACTCAGATGACCATCCATCTCTGTCTGACAATAAAGTCGGTCTGACTGGCAGCTCGGAGCCAAGTAGACTCAGAGCACTGAGGAAGATGGAGCTCCCAGAAGACCATGGCTTTTCGGTAAACTCTTGTCTCTGAAACAAGCACTAGATGGAGACCAGCCTGAGCATGCATTTCAGGAGTTTTCAGGTATATCAGACTAGAATCGTATAGAATGTGCTTAAAAGAGATGCCGGGACCCATGCCTAAGGAATCTGGTTCGGCGAGTCTGGGGTGTAGCCTGACGGTGTGTGCGTATGTACTGTGCACATGTATGCACACATGCACATGCATGCATATATGCACACGCACACATATTCTTAAACTAGGTTCCCAGGCCATCCTAAAGCCCAGTGAGGCTCTGTGCCATTAATTTGGCTATTTTTAAGCCTGAGCATAAGTACAGTTGGAAGGTAGGTCAATATGGCTAGAAAAAGTACAGAAATAGAAGATAAGGACATATTTTAACATTTTATGGGTAAATAAAATGATTATTATTTCATACCATAGAACTCATTTGCTCAAACATTCCACGCTTATCAAACTTAGAGATACCATTTCTGAGAATCTCGATGCTGAGAAAGACAGCCCTGGCTACCTCATCTCAGTTCTCCTGTCTTCCTGGCAGATCTTTCTCTATAAATTGGTTTTGTTATGAATTTTATTCCTGGGACTTTACTCCCTTACAGCTTTACTGCCCTTGAATTTATACAGCTGAGGATCAGATGGTCACCCCTATATGAGGCACGTGGGTATACATGTGTCATTAAAACCCTCCTGTCCATGCCCAGGCCATGAAATAAGAACAGGAAGCTACGTAAGAGCAAATTACCAGAACTCTTGAAAATAAAATACCTGATTTTAAAAATGAGGGAATCTTATAGAAGAAGTAAAACACAAAGTTAAGGAAATTTCGCAGAGGACAGAAAAAGATGGAGTAAAAAAATAGGGCAGGAAAAAAATGAAAAATCAGAAAATCAGTGCAGGATGTTCATTATCTAATTAATAGGAGTTTCATAAATAGAATGGAGAAAATGGACAGGAGGAAACTTATCAAAGAAATAATTCAAGAAATTTTTCTAGAAATGAAGAAAGTGTGTTTTTTACTTTAAATGACTCAAGAAATCTAAGCACAATGAATTAAAACACAAATGAAATCTGTCACATTATTGTGCAAAGTCACAGGGGATAAAGACCTTGCAAGAATTCAGAAGAATAAAAACAGGTTAAAACAAAGACTATTAATCAGAAGAGTAGTGAACTCCTCCAAAGCCAGAAAACACCACCTTCAGCATCCTGCAGTGGACAATGTTCAATCCAGAACTACACGTAGCCCAAGCTGCCAGTCAGGTGTAATGATAGAATGAAGGCCGTTCCATTCAGGTATGGTGTAAAAATGCATATTCCATGAACTCTTTCTGTGGAAGGCACTGGAAAAGATACTCCCATACAATGAGAAAACTAAAAAGAAAGAGGAAGACATGGAATTTAAGAAAACAGGAATACCGAATGGACTGCAGGACTGGAACAAAACCATTCCAGACAGAGCACTTTCCCAAAACTTGATTTGGCTTTTTTTTTTTTTTTTTTGACAGAGTCTTGCTCTGTTGCCCAGGCTAGAGTGCCATGGCATCAGCCTAGCTCACAGCAACCTCAAACTCCTGGGCTCAAGCGATCCTCCTGCCTCAGCCTCCAGAGTAGCTGGGACTACAGGCATGTGCCACCATGCCTGGCTAATTTTTTCTATATATATTTTTGGCTGTCCATATAATTTCTTTCTATTTTTAGTAGAGACCGGGGTCTCGCTCTTGCTCAGGCTGGTCTCGAACTCCTGAGCTCAAACGATCCACCCCCCTCGGCCTCCCAGAGTGCTAGGATTACAGGCCTGAGCCACCGCGCCCGGCCAGCTTTTTAATGTAAATAGACATTGGTTAGGAAAAAGTCTCTTGGAAATACAGTTTTTTTAAATGGCATGTTTCAAATAACAAGTATCATAAAAAGAAAAAAAAATTAAATCAGTGAAGGTTGCTACTAATTTCCAGGAAAAAAAAAAAAGATTTCTGGAAAGAAAACACCCCAAGGTGGGCCAAGAATGGAATTGTAATCGGAGGATTCACATAACTCAGTGTTCATTAATAGTTTAATGACTAATTATGTCTAACTTCTACCACACAAATGGCCAGTGTAATTAAAATAAAACCCAACTTTCATAATCACTGCCTCAAAGAAATAACACATGTTGAATTGTTTTGGAATGCAAAGATGGTTCTTGCTACTTCAAAACACAGGAAGTTGAATTCACATATCCACCACAAAAAGGGGGGAAAAAAAAACTATGGTGGAGTTGAAACTAGAAAAAAATTAGCTTTATATCTTTATATGAAAACATAAAATTCTATGATTATATTTTAATTTGTTCAGGGGGAGGAGTTCTGTAACCTGAAATTTTTCCCTTTTTTCTTCTGTTTAAAACTATATCAAATCATTCTAACTATAGTGTTATTTAATGTAAATTGTATTGCTATACATAAAGTATAGTTTTTGATGTAAAAAATTGTTTTAGGTCATATTCACTCACTGGAGATTTCCCTGTAAGTGTGGCGTTGGGAGAATGGGGTGGTGATGGGAAGTGGGTGTGGGGTAGGGGAATGGCATGTAACTACTAAACCGGCGTTTAAAAATAGCTCCTGTGTATGGAGCGCTCACTCTATACTGGGGACTGTTCTAGATGCTTTGTGTGTTCTTACCCACTTAACTCTCCCAACTACCCAGTCAGTACAGTTTACGCCCCATACAAGGAACCTGAGATGCAGAGATGAAGTAACTGGTTCAAAGTCACACACCTGGGGAATTGCGGTCCCAGGAGGTAAACCCAGGCAGGTAGTCCGGCTCCACTGTTCCCGTTTTTAGCGTCTACCCTCTGTTGCCCCTCAAGTCAGCTCACCGCCAGCCAGCGATAGAGTGTGTCCATGAACGGCAAGCAGGAAATGCTGACATAAGCTTCTTATTTAGAGTTGTGGGGGCAGAGACCAGAAGGAGGGGCAGTTCACCGAAGCGTCTGCCTCTGCAGAGCAAGCTGCAGGGCTGGGAGCCTGGGTCAGGGCAAGCGCCGCGTGTACAAAGCCTTTCCATACCTTTTGGTTTATAGGCTTGTATTACTTTGCTTACAACTCAAATTAATTATTTTTAAAACAGTTTCAACTAGGATTTAGGAATCTTGTATCCGATCTTAATGCAGTTTGTAACTAGCTGTTGGTAAGATTATCTGCACTTAAGTGTACCCGCAGAGGAAACCCTAAGGTGCTTTGCCATCATTCCTGTCTCTGATTCTGCCACGCCATCCATGATAAGGACTGAGGGGCATTATAGGTGGGCGTTTGAGGCACACAGGTAGGTAAATGCACCTCGTGTGGTAACATCTAAGTGCCTGGCTGTATCGTGAGCATGTGGTTGATGGCTGTTTTCTCTGCTTCCCCACCACAGCCCCACCTTCTCCCACCTTCCTGCACCCCTGGATGCCGTGTCTCCCCCACCCCAGGTTTCCTGGTGTCATTGTCAGAGGTCGTCGTTTGGGCAGGATGAACACCTGGCCTAGCTCAAAGCGGTAATTCTTTAGATCTTGAGCTGAACACCCGAACTAAAATTAGACTCAGATTTGAAGTTGTGCACCAGAGAACTATTTAGGGTGAAGAAATTTAGTGAGAGGATTATTCAGATTTGAAACATGAACAATAGAATTAATAATCTGCTGATAATTTGGGAAAAAATAGATAAGATTTTTAGTCTCTTGAATGTTCAAAAAAATCTTCAGAAAAAAAGGAAATCTATTTCTCATAGATTCTCACAGCTGAAGGATCTGACCCTTTTATGTGCAGTGCTTCAAGCATATTTCTAGGCATAAAAAATAAGCAACAAAGAAGAAAACATATGTTTTGATGGAGCCGGCTTAGTAGAACAAATTGTAAGGGAGAAACCCTAAGGAACAGCAATGATTCATAGTCAGACAATCCAGAACTATTTAAATGTCTAGGACCAGGGCAGAGCTGAAACTGAGTAAGAATATTGCTCTTAAGATACCAATTTTTTTAACTAGGGGAAAATAGCAATATAACAGACAATAAAGGCTCTCTAAGGCAAATCCAAGAGCATCTAAGTTTTTAAAAATAAAAAATGAGCAATACTTTCTAGAGATTAGCCACGTAAAGGAACAGTCTACATTCTGACTATTTAGGGCATGAGATACAGGGATACCCTCACTTGTCCAAGGTCACGCAGTGAATGAGCAGCAAAGACACAATTGAAGCCCAGGTTTTCCGATGCTGGTTGATCATTGAACAAAACTATTGTGCCGGACACACCTGTGCAGAATTGAATATATAGGGAAGCTTAGGAGGGACTGAAAGCCCCCGGGTTTCGCCACCCCTGTGGGTGCTGAGAATTGCCGAGATTTAGAGTGTTTCAGGAGACGGTAAACCAGAAGGCAATCAGGAAGCAGTTTTATCCCGCATAAGCATTTCTGGAAAAGTGACTAAATTGGTATTAGAAGAAAGGGACTTGAGCTTGCAAGGCTCTAATAATTTATTGAGATTTATTTTCCCATTATAAATAAATGTGCAATTTTATACCTAATTTTACAATCATAATTTTTTTCTTAAAGAGGTCACGTAAAATTGTATATGCATGAGGCTCCCCTCACAACCCAAAACCACAGCACCTCTTGAATATAGACCTCATTGAATGTCATTATCATTTTTGGTTGAACAGATTGTAGAGAGAATCTTAAGGAATAGTGATGACTCATAGACAATTCAGAACTATTTAAATGTCTAATAATTACCTAATTATTATCTACATCTATCTGAAAAATTGAAATGGCTATTTTACATTACAAAATGCTCTTTTATTCTTTTGTAAAAGGCCAGCTAATAAATATTTTAGGTTTTGCAGGTTGCACGATCTCTGTCACAGCTACTCAACTGTGTCTTTGTAGCATGAAAGCAGCCACAGACTATACATAAATGAATGTGAACAGTTGTGTTCCAATAAAACTTTATTTACAAAAACAAGCAGGGGGCCAGCTTTAGCCTACAGGTACTACTGTGCCAACCCTTGATCCAAAGTTGCTTTAAATCAGGTTTCTCAACCTCAGCACTATTGAAGTTTTGACCAGATAATTCTTGGTTGTGGGTAGCTGTTGTGAGCGTGTGTTTAGCAGCAACTCTGCCTACTATGCACTAAATGCCAGTAGCACCCCCACCCCACACCCCCTGCAGCTATGACAACCAAAAATATCTCCAGACATTGATAAATGTCCCTTGGGAGATGAAATCAGCCTCAGTTGAGAACCATTGATTTAAATTAATGGAGTTTCAAAATGTGTGTTTGGTGGGGTTTGGGGAGGCACTCATATCTGGAAAATCTGGGGGGCTTTCTCTAAATGTATGACTCCAGCCCTGCACACCCAACCCATGCCCTCCCCTCTGATGTTCTGGAACACCAGAAGTGAGGAAGTCCCACTGGGGATTCAGAAACTCAACTTCCACCTTCATCGGCCCATTATAACATGAGTTTTATTTTACAAGATTCACAGCAACTGTTTAATATTTTATTGTATAAACTGAGGCTCCACTGTGTGTAACTAAGACATTTGACTGCTAAGTTTGATACTTTATATAATCAATCACCTTTAAAACTCTAAGGAGTGTCTTAGGTATAATACATTTCCTGTTGATAAATATTTTATATGGTCTGGCTTTTTAAATTCAAGTTGTTATAGTAATAAAATTTGGGGGAGAGTGCATGCAGAATACTTCAGATTATACAGTCATCAATCCTCTGTAAAATCTAACTCTGTTCTCTGTAAGTGTGCACCCTTAAAGGAACAGCAGGAAGCAAATACAGTTGTCAGAGTTGTCCACTGTATCGGGAGGTCGTAAAACATGGACGGTGAGAAATAATTCTCGAGCCTCACAGTCAGTCTATGGATGCTACAGCATCTCAAAGGCCTGTGATATGTGATTGCAAATGCTCTCTGGGGCAATTTCTATGCTCCTTTAACATGGGAAGGTCAGAGGGCAACACAAAAGCTATAGTAGTCTCTGGCCAAGTTTACTTTCTTTCTACTTACGGAGGAAAAAATGTATTCACGTTTGCTTCTCATTTTTGACAGGCAGCAGAGCGCTGGGCAGTAACTCTGGAAGGTGATTTTGCTAGTGCACTGCAGCCTGGTGCAAACAGGCAACTTCGCTTCTGTTTTCTAAATTAGGTTTAGCTTTTAACATCCCTGCTGTTTGGAGGCATTCCTACCACAGAAAAACTTAAGCTTTGTTCCTCTTGCTCTTAAAAATGTCCTTTCCTAATAAATCTTTACACATTGATTGTAGAACTCAGGGCTCTCAATTCCCTAAGTAAATACATGAGACGTAATTCAATATTTGATGATGAGATTTGCAGCTCTGGTCCTCACGGGTGCGCAGGCGAGTGCTCTGTAACGGGGCTCCAGTGCTCAGCTCCATTAATTCCCATCTGGGCTGAATCGGGTCCTAAAAGCACAGGGGCACGAAAGCAGATGCAGGAGGACAAAGAACCCTCCCCTCAAATCTTCCCAGCTGTGCTTTTCTCACACATTCCGCCTCTAGAGAAACCAGGCCTTCTCCATTTAAGGTCAGCACGGCATTTGTTTCCAAGCCGAGCCCGCCCTAATCTGAGAAACCACTGAAGCCAGCTGCAAGCAGCACGAGGAGGGGAGGCACCCGGCAAGCCTGCAGGAGAACCCCTGCTTTGCCCTGCGACACTCCTGAGCCAGCACCCGCGTCCGTCACCCAGGGCTGGATGTCTGACTTAATCAGGAGGGCGAAGCAGTTTGTAGCAGTTGTTACTCGGTACTGTGGTGACATCTGGGAAACTCTTAGGGTGCGTATTTGTTTTTCCAGGGAATTGTATTCCCTGACATGTGTGGTCACACATTCCACCGACACTCAGTGCCAGAGCCCTCACGACCAGCTGCCCTCCCCGAGCACGACTCCGGACGATGAAAAGCAAGCTCACCTAAAGGGTGCCACGCAGGGAATGTCCTTGCTTTGTGCCTGAAGACCTGCTAACAGAGACTAGGTTATTTTTAGCTGTGAAAATTATATCCGGTTACACAACCTGCCCCTTGACATCCATTAATAAAGAAAAAACTTATAATTGGAGCCAGGTACTAACTCTAGCAAAGGTGTTTCTTGTCGGGCAGGTTTTGTACACAAAAAATGCTAAAAAACAAAATCCTCATGGAGAAATCTGACCTTTAAGACAACGTGTTCTGGGTAATAGGATTGCCGGTTGGACTCTTTGTAATCCGGCCGCAGAGAAGCACATGGGCGGCATTATGGTTCTTGTTCAGTGATTCTCAGTTGAAAGGTATCTACACAAAAAACTCTATTTCCAAGGAACCACCTTGGAACTTATGTTACAGTTTTTTCCTAACCCATATACATAGAAAACCAAGAACGAAGCTGGACCATGTACACCTAAATTCATTTGTAGCACAAAGCACGCAACCCATATACAACTTGTCATATATATATTAATACATATATATACTCACATACACATGAACACACAAGTGTGTGTATGTGTGTGTGTGTGTGGCAGCTGAATTTTTCAGCCAGTAAAATGTACACCATTGATTTCTGTTTGGATTTTTAGCCACCATATTGACTGCATTTTGGTCACGGCCCCAGCCCAACATAGGGTCTTTAGCAACTTAGGAGAGGGGTTTCCTGTAACTGAAGAAAAAGAAAGGAAAGAAAGAAAGAAAGAGAAGAAGAGAGAAAGAGAGAAAGAAAGAAAGAGGGAGAGAGAAAGAGAGAGAGAGAAAGAAAGAAAGAAAGAAAGAAAGAAAAGAAAAGAGAGAGAGAAAGAAAAAGAAAGAAAATTCAGAGGCAGGAGGGCAAGTTCTCATCCCAGCCTCCCCGCTGACTCTCTGCTTCGTCTCCCCACACGTACAAAGAGCTTAGTGAAGTCATTTTGTCTACTCACCAGACAAGAGGACAAAATAAGGTGAGAATAAAATCTTTTAAAATTAGAAAAATTTGTCACACTCAAACTCAAACAATATAAGTGCAGACCACTGCGAAGAATGGCACACTTAGGCAAAATCAGAAGCCAGACAAGGCAGGTTGGCTGGCGCTTGCTCTTACGTAAACCTTCCTCTCAGGCCTCAGCAGCTTCTGCCTGGAGCCTCCCGCCTGGTCCCTCTGCCTCCTTCTCACCCCACTCACCCGCCTCTCAGAGCCCCTGCAGTGCTCTCTCTCCCAGGGGTTAATCTTAGCATTCTTTGGCCCCACATGAGACACATTTCCCCAGAAGAACGTGTCACCTTTCACATAAGCTGGGGAGCGTGTTTAACACGTGCGCAAATCTCCTTAGGTCAGACCATCCCTGATTCACCATCCTCACCTTCCCCTCCTCCCTTGAACTTTGCTCTTCAGCAGGACCAAAGGACGGTGCGTTTCCCGATACACTGCGACACTGTTGTCCCTGTGCAGCTGCGAAACTTTCCCTTCTGCTCGCAGTGCCCTCCCCCCTCAGCCTGCCCGAGACACAAGCGCTCGTCCCTTACATGACACCACCCATTTCTCCTCCATGGCGCTTCCATGTTCTGGAGAAGAGTCAACCCTTGTGCCACCAGTCCCTCTGGTCTACTCTTGTCTTCTCCATGCTTGTACGTTTACCTGCTCACGTTGTATCTGATCATCTTGAAAAGGTGGAGCACATCTAATTTAACTTTGATACCGAGGGCCTGGTGCAGTGCCTGACACAAGAAGATGCTCAATGTTTGTTGAATGAATGAATGAATGAATGGAGGAGGTTCATTGCTAAGCTGTAGAATAGCTTTCTGCTCTAAATCCTTTCTTTACGTGACGTTTCTGCAGTTTTCAGTATTTTCCATGCGCATCTTTCCCGCCTCTGTGACATGACCAGAGCTAATGGATTATTCTCTTGCTTTTCCCTTCCCAGAACCACCAAAGCCGCTGTGTTTCTGCTACTTCCCCCCAGAAAATAAACTCTTGAGCCCTCATTTTTTTTTTCAATCCCCTACTATTTTCTTCACGGGGTTAATCAGGCCATTTTACCTATCAAAGGTTTTTCCTTTGCCCTGATGGAGGAGTAGGAGATTCTCAGCACCCAGGAGGGAAAGAGGGCAAGGCCAGAAGGGTGGCAGGAGGAAGAAGAGCATGTCACAGAAATGAGGTGGACAGTCCGTACGGAGAGCCGGCAGGATGACCACATCTGGGGCTGGAGACAGGACGGAGGAGTTCAGCTCAACCTCAGGGCAACAGTGCGTCTACCCCCTAATTAAGATAGTTATTATGTAGGGGCTTTAAACACTATCTTTAATCTAGTGAACTTTTATTTACTCCTCTAAGTACAGACACTTAAAGAATGCTACTTAAAAAAAAACAAAACTAGTCGTTACAACCTCCGGACCACCCCCTACTGAAAAAAAAATACCAAAAAAACCCCACATTTCTTTGGATGATCAGTTAAACCAACACACTAATCAAAAAGATAAAGTAATGTCTTCATGTATTTATAGAACTAAGCCAGCCATCAGAAATGAGTCACCTCGAAACCGTATGAGTACTATACTTGTGTGGAAAATTCACAAAAATATTATGGCCGCAAAGCCACACACCTATGTACCCGCTCCTGGTTGCTAAGACATTGCGTCTTAAACATGTGCAATTTTATACTGATTCTTTTGCTAAGGGACCTAGAAGCTATATCCACATGGTAGCTATCTATAACCTACGTGTTTACCGGAGATTTACTCAAACAATCGTACTTCATAAACCCAGGAAAC
>CM052451.1:2078843-2095234 GCA_028533085.1 Varecia variegata | reverse complement strand
GTAGTAGATTTATTTTCCTGGTTCGTACTTTTCGTGTCACAAGCACTGACTCCGAGTCGCCCCAGCGCTAGCCGAGTTCTGGGCACCAGTGGGGGCTTCATTTCCACGGCTCCCCATGCGGCACAGGCCCTGCTTTCTGTTGGAACGTTAGGTGGCCTGGCGATGTGACCCCCGGACACCAAGAATCAGAGGCACCTCTCCTGGCATTTCAGGGATCTTTGACTGTCGCCACAGGGAGATAACTGGTAACTGTAGAGCCTCCACCGTGACGAAAGCTGGGGAATTTAAACAGGAGCCCAGTAGCTTGGGCACCTGTGATGGCGGGACTCAGCAGCGAGTCCCTGTCCAGCGCCACTGATGCAGCAGCTATTTGGCTGTGGCCGGATGATCACCAGGGCATTGGCCTGGGCGGGGCCGGCCTGGGTAAGGTTTAAAAGCTCCTGCCCATTCACGGTTGGCTGCCACTGGGCAGCACCTTTAGCCACAGGACAGAGTACAAAGCTCTGCCTGTACCCCAGCCACCAGCTGCGGAAAACAGAGATTTCCAAGCCAGATTTCTCTTTTTTCCAGTTTCTCTGAAGACAGAGGAGAATACATTAAAATAAAACAGTTTAAACGAGAATATGAGAGGCTTGGATTAGATGCAAGAAGAAATTTTCTGGAAGGAGGGGGTGAGATATTACAATGTATTACCTCAGGGATGGTGTTGCCACGTTGTTTTCTGGAGTGTGTCACCACGAAGATGAATTTCCGTCTCTCCTGGAGGTGTGTTGCTAGTGGAACGCCTGGGTGGGATTGGGAACTAAAGCTCCTTTTTTCAGGCAGGGTTGAATCCTGCACTTATTCATTCAAAGCAAATCAAGTTTTCCCGAGTGCCTTATAGAGTCCTAATGGGGGCCACTCGGTTGGATGAATGATTTGGGTACACAAGTTGTGTCCAGTCCTGTTTGTAAAACGTGACAGGCACACAGTGTTTGGCTAAGTATGTGGTCTCTAAGGCCAAGTGATCCGGTTTCAGATTATCTGCTGACTGGTAGGTAGCCACATGTCTTAGTCCCTCTATCAGTTACGTGTAATGGGGCCGCGGCTGCTGCAATCCCACACAACTATTCTAAGGGTGCAGTAAGTTAACATAAATAAGGTACTTATGCCAAGCCTGAAACAAAGCAGACACTCATTAAAGGTTAGATTTTTTAAATTAAAATTTATTTTAGATCTCTTGGGTCATAGAAGATTCATTATATACTGATTCATATTTTTAATTGCAAAACTAAATATACACCCATTTTTTCTGGTTTTTTTTTTTTTGAGACAGAGTCTTCCTCTGTCACCTTGAGTAGAGTGCAGTGGCCTCATCGTAGCTCACAGCAGCCTCCAACTCCTGGGCTCAAACGATTCTCCTGCCTCAGCCTCCCGAGTAGCTGGGACTATAGGCACCCGCCATGACACTTGGCTCATTTTTCTATTTTTACTAGAAACAGGGTCTTGCTCTTGCTCAGAGTAGTCTTGAACTCCTGACCTCAAGCTATCCTCTCGCCTTGGCCTCCCAGAGTGCTAGGATTGCAGGCGTGAGCCTGGCCTTTTTCTGTTCTCTAAGCTACTATAAAGTATGATACATCCGTGGAATGGCAAAAGTCTTAGCGTTGGAGAGAAATAGAGAAATCACCTAGAGGAACGGTTCTCAGTCTCGGTTGCACTTTAGAGCCATCAGGAGAACTATTACACGTTCAGTACCAATACCAGACCCAATCACAGACAGAGTTGTCAGTGGTAGAGCGTACGCACCAGTGTTTGTTTTATTAAAAAGCTCTACTTGTCATTCCAAAGTCTAACAAAGGTTGCAAACCATTGGTCTAGAATCATCTTCCTCAAAATGTGGACAGGTCTTCAACCAACCCCTTTTTCATATTTCCAGTGACAGAGAATAGTATTTCCAGTACCTCACGTGAAACTGAATATTCATTTAAGTTTAATGGGTACTAAGCAAACAATTCAGACTGAACACATTGGAAGTTTATGGTCAAAATTGAATTCATCACCTCCTCAAATTGTTGGCAAAAGTGATAAAAAAAAGTGGTAAATGCCAAATATAATGGATATTTCTGCAACATCTCTAACTTTTTACTACCATCACAGTTAAGTGAAATGAAATACGTTTAAAAGCAAATTGAATCCATTAGTAATATATAATGCAGCTATTATTACTTTAAATGAAATGCCATAAAGATGGCATTTCTGTTTTGAAAACTATTTGGGAATCTACTTCCCCTTGACTAATTTCACATATTTCTTTAAAAAAGTCTTTTTTATTCATCCATTACCAGTTGTATAATAAACTATAATCCAGAACCAGTGTTAGGCACTGGGCAACAAACATTAATAAGTACAAAATAAAAAACTGCATTCTTAAGACTTTGTATTGTCTCAATGTTCCATACCTTTTTCTTCCTCTAAACTGTTTTTTTTTAATTTAAGTTAATTTAATAGTATTATTTTTATTAACACAGAGACGGGGTCTCACTCTTGCTCAGGCTGGTCTCAAACTCCTGAGCTCAAGGGATCCTCCCTCCTCGGCCTCCCAGAGTGTTAGGATTATAGGCATGAGCCACTCCGCCTGGACTAAACTGTCGATTGTATTGTATGTAAGCAGTAAGATGATTTCCTTTTTTTTTTTTTTTTTTTGAGACAGAGTCTCACTCTGTTGCCCAGGCTACAGTGCCATGGCATCAGCCTCGCTCACAGCAACCTCAAACTCCTGGGCTCAAGCGATCCTTCTGCCTCAGCCTCCCAAGTAGCTGGGACTACAGGCATGTGCCACCAGGCCCGGCTAATTTTTTCTATATATATTTTTAGTTGTCCATATAATTTCTTTCTATTTTTAGTAGAGATGGGGTCTTGCTCTTGCTCAGGCTGGTCTCGAACTCCTGAGCTCAAACAATCCACCCACCTCCGCCTCCCAGAGTGCTAGGATTACAGGTGTGAGCCACTGCGCTGGGCCTAAGATGATTTTTAAATAGATTTAATATTGTATATAAGAATCCAGAGCTGTAATTCAGGTAAATTAAGAACTTGAGGGGTGGCTGAGGGGAAGGTTCACTGTGGACCTTTTTAAAAAAGTGAGTTCAGCTCATTTCAAGGTGCATTTACAGTACTGGAGTCACTGATCAAGAAAACCGAGACCTGCCTGCCACAGAGGATCCCCGCGGGGTGATCATTCTTTGCGTTGAGTCTGGCTTAGAGGACAGAAACACGACAAGAACAGGACGCCCAAAGGTTGGACTCCATTTAATTAAATGAAACAGATGACTGGGTCAGTGTGGTTCAGAAGAGAGCGGCAGTCGATCGTCCTCCTGGAGGATGTCCGCAAGGGCGACCACGCGGAAACCACAGATCACGCTAACGCTGTCACTGATGCCTGTTAAAGATGGTGGCTGCAATTGCCTCGGAAATGTACTGTGACATTTTTGTTTTGTATGGCAAATTACCAGTGGGCAAGGGGCACGTGCACCAATGATACAAGTACACACAGCCCTCGTGAATGAGTACTTAAGCACTGCTATTTCTCCAGAGCATTTCGATCACAGATTTGGGATCCGGTCTTATCCCTTCTAATTATTGTTACTAAAACATAGCTTAGAAATCCTTTTATATCCTAGCTGTCCTTTGTTCATTATATTTCCAACTTACCTGGCAGAGACCAAAGGAGCCAGGATCAATTCAAGGAAACACAACTAATATAAGCGAGAAAGTATTTACAGTAATGTTGAATGGGAAGAAAACCTTGATTGTGCGTTTGAACATTTCAGAGGCTTTTTCCTCCTAAATGCTAAAGTAAATCTTTACAGGGTGCCCATTTTCTTTGTATCATAAACTGAATTTCTCAGATTCCTTTCTGTCTAGTGTCTAAAATCCAATCATTGTGATACTTTTTCCTCCATGAGACACAGGCACACATTAGTAATACTCATGTAAATTCAGACACTGCCGTTCTTTGGCAAAACACATTCTTACATTGTCCTACAGCAGCTCTGCACGGAGGAGAAGGCGTTATGAAGCAGACTTTGGCTCTGTTCTTGTTTTTCTTTTAATTGATGTGACCTTGGCAAGACCCCTAAGCTGTGACCTCAGCCTCTTTATCTGTAGAACAGGGATTCGAGTGGGTTATTTATAAAGTTTCTCCCGGCTCTGATGCTCTACAGCTCTTCGTCTTAGAGCGCAATGAGATGGCAGCGCAGGCGTTTGTAACTTGCCCCAGCTGCTGCGTTGAGACAGCGGTAGAGGAGGTCTCAGGCCCCCCGAGTCACATGCCAAGGTGCTCACACCAGGCGGCATGGCTTGTTGAGAATGTGGATGTCAGACATGGGTTCACCTTATTATTATCTTGTTTTACTCTTGGACCAAAGAATCAATTTAAAGTCTCATTGCTGTATGAGATTTAAACACTTTAAAACAAAATGTTTTAATTAAATAGTCAACACTAGAGTTTTCCATTCAAGTGTGAAAATCTGGGGAGATGGATTTCCGCTCTGCCCACCACCCCTCCCGCCCCTCTGGGTCTGCTCCATCTGGGGTCTCGGGGCCCCCGTGCCAGGAACAGGGATTTCACTCCTGCTGAAGGACTAGGAGCTGACGCTTCCTGACTCAAGGGCAAAGGGCAAAGGTTACCCACATAACTAGATGAATTGTATGTTGTTATAATTAGAAAAGGTTCTCAGAGTTTTATTATGTATTTGTATCTAGACTCACCTGCGCTTTGTGGATTTCTTAAACAGGAACACTTGAAGTTTTAAAGAGAACCCTTTGAAGAAGAGACAATAAATGGAGTGTTGTCCTCTCTTCCCCAAGCAGCAGCCCTGTGGGCAGGAGTAAACCTGATTCTTCTCTTTATCCCCCTGTTCAGTTTTCCCCATAGAGCAGAAGGGTGAAATACTGGTTTCCGTCGGGCAACGTGGCCTAGGAGCTGTGGCATTGCATGGACGTAACGAGGGGTCACTCAGTTCGTCGTGGGTTGCTCACACCCTCCTCTGCTTCTTGTCTCCCTGCAACACGCTCACCAGGGAAGGGTCTCTCTCTGCAGGAATGTTCTACTTTCCCCAGCCTCACTAGAGGAGTGCAGTTGGAGGACAGAGGGGCCAGCCCTGATGCCGTCTCCAATTCAGGGTTATCAGGGAGCCCTGTGCTTTGAGAGCATCAGGAACCCACTGATAAAACCGGCACCATATTTTATTTCCATTTGTCTCCTTGATTATTTCTCAATGTGTTTTGATAAAGAAGAGAGGAGAGATATCATTAACGTCTCCAAATTTCTAACAGAAGCCAACACAATCCAGAACCAAACCCTGCAGCTAATAAGTACAGAGGGCACCGATACCTGCCATTAAAGGTTGCTAGAAAGTGGGTGCAAGAATCCCAGATTAAGAAGCTCTTCAGGGACTCAAATTGCCGTCCATTTCTACTCTAGTCTGATTAGACGTTAATGGATTCACACCTTGTCAACTGGTTGGAGAAAATTACACTTGGAAGCGTCATGTGCCTCCTCTCTCAAATAATTATCCTCATTTGTTTTGCTCACTTTGAGTAGTAATATAGCGCAAGGTGGAAATTCAGCGCCCCAGCAGGTCAGGGAATATTACTTTACTACTCAGTACACATTTGTAGATCATAAACATGGTTCATTAGATCCTTCGAGACGAGAAAGTTTTCTTGCAGCAGACATCACTGAAAGCAATAAAAATGCTGTAATCATCCTTGGACATGTAACGTTTACTGTCATAATAAATTTTCCACGCACACGTGCACATCTAACAAATACTGTACAGATCCGAAGTCAAAAGGAATTTTTAGATTACTTAAAGCCACATGCAAACACTTTCTTTAATTGTGATAAATTCTGTTCTCTCACCTGGGAAGGTGACATTTCCTGACAAATAAGTCTGCGAAATCGCCTGGAACTAGAAAAAAAAATTCCCGTTTTGTAAGCTATTTCCTACGAGGGCCAGAAAATTATGGACAAAATGCTAGCTGACAGTACAGTCGTTCTGAGCCTTCTTAATCACAGTCAGGAAGCCTATGCTTCTGTTTGCAAAGCCGATCAAGAACTGAGGTTCCCTTCAGCATGAAGGCGTCTCAACGGCACGGTAAATTGCAGTCCGTGCCTACATTGCCAAGAGCACAAAGTCACGGGAGTTCCTGTGTCACCAGACAGGCAAGAGGTCACACATAGGCACTGGTGCAGGAGATCAGTATTTATGAACTTCCCTCCTTTCTTCCCTGTGGCCTGGCCAAAATGACCCGATCAGTATGAAACCTCTCACGTCACCAGGGCAAAGGGAATGGGGTTTGGTCACGCTCCTTTGCAAGGGTGTCTCATCGCTTTTACAATTCCCCACCGTCCTGCCCTGCGATATCAGCTTCTCTGTTGGTTTTAGCCTTCGAGGCTGTTCTTGACAGTTATCTTATTTAATAAAATAGTGCAAAGATATAGATGTGAGAAGGGTCCCAATAGTATAATTTATCTCTGGCAATTCCATAGAGACAATTAAATGAAACTCGCAAAATGTAAAAGGCAGTTTCCAAAACCAGGAAAAGAGCAACATTTCAAAACCCCGTGTCATTATCAAGTGCATGTTTAGATTTAGGTCGCTCTGCAAACGGCAGTTCTTGGTGGAGGAGCGCACCAGCCTTGCAGTGCTGCGTGGGGCCGGCTCCGGGACTATGTGACTATTGAAAAAAAAAAAAAAAAAAAAAAGAAAGAAAAGAAAAGAAGATTCTGTTTTTCTTCTATTGGAATTTCAGGGACAACTGCAAGTAAATGGATCTTACCATTCGGCCCAAGATCCCATCTACAAACTCATGAACTGAATGGAACCCCAGCTGGGCAGCTGAAATCCAGACCATTTAAAACACACGCACCCACACACACATACACACACATGCCAAAACAAGCAAAACAAAACAAAACAAAAACTCTGGACTGAAAGGAGAGAAGGTGCCTCTATTCTTCATGAAATGTGTCAACTACCCCTTACTTGGTATCTGTAAGGAGACAGTGAATGGAATTCTGCACCAGGGATCTGAAATCTCTTTTCTATGCAACCTTGGCACATGCCTTAATATCCCTACCTTCCCTCTGCACAGCATGGTGAAATAATAATTTATTTCCCTCAAAGAGTTGTTGTCAAGGTCAAATTAAGAAATGGATTAAAAAGTATAATGCATTGAACACATAAAATGCTACTATTTATTAATTTCTTAAATTATTCTGTTTCAAATAGTTTTACTTTCTTTATTTGCAACATTTTTTATTTGCTTTTCTAAGCCCCAGGAGAAGGAATAGGGAATATGTTTACCAGTAATATACCTTAGCCCTGAAATTTGGAAGACTAGGTAATAACGGTACTTACTCAATGAAGTTGAAGGAGAAAAATGGAGAAAAATTAGCCTCTAGTTGTACCGCTTTGACCAACTCCCCCCCCCAAAAGGCTTTAAGTGTCAATTTATTTGTTTAATCATTCAGTTAGTCACAAAATATTTAAACCAGACTTGTAGCTAACATAAAATTGGATATCACCTAGTCCGGAGTAGATGATGGGCATGCAAAAAATAGTCACGTAATAGCAGAATGCAGGAAATAGCAGGGGGAAGTAACTTCCACTGAGAGCAGGAGTGAGAGGCTTCAAGGGGACGTGTCACAATGTTAGAGGACTTTAACTGAATCTTGAAAGATAAATAGTTTTCTATGTGGACAACAGTTTATTCGTTGCTATTGAAAGTATAAAAGCTTCCTTTTCAATATTAAACTACAGGGTGAGATTCTCTGAGTAAACTGCCTTCCGTGGCAGCACTGTCCTTTTGGAAGCCGGGTAAACACGGCCCCACCCAAGCCGCTGAGCACCGTGGGCAGCACTTGCCGCAGCAGCTGCTTGGGTGGGACTCGCCTCACCGGCACTAAGTAGTGACAGAATCCAGTGAGAATAAGATGCCCAGGAGACAGATGTTCCAAAGGAGCTAGAAGAAGAGAGAAGGAAAGAGAGGGAAGAGAGGGGCAGAGAGGAAAGAAGGAAGAGAGGGTGGTGGGGGCTAGATTCTTACTTCCTGACTCCATTTTTCTCAATTCCTCTAAGTACGACGTTCCCTTTGTCCAAGACGGGTGTACAAAATCAGGCAGGCTAACTAACTGGTTTCAAGAGTTTAAAAATTCTCATACCATGAGTTATTAATAAAATGTTTAAATTAATAATATGTCTATGAATACATACAGGCAGTCCCCGGGTTACAGATGACCCAAATGACAGCGGTCCTCACTCATCAGTGGGCTCCCAAGGCTCCCCATAATTTGTAACTCAATAATTAAATTCATAATTCGGGCACTAGTTTTTTCTGCCCATGTAAACAAACCTGTGTGGAGGAGGCGGCTAGTCCCATTGCTCACACAGTCGCCTGCGCACCCGTCACTCTCTCTGAACTGTTTTAGTTGATTTTGTGAGTCTGTGTTTACCCTGATGAGCAAGCCTGCAAAGCGAAGGTCTACTGCAAGTCCAGGTGAGCCTGCAGGGAACAGAAAGCTGATTACAGTGGACACGAAAGTAGAAATGATTGCTTGTTCGGAGGAAAGCCAGATGCCATCGTCCACCGGGAAAGCATCAGGCGTCAGCCGCTCAGCTATCGGAACAATTACGCAGGATAAAGTGAGAACAATGGAACATGTGGAAGGCGCAGCTCCAATGAAAGCATCCACTATTCCTAAGCAGCACAGTGGATTCATTATCGAAATGGAAAGGCTATTTTTGATTTGGTTAAAAGATCAAAATAAAGGTAACATTCCTATTAGCCTAGAGGTGATGCTACATTAGGTGAGTGTTAACTTTTAATATTCTTTTTAAAAATTTCTCCCATATTCTCTCTAAACTTTTTTATGAGTTTGTTTTTATGTTCTGTTTGGTTGAATTAAAAGAAAGCACAATAGTTTCTATAACTTATTATTGCAATACAGGGGTATTATTATTATTATTACAGTATTACACTGTATTATTATTACCTCATATGAGTCATTATATTATTATTATTACTATTACCATGCATGTGCTGTTCATCAAGGATCCGAGTGACATACAAATCTGACCTAAAGAGGTTCTCAGGAACGTATCTCATCCCTAACCCAGGGACCTCCTGTATTTACAGCGTATGGTAGATTGAACTAGTGTGGCTTAGTGGCCTTTGTGGATAGAAGCTGATGAACTAAATATCCCCCTGATGCTGCAACCTGTTTATTGGGTGCAATGACAAGTTGTGTAACATGGGAAGAACTCTCTTCCTATACTACCTTCCAAAAGAGCTTGATGACAAGGTGCAAGGGAAGGGAGATTTTGTTCTGTTTCACCTTGCCAGTTTGCTGCAGTGCTGACCTGAACCATGAGGCGTCAAATCTGTTCAAAGCTAGCAAACCTACTCGAAGAAGTTTTGGGATTTCTTTCAGAGAAAGAAACTAACTGAAATCGTCCAACGTGTAAAAGGGGTTCTTGGGAAGACATTTCCCAAACCTGATTGAAAACAGAAACTTCAAAGCGAAGTGGGGATGGTCCCAAATGCTACATTCAGTGGGGACACAGGGTGAGACAGGGACTCAAGACCAGCCCGTGGCAGGTGCTGTCTCTCTGTGTCCATCTTCTTCCCTCTCCAGCTCTCGCTTCTAATAGCCTCTGTCCAAATCACTTTGGCCTCTGAGACTCCTAGACCACTCACATCTGGGGAAAAATAATTCTTTACACTTTCTATTCTTGGAGTCGCAATAATAATGATTCTCAGTCAGGCTCCTGAATTTATAAGAAGTGCAGCCTTGGTGTCTGCAGAGAGCTATTGAACCAGTGGTGTCTGGTTCTTTGGGCAAAGGTATGTATTTTGAATTTTTCCTTTGTGATTCTCATGTGTCCTTCTGGTCAATAATCATTTGTACTGTTATTAAATAGTAGCAGTAATAATGCCAATCTACCATTAAACTCTACTTCTACATCGAGAATCTCTCTGAAAGGAAAGGGACCTAGAGATAATTTAAAAGATCTTTAAGGTGACCTCAAACCTCAGCCTTTAGTTA
The DNA here is from genome assembly GCA_028533085.1 of Varecia variegata. Taxonomy (NCBI): domain Eukaryota; kingdom Metazoa; phylum Chordata; class Mammalia; order Primates; family Lemuridae; genus Varecia; species Varecia variegata. The sequence continues at coordinate 2,085,144 of CM052451.1, read as the reverse complement.
GGGCTGTTCAAGGCAGAGCCACACGTACAGTAGCTAAGGCAAAGGTTAGACATTTTAAATTTGCCAAAAAAGGGTATTATGATACTGAATGTGCATAGAATGCCACAGAATTTGGACTCTACTCATTTGAGGGTGATAGTTGATAACCACAATTGGAAAGTAATTAGCCACAGAGGGTATCTCTTGGTCCACAGTTTAATTATTTTTTGCTTTAAAATTTGTAGAACATCACATTTTCAATGTGTTTCTATTGTTCTTTCAAACTTATAACCTTTTTATTTTAAACTTTTATGATCTTATGCAAAGTGAGTACATTAAGGATTGTCTTGTGCCAAAGAGCCTTCCTTTCAAAGACTTAAATCAAATTAAATTTCATTTTAATTTTATGGTTTATTTTACAGATTAGAAATACAGTGATTATTGTCCTTTTTGAATTTCCTTTGTTTCTCACGGAAAGTGAGTTACTACTAAAATCTGATCGCCCCTATTTCTTGGGCATTATGGCCTCTCCCAGCTGGACTAAATTTTCCAGATGCCTTTGCTATGTGACTATGATCTTTCCATTGAAACAGGCGTGATGTGCACACTTCCAAGCCTGGGGCTTTGGTCGTTGGCTGTGCACATCCTCTTCTTGTGACAGTGGCTCACCTTCCACTGTGTAGACAATGATACCACCATAAGGGACATGGCAAAGCAGTGACTGGAAACATGGGTCCCTGGAAGACAGTTCTCCATTGACCTGGACAGGTCTCACTGACACCTGTACATGAGAGAGAAAGAAAACGTTATGATTTTTCTTTGAAGACATTCAATTAGATCTCTATTTTTTGTTTTATATTAATATTTGATATAAAGGGGATTTTTTAAACCCCTCAAGCTCTTTAGCTCCTACAACCAGGTGTTGAGCTTATTAAGACATACACAATTGACCTTTGTAACCAGGATTTAGAAAAAATCCTGGTATCCAAAACCAAACAAAAATCTCCCTAAAACCAAACATATATTTACATATATATATGGGTGTGTGTGTGTGTATAATGTATGCAAAAACGATTCAAAAGAAACTTCCTTAAGGTCATATAGTCAACTGTTCAGAGCTAAACAGAAACCTTCCTGTTTTCATTTTTAAGATATGCTACAAAAACATTGATTTTAGCCTTGGTCATACAATTTTGTCCTCCTATATGCCACCAAGAACTTTTGCTTCGAATATTTTTCCTGTTGTTATTAATTAGTATCAACTAACTAGTACCATCAGAGAATTGCCCTAGCTATGTTTTCACAGCAGACACGACATCTTGGTTTCTCAAATGTATTACAATTTCAGAGAAAAGAAAACAAGCTACTCCAATTACGTCTTGCCATTTGTCTGACACTTTCATTATCCTTGATGCAATTCCTATCGCACGCTGTCTTGTTGTAAAAGCGATTTCTGTCAAATTAACTTAGGGAGGACTGGTAGAAAACAAGGAAGAAATAAATAAATAAAACGTCCTCATCTACTTCTACCACCTGGAGAATCTGCAGAGAAATATAATTTTATTACCTTTCAAATTAAATCAGATCCTGGGCTTGCTGTTTCTGAAATAATCCGATATAAAATGGAAGAGTTGCATCCATCCTTGACCTTTTAGGAACATGCTCGATTCACGGAAAATCAATTCCAACTCACACTCACGTGGCTCTTTTTGATGCCCCATTAGGATTTCTTTAATTTTTGTAAATCTAGCCACTTATTCATTTGGATGCTGTCAGAAAGAAGACATCCTCAGCTCAATGAAAAGTCTTATCTGGGAAAGCAATCTGGGCTGTGGTCCCAGTTCCTGCCCCCATTAGTGAATCCACAGCACCCACTTAGTGCGTAGCAAAGGGGAAAGAGCGGGGTAAAAAGCTTCTGGAATACCTCTGTCATCGTTTCCCTCTTTCATTTATAAATAAAGCTGTAGAAATGAGCTGTTAAATGACAGCTGCAAGAGAGAATTTAAAAAAAAACTATCCGTTAGAACAAATGGTCGAGTCAAGGGCAAGGTACAGGGTAAGCTCTTCGTGATGCTTATTTAACTGGCCTCTGCCTACAGGGTCCTGTTGAAGCAAACAAGTCTGAGAAGCAGACACTGCAATCCCGGCCGCAGAGCAGGAGAAATGCTCCAGCGTGTCCGTGAGTTTTGGGTGGTGGTGTCGGAAATGGAGCTGTTAACACTGAAGGGAAAAGGGCAGAACATAGAGGAGGAAAAGACAGGGCCAAAGCCAACGTGAGAAGAAACAAATACTTTTTGGATCCATATTTATTTAAGGGCTTTATTTTTTTGGTCAATTGCAGTTACAGGAAAAATATGCCAAACTTGATGAAGAACTGAATGCACAACTGGGTCTTTGGGCTTTTCCACGGTTAGTTATTTCTGTCAGGGAAAAGGCCAGCTGTAAATTACTACTCAGTTAAATAATTCCAATAATATCACTCAGAAGTTTGGTTAATCTTTCTCATACTGTTTTTTATAACTTTATTGAGATATACTTCTCGTATCATAGAAGCCACTTATTTAAGGGGTATAGACGTTAGCAGTCAGCGTATGTAGTGCATTCACAGAGTAAGTTTAGGACATCTCGGCAAGCCAAAAAGAACCCCCCGTGAATCGCAGTCACTCCCCATCTTCCATCCCTCATCCGCACCCGCCCTTAGCAACAACTGATCCACTTTCTGTTGCTATGGATTCGCCTATTCTGGATGTTTCACATAAATTGAATCACACAATATGTGGCTTTTGTAACTGGTTTCTACCACTTAGCATAGCGTTTTCAAGGGTTTTCCGTGGCGTGGCCTGAGACAGTACTTCATTCTTGTTTATTTCTGAATAATATTCCATTGTGGATATACCATGTTTTGTTTATCCATTCCTCAGTTGACAGACATTTAGGTTGTCTCCACTTTTTGGCCATTAGGAATAATTATGTTTGTAAAGATTTGTGTACAAGTTTTATGTGTACATAAATTTTTATTTATCTTGGGTGTATGACTAGGAGTGGAATTTCTGGGTCATATGATTACTCTATGTTTAACATCTTGAGAAACTCCAAACTATTTTCCAAAGTCACTGCATCAGCGTATGTTTCCACTGGCATTGATTTTGCCACATCCTTGCAACACATGATATATGTTCTTTACTTTTAGTCATCCTAGTAAGTGTGAAGTGGTATCGCGTTGTAGGTTCAATTTGCATTTCCATGGAGAATAATGATGTGGAGCATCTTTTCATGTGCTTAATGGACACTTTGGGGAATTATCTATTCAAATCCTCCATCCATTTTTAAACTGGTTTATTTGTCTTTTTATTGTTGAGTTTTAAGAATTATTTGTATATTCTGGATACAAGTACCTTATTAGATATATGGTTTACAAATACTTTGGGTTATTTTTTCTTTTTTTTTTTCCTTGATTATTTTTTGGCCGGTTTCTCTTGTTAGTTTGCATATTTTTCCTTTCTTGATGGTATCCTTTTATACACAAAAGTTTTTAATTTTATGAAGTAAAATTTATCTACCTTTTCTTTTGTCACTTGTTCTTCTGGCATCATATCTAATAAACCATTTGCTAATCTAAAGTCACAAAATTTATTCTATATTTTCTTCTAGGAGTTTTATAGTTTTAGCTCTTGTGTTTAGGTCTATGATTCATTTTGAGTTAATTTTTGTATATGGCATGAGGTAGAAGTTCAACTTTATTCTTTTGCATATGGATATACAGTTGTCCCAGAATATTTGTTGAGAAAAATATCCTTTCTCCATTGAATTGTCTTGGCACCTTTGTCAAAAATCAATTGACCATAAATAAAAGAGTTTATTTTTAGACTCTCAATTTTATTCCGTTGATTTGTATATAGATTTTTTTTGCCTGTGTTATGCTTTCTTGATGATTGTAGTTTTGCAATAGGTTTTGAAATGAGGAAGTGTGACTTCTGCAACTGTGATCTTCTTTTTCAAGATACTTTTGGAAATTCTGGGTACTCTGCATTTTCATATGAATTTAGGATCAATGTGACAATTTCTGTAAAAAAAAAAAGAAGGCGGGAGTTTGGGGGGGAGGTTTTCACTATTTATTTATGACAAATATTTCACATCCATGACTCTCTCCAGTCAAAACTTTTTTGAGACGATGCTGTTGGCCTTGGCCAAGGGGAGAATGGAGTCATGTGACTCACCCATCCTGCGCAGGGCCCCGCAGATAGCACAGGCTTTAAACTGGCTGTGAACTCTGCCCATGACCTTTCCAACCTTTGCCGCATTCATCTAGACGGGCATGTGGTCCTTGGCACAGAGGATGCGGTTGCTGGCAGAGCATTTCTGCAGTACATATAGGTCCACAAATTTCTAGGCACTGTTCCGAGTGTTGAGGTTGCACCTGCTGCCACGACAGTGTGCACGAGCAGAGAAACATAAATGAGATTCTGACAGAATTTGGATTGCATTGAATTTGTGGATCATTGTGTTAGTCTGGGTTCTCCAAAGAAACAGAATCAATAGGAGAGATATGTGTGTGTGTGTGTGTGTGTGTGTGTGTGCATGTATACATATATTTACTATAAGAAATTGGCTCATATAATTATGAAGCCTGAGAAATTCAAGATCTGCAATTAGCAATCTGGAGACCTAGGAGAGCTGACGGTGTAACTGAAAACAATCTAGTTAAGATTAGTACTAACTTAATTTTAACACTATACAAAGCTTTGCTCCAATATGTCTCCATTCCTTTCCTCCTCCTTTGTACAATTATCATTACATAAATTATGTCCTTAAATATTATATGCATCTAAACACAGTTTTATAATTAATGCTTTATGCAGTTGTCTTTTAAAGTAGGATAAGAAAAGTGTTACAAATACAAATATGTTTATACTGTCTTTTACAATGCCTATCCAGTTAATTTTATTGGAGCTGTTATATTTTTTGTGTGGGTTTGAGTTAACATCTAGTGTCCTTTCCTTTCAGCCTAAAGGACTCCCTTCACTATTTCTTGTAGTGCAGATCTGCTAGTGATAAGTTCTCAGTTTTTATTTTTCTGGAAATGTCTTCATTTCTCACTCAATTTTGAAGGGAGTTTAGCTGGATATAGAAACCTAGGTTGACAAGTGCTTTTCTTTCAAAATTTTGACGTTGTCATTCCACTGTCTTCTAGTCTCCCTGGTTTCCAGTGAGAAGTCCATCATTAAGATTACTGATGATCCTTCGACATAAGTCATTTTTCTCTTGCTAATTTCAAGATGTTCTTTTTCTTTGATTTTCATCAATTTTATTGTGATAGGTCTAGGTATGTGTCTCACTGAGTTTATTCTACTTGAAGTTTGTTGAGCTTTTATGATATTGTGAAATATATATTTGGTCTTCATCCTCCTTTCCTGGCATACAACTCCTAAAACCCTTAGACTCTCCAGAGTGCTCTTTATATATGCTAATGTTGACTGACAGCTTCAGGTTGGGGCCTAGTCATTGGAAACACAAGGGCATGATTCCAGGTTAGGACTTTCAGCCCCACCAGGGAACCTCCAGGGAGGGAAAGGGGCTGAAGTTTAAGTTGATCAACCAATGGCCAATGGTTTAATCAATCATGCCTACATCATGAAGTCTCCATAAAAATCCAAGAGTTCTGGGTTCAAAGAGCCTCCGGAGGGTTTAACAGGTGGAGGCAGACAGGAAGGTGAACAAACACTCATCCACCTGCCAGGAGGGCGATGCACCCAACTCCATGGCAACAGAAGCTCCTGTGCTCAGGGCCCTTCTAGACCTCACCCTGTTCTCCCTTCATCCTCTAAAATATCCTTTGTAATACACTGAGAAATGTAAGTAAATGTTTCCCTGAGCTCTGTGAGCTGCTCTAGCAAATCAATCAAACTCAGAGAGGGAGCCATGGGAAGCCCAACGGGAAGCCAGTCGGTCAGAAGTTCTGGAGGCCCAGACTTGCGACTGGTGGGGATGAGGGGTCCATCTTGGGCACTGAGCCCTCAACCTCGGGGACCTGCTGCTGTCTCAGGGTAGATGGTGCCAGAAGTTAATTAGAAGACACCAGCTGGTGTCTGCCATTTGGTGTATGGGGAAAACCCACACGTGTGGTCACAGAATTCTTCTGTGTTGATTGTTGCAGCATGAGCAAGGGAAAAACGTGGTTTGGGTGTTTTGCCCAAACTTCTTAAATGTGTAGATTCATGCTATTTCATCAAATTTGAGATGATTTTAGTTATTATTTATTTATTTATTTATTTATTTATTTATTATAGCTTATTATGGGGGTACAACCGTTCTGGTTAAGTAT
>CM052451.1:2058958-2078343 GCA_028533085.1 Varecia variegata | reverse complement strand
CCCCCCCCCAACCTTCCTTCCTTCTTTCCTTCCTGAACTTAAATGCCTGAAAATGTTTTTATTCCATCTTGGTGTTTGATTGCTAGATTAGCTGGTATGTAACTCTAAAATAAAACCATATCTTTGAGAATTTTCAAGACAATGTAGTATTGTCCTCTCAGTCCCAGAATTGCTTTCAAAAGCATGGTGCTTCCTGGCTGACGGCTATAATCATGAGCCTACGGTAGGCCTCTTAAGTCAGTAATCTGAGCAACTTTTAGACTCTAATCCTGCAATTCTTGGAAATATTCCTGAATTAATCTTTTTATAACATTTTCTTCCCAACTTCAAAATGATGGTTGACATCACAAATATTCTATTGTCTCTAATTCTGTTCTTTTTCCCTTTGTAGAGTAATAATCTTTTTATTACTTTACTGAAATTTTAGAAGTAGTTCAAGGAAATGTATACAATAGGTTTTCAATTTGACATCTATAACCAGAAGTTGATAGCTTTTGGGTGTAATATTTTATGGTTTTCTCTCTCTCTTGTTTTCTTTAGGTAATGACACAATCATAAGGCCAAAAGTTTTCCTATTATGTTGATTTTTTAAAAGAAATAATTGCAGGTATATCTATCAATTCTATTATTTTTCTCTTTTGTGATTCATAACTCTACTATCTCTGAATTTCATCCTCTTGATTTCCTTAGCATATAAAAATAAAATTAACTTAAATATAGAAATTGTTTAGTTATTTTTCCAGCTACTCCTGTTTATTAGTGATATATTTGAGGCCTTAAATATTCAGCTGAACATAGTGCTAGTAATTTACCACAAATTTTTATGTATAGTTTCTTCATTATAATAAATTTCTAAAGAGATTTCAATTGGAGAGCTGACTTCATCTTTGAGAGAAAGAAGAGTTCATCAGGACAGTGTTTTTAATTTTCAATAGCTGGAAAACTTACTTTCTTTGGACATTTTATGTTAAGTTCTACTTTAATGATATTGTGTTGCAACAATGTATTTTGCTCAATTTTTTTCAAAAATATAATGAGGTCTTTCTTTTTCTTGATCTTATGGTCAGTAAACTGACCCAATATCTATGGCCCTTCCTTTGTCACATGTCAGCTGGGGGGGACACGTTTCCGAAGTGGCAATCTGTTGTATTTCTTGGAAAAGACTTTACTTTTCTGAAGAAGTCCATCCATTCCCACCCCAAACCCACTTTTTTCCGCCTTGAACACAGATGTCGTGACAACAGCAGCACCAGCCACATTAAGACCCTGAAGGGGGGCCGGGACATCACACAAGTCGACTGTGATTTTAAGCTTTTGAACCAGCGTCAATTACTTTTTTCATCTGGACTTTTTGCTATTTGAGAAAAACAAAATCGAAAACAAAACAAAACCTATTTGTGTCTCTGTGGGTGCATTTTAAGGTACCAGAAAAATTTCTTAATACAGAGCTAAGGTATGATCACTTTTTTTAAGTGTTCCATGGGAACTTTTTAAGGAGTTATTGTTGATAGCAAAGCACTAATATAACATTTCATTATACAGACATTATATAAATAATATGTACTATATAAAAATTAGCATGCTTTTTCTTTCACCCTCTAACTGTCCAATTTTTCCCCATAAATTGGGGAATTCTTTATTATTGTTGTTGATTGTTAGTCATCTATATTGTATATATTACATGTGCAGAATTATATTTTATATTTGCAGTATTACTTTTTACAAAGTTATAATCACTGCTTATGTTTAGCTGGTTTTGATTCTCATCACTGGTCCTTTATATCATAGATTTCCCATTCATGACTTGTTAAATTTGATTAATCTCTTATTTAGTAGGATTATGTCTGAAACTTCTGTTTTTAAGAAGGGTAGCTGATCTGTCCATAACAACATAATGACAAAGTAGAATTTATAATGGATTTTTCTTTTCTCCCTGGCATAGGCTGAGACCATGAGGTGAGCTCGCCTGGGCCCTCGAATTATTAGCGCAAGACGCAAGGACACCAGGACCGTGAGAAGTACTTGTGGTGGCTGGGAAGACAGCCACTCAGACTTGCCCCAGAGGCAGCAGGGCTGGCAGGTTCCTCCAGTGCCCCAGCTGTCGGTAGCCTTGCCACAAACTGCTGTGTTCAGTGTTGCTGCTTCACCTACTTTCTGCCTGTTTTATAATCCCGATTTGTCTAGTCCAGGAGGGCGGAGGCGCCATGAGCCCCACCGCCAGGACTGTCCCCCTGGGGGCTGAGTCGCCAACACGTGCTCCCTGGGGACACATGCAAACCCATGACACAGTTCCACAGCATCCTATTGATTTTATGTTCTGTCTGGATCGTTCAGCGCTGGTTCTGCTGTTTGAAGCCTCGGCTCCCTGCACGCACGGGCTAAGCTCCGGCATTCAGGGCTTTTCCGTTTGCCTGCGCCTTCGGTGAACCGCAGTTTCCCGGGCCGCTCCTCTGCACCAGCAAGTAAGCATCTAACAAAGCGTCCCCCGAGGCTGGACGGCCAGACCTCACCGCCGGACCCAGGCTCTTCGGATCAAAAGGCTTAAGGGGGACGTTTCCCCAAGGGCTCCGCTGCATCGCCGCCTGCTTCCTACTGACGTTTATTTTTATCCAGTGAGGTCGCTGGAAGTCAACCCTCAGTGAACTCCCTCAGTTTCTTTCCTTCAGCACTCCATCTAGAAATGTCTCAAAGATTCTGACATCTCCGCAGAATCCTTCCCTGGTTAACAACACTAATGTCAATTTTTTTTCCCTCAATGCTTTTTATTCCCTTGACTGTTTAATTGATGATGCAGAAAGTGAGCAGTTTATCCTACTCCACCATCAGATTTTGCTAGTCAACCATCAGGTGGGCCTCATGAAGTAACCGGTAAACTAAAAGCATGTTCAGCGACATCAGTGTCATGCTGATAGAGGCTGGTGCACTGTGTTAGCTCTAGGAGGACCTCTGACCAAGAATTCACCCTATCTTTTTACTTATTGGGGGAAATAACATTTAAAAGGGTGATGTGCATATTGAAATAGATCCTGGTTTTTACCTTTAAATTTCCAGGTGGTATTTATTAGTCTCTCAAAACCTAAACCGGCACCTTCTGTAGTTTGACAGCTATAACCAATGAATATCTTGTGACTTGGACATTGCTTTCTGCTTTGCTCAGAATTTGGCCTCACTTGCTTCTACTCTGACCTTAAATCAGTCAACATACTTCCGAAATCCTACCCTAAGAACTTTCTAGGTTACAGCCAACAAGCAATGAAGACCGTGCACTCACTCCTGCTAACACAATGCCATTTTAGAATTGTCTGTGTGGTAGTCTCCCTTGTGCACACTTTTTTAATAACTGTTTGTTTATATCATAACAGGTTTCTTTCTTCGGGGAGAAGGATTTCCATATTCCCCAAGTATTACACAATGGGAATTAGAAAAAAAAATTGCCCTATCACCTTAGATCATTTTCATTAATTCAAGATTTAAATTCTAATTTTAATATAAGCTCAATGTCACCTTTTTCTATTAACTTGCTAATTAAATTTACTTAAGCCATTGACTGACTCATAAGCAGGCTCTCTAAATTATCCTTTTTGATTCTTACTGACCTTATTTCTGTTATTAGTAAAAATCTCATTACTAATAAATATGCAACTTTCTATTTTTATGACAATTTTTAAAAAATAAATTCCAAAAATACAGGAAAGAAGGCAATAAAAAAAAAGAAAAGAGGGTAATTGAAGGTCAGTATTTCTGCAATCCTAGAGGCAAAGGCTTTCTTAACTTTTGACAAATTGGTTTCATAGCTCGATGGTAATTTAGGTAACATACATATGAGAACACCAAAAAAATTTACTCTCAAGCAATTTTTTCCTACAGATTCTGACAGTATTTTTAAAAATATTTACAAATGATGTAGCTCTGCATTTTTTAAAATAATTATGTTTTCAGCCAATGCTTTTCTTATCTTTCTTACCCCACAGTTCACATTTCTTCTAAGCAATTCACATAATTCCTCAGAATGTGTTTTAGAGGAATTTTTTACTGCCTCTCTGATTTATAAGGACAGGCAATTTGTACAATAATCTTAATATGTTACAGTGATTAAATAAATCACCTTAAATACGTTGCTTAGGCAGAATTCTCTTGCTTGAGACTCACTTTGAAACCATTGTTGTCACAGGACAGGGTTATCACCACTGATGGGCTCGTCAGGTTGTCATTGAGAGTCCAGAGAATGCTCTTTCTGCAGTCGGTTTGGAGAGGGCTGCACTTGAGACCATCTGATTTTCCCTTGAGAGAGTCCTGATGATGAGAACCAACACAGAAAAGCTACAGTTGTCAGGGCTGGGAGCAGCAGTGTAGACCACATGTCACCCAGGATGTGAAGCCTCCACTCGACCCCATTTCTACATAGTCCTCACCACCACTCTCCAGGCTTTACTCAGAGGGATCGACTTCTTCCTCTGCCCAGGGGTCATCATTCAACACTGACAACAGTGGACTTCACCTGAGCCCTGTCCTGGACAACAGTGAAGCTTAGACAAACCCCTCACCCTTTGCAATCCTGAGAACAGCTCACTGCAAAGAACCACCACTCCCCGCAGGACTTACGACTCATGGTTTCCCTCCTTGATGACATGACAAGACCAGACACAGACCCTCCAAATTCCTATTCTTGGCCTCAGAAATGATCGGCCGAATGAGTTGTCCCCACTGACCAGTTAGTACAAAGTGCTTGGTGCCTAAACTTCCCACAAGTCCCTGAATTCTGGTGCACCCTCAGCCTGAGCTAGCATATGCCGGAAAATAGGCTGGTCTTGGATCAAACACCCTCTGACCTATTATCCGATCACGCTACACTGCCATCCAGTTGTTATTAAGCCTTGTTTACTCTTCTCTGTAAGAGAAAAACATGTTTTTCCTAGTCCTTGAGTTTAAGTCAAGCATTATTCCTATTGCAACTGTCCCCTGCCCCTATTTCAAAGGTCTCTTTCCCCCAACCTTAAAATAATTTTTTTGAATAATGTCTCTCCTTACTAAACCCATATATTTTATATACTTGACACCATGGACTGTGACAGGGTTCAGAAAACACTATGCCAAATATGGCACTTGGCATGTTTGTAACTGAAAATTTGGCACTTGTCCCTGAGGATGCATCAGAAAAACATGACAAGTGGTTTGGGGAGAAAGAAAGGGCGGTTTATTAATTTGCAGGCAAATGAAAATGGCAGACTCCCATCTTAAAGTACCAAATTTCCTAACTATAAGCAGAAATACAGAACTTGTAAAGGGAGGGTTTTCAGCTTCATGCCATGGTTGTTTAGCTATAGTTGAGGATTCTCATCTGGGAAGACAATCTCATGACCTCCACTGGGACAGTTTCATTGAGTCATCTCCTGTGGCACAAAGAACAAAGGACACTGCTCTGCCTCTCCTGACCACTGGCCTGAGGCAGGGATGTGGGTTTTAATTCTCAAAAACAGTGGGGAGGTTTTAGAGAGATAGCTTGTAATACATGTTGCCCTTGTTCAGGCCATTCCCTCTGTTACATGTTGAATATTTTAAGCTGAAGGAATTTGAGAAAAAAATCCAGGTGCAGGTGCAGGACTGTCTGACCTTCCCTTATCTCCTGAAGCAGGTCATAAGGCCCACACGTGAGAGGCACCTTCCCCATACCTGGGAGGAAGGAAAATACTTATATCCAGAGACAGGGAGTAGCGGGAGCTGAGAGGAATCCACATGAATAAGCTTCGCTAAATCCCCCCAGTTCACTATTCTTAGCTCACACCCTTCCGTCCTATCGCGCATTTCTATGACTTTCCACTCTACATCAAACCTCGTATAAAAACACTCAGCTTTAACCGTTTTGTCAGGTCTTCCATTTCCTTATGAAGGCTTCTGCAACATAAAACTTACATTAAATAAATTTATGTGCTCTTGTCTTGTTAATCTGTCTTTTGTGAGTCTAATTTACAAGGGTCCCAGCTGGAGAACCTGGGAGGGTGGAAGGAAAAATGTATTTTTCCCACTCCTACAACTGTAAAACCCCACTATGAACAAGAACTAAAATACAGTGGAATCAACTTTGTTCCTCTGGCCACTGTTTTCCAACACAATGGTGAAGGGAGGGGGCAGGGGTGAAGGGAGGGGGGCAGGGGTAAAGGAAGAAGGCGAAGATGGAAACCTGGGGCAAGGTAGGAAAAAAGTGAAACCCCCAGCCTGGAAGCCGGGAGATAGAAGTTGGGTCTGAATCCTCCCGGTTCTCTCCCTTCCACTCGTGATGGGAGCAGCCGGTGAAGCATGTACCCGCTCACCTGCAGATTCCCTGAATCCTTGCTGTGATCCTGGCACCTGCGGTTCAGCCACGGGACCCAGAATTGGCTCCAGCAATAAAGTGGAACAGATGACAGCCACAGGATGGCACCAAACACTGCCTGGACAAGGACAGATTGTATACCAGTGATGGACCATTGGCACTGCAGCCTTTGAGCTCAACTGGCTCATACATTCATTTCATTAACTACTCAATGACGCTAGCCTGCATTTTAATTTATCCAGTCCATTCATGGTGTTATGGTCTTAATAACTTGTATTTATTAAGTACTTTCTCAAAGGGCAATTCAAATAAACATAAATAAGGTACGTATCTTCAAGTAGTTTATGTTATTGGGGATCAAGATATGAATCTATAAAAATATGTGTGAAAAAAACACAGATTAAGATAGTGTATTTAGGGCCCCCTCCTTGAAATTTGGATCAGAAATTTTTAGAAATGTGGACAGGTAGAAGCTGGAGGTGGGTGGGAAAGGAGGGGCTATTTAAAAGCAGGGAAACAACGCTCTTTTGTCTGTGAGTGGAGACTAATGCTCCTTTCAGAGTTCCTTTCTTTTGGGAAAATCATTTGAATGATACTTTTAGTTATGCAAATGTAATGTAAAAAGACTGCAGAGATGAAGATGTTGGAGAAGCTGTGACTCAAAGTAGCTAAACTGCTGTGAACAATAACAATATGAAGAGTTGCCTTTGTTGCAGCTAAAATTGTGCATTTAGATGAGTTGTTTCATTAAAGCAATATTTCCCAATTTTTTTTTTTTTTTGAGACAGAGTGCCATGGTATCATCATAGCTCACAGTAACCTCACACTCCTGGGTTCAAGAGATCCTCCTGCCTCAGCTTCCTGAGTAGCACCACTCCTGGGTAATTTTTCTATTTTTTTTTTCAGTAGAGACTTTTTTTTTAGTCTCATCGTTGCTCAGGCTGGTCTGGAACTCCTGAGCTCAAGCAATCCGCCCCACTTCTGCCTCCCAGAGTGCTAGGATTACAGGCGTGAGCCACCGCGCCCAGCCTTATCAAACTTTTTAACAGACCCTCACTGAGAAATATATTTTACATTTTACATTGTGACTAAGAACACAAACACACACCTGTTTCACAAAACAATTTTCCTTATCACACACAGGTCTGTGATAATTTTTATTTCTATTTTGTTTAATTTTTAAAGATTTCTGTGGTTATTCATGAGATTGACTTCAAAAATAACACTGGATTACAATCTATAATTTTAAAACAACTTCATTAGAAAAGTGTTTCATTTCCAAATATGGATTTAGAATGCAACTTTCTTCTCATCCTTGCGGTAACAGACTCCCTTCTCCACCGAAACCTAACAAGTTCCTCTGAGCCTCTTTTTTTTTTTTTTTTTTGACTAGGTCCTATCTTTGGGCCTTGCTCTTAAGAGCCCAATTTTAGCAAAGATCTTGCTAAGTCAGGTTGGCCAGAACCTTCACCACTGAAATCTGATGGTCTTGGCCTGCCTTCGGCAAGAATCCTGTCCAGTCGGCAAGAATACAGCCATCCCTGGTGTTCCATCCACTGACCCCCCACCCTGCTCCTTGGCTGTAAATTCCCACTTTTCCACATCAAGCCCAGTTCTATACTGAGGTCTCTTTTGCCCCATCCTCAAAGCCCCTGATTAAAATGTGGCTTTGCCATTTAACCACTGTCCAGCTCTGGTTTTCTTCGACAGTGGAGATGCAAGTGTTCTTGTTCCAGCGGTTTCTTGAGGGAGACCCAGAAATGACGTGGAAACTGCAGGAGGGACATGCAGGGAAAATCTTCACTTGCCCCTGCCTGACACCCCATGAAATGGATCCAGATCGTGGCTTCAACCTGGAACGTGTGGCCAGTGTCAATGGAAATAATACAGAATGTTGACTGGCTGCTTCTGATCATTCACCAATTGTGCCTCGGGGATGTGTAGGCAGTTCCATACTGTGGGAAGGGGTAGACCCCAGGGCAGAAACAACGACTGCGAAGGAGGCATCAACTCTGAGGAGGGCAGAAATGCTGTGGGGGCTCGAGACAGAGGTGCAACGTAAGAGTCCCCGGAAAGGAGTCTGAACCTGTGGTCTCAGAGAGTAGCCTTTCCCGGAAGCATTTTAGTTTATTTCTCCTTGTACTTTCCTTCTTATATTCCTGAAATTTCCATAAAGTCGTGTCAGAATTTGCAACCTGATATTCCTTATGCCGTGTGAAATTATTTCAGGGGTCTCCTGCATGCTTGGAATGGAGCTAGAGAGCTCAGAGCCGTGCTGGTAGCTGCAGCCAGGGAGACTGCAGTAGCAGTGACTGCCGCCACACAGGCTGCAGGGACCTGCTGCCGCAGTCACCTAGGAAAGGCCAGGCCATGGGCTACGAGGTGGCGTCATGGTGGCTTGATGAGAAGCCAAAAGGAGACCCAAAGGCCGTGTTCTTCAGCACATGGAGAACTCCGGGATCTAACTGGGGCAGTGGGTTTCTATACTGGAAGCAGGGCCCTTGAATCATGGTAATTTGTACAGTGAAATTTAATTCATTGATTCATTTATTTATTTTTTTTTTTTTGAGATGGGGTCTTACTCTGTTGCCCAGGCTGGAGTGCAGGGATGTCATAATAGCTCACTGCAGCCTCAAACTCCTGGGCTCAAGAGATCCTCCTGCCTCAGCCTCCTGAGTAGCTGGGACTACAGGAACATGCCACCACACCCAGCTAATTTCTCTATTTTTTGTAGAGATGGGGTCTTGCTATTCCCCAGGCTGGTCTCGAACTCCTGACCTCAAGCAATCTTCCTGCCTTGGCCTCCCAGAGTGCTAGGATTACAGGTATGAGCCACTGCGCCCCACCTACACAGTGAAATCTAATGTTATTGTATTTATACTTACAAGCTGGTGAAAAAAATCTGAGCTCTATGGTTCTCTTGTCTTGATGCCAGGTAAATAGTGCTCTCCGAGGTTAGAAATGCATGGCAGGCCAGCCTACCTCGGAGTCAGACTGCTTCAGGTGTCCTTCTGCGGGAAGCACAGGGAAAAACTGCTTCTCCAAGGGACGCCTATTCGACACAATACGAGAGGCAGAGTCCCATGATGAAGACAAATGTGACTGCAGACGTGCAGCAGTGCAGGCTACCGCACTTTCCAGAACATTTACTACTATCAGCATTATCATTAGTGCCTGTTTACGCTGTAGGTCAAAAATAGAAAACACAAAGGATATAAAACCTCTCTGTGTTTTAGCTTCAGGTGCTGAGCTTTGAAAGTAAAACCAAATCTCTAATAGATAAGTTTCCAATTTAAGCATTTGTGGTCTGAGTTCACAATAGGTTACTAATTGAGCTCAGGGGAAAATATTCAAGGCTCATTTCTGCGGGAAATCCTAAATACACAGTAAAGGAGAAAGTACCAAGAGCTTTATTGGAGATTTTTGAAACTCTCCTTTCTAGTAATGTGGTCTGGATTGTTTGGACCAACGCTCCCACTGAGAACAACTAAGTAATAGATTAAAAACATTTCAAGTCTTACACAGCGCTGATGATGTGACAGGTGGGAGGAATCGTCAGGATAAAGTCAAAGAATCTGGGGACTAAGGGAGGACAGAGGCCATTTTTGCTTTGGGAGCATTTGTCTCCCCAAGAACATTTGAACTTTCTTCCAGATGGTCCTATGGCCTGTGGGAAAAAAAAAACGAAGCCCAGAAACACACTAGTCGTGGAGTCCAGGAGGTGACCTGTACTCAGTAAGCTGGGACCTCAAAAAGCCATCCTCTCAAAGTAAGGGTAAGCGAAAAATAAACCCCTTTCATCTCAAACTCCAAGGGATTTCTAGGGAAGTTGCCTCTTTCTAAGGTAGTAAAGGGAGGGGCTACTGTCCCTGAGATGGTGGCCTCAAGAGAGGCTGGCTCTTTGTAGAGCCGAAACCAAATCCACATCACCGGAGTCGCTGAAAACACCTTCCTAGATCATGAATTTAATTTAAAGTGTTTGAGAATGAAAAGTTCTCTTAGGCACCCTACATGTAAGTGCTGCCTTCCTTACCTTAGGCCTCACAGAACACTCATAAGAAACTTTCCAAAGAAAACACAAAGACGCTCATAAGGAAAGAGAAAACCATGAGCAAACAGCATCAAAAACAAAACAATGCACAAAGAGATCCGTCAACATTTCTTGTGGTAGATATAGCTTAGATTACAAAACAGATTATTCTATGTAAAAGGGAAAACAAAAGACAAATGTGCCCAAAAAAAGGAAACTGTGAAAAGTAATCCAGCATACTTACAAAAATGCCAAATAGAAATTCTGAAAATGAAGATTAGATTGCGATCTTTGAAATACAATAACTTAATAGATGGAGTTAAAAACAAGACATAATGAAGAGCAAATAACTGATCTGGAAAATACATCAGAGGAAATTGCATAGAAAGCAGAGTACACAAATAAAAAGATGGAAACCTGGGAGAGAAGTTAATAGATAAATAAGATTTTTTAAAAATACAGTATATATTTAATTTGAGTTCCCGAGAAAAAGGAGAGAAAAGGGCAGAGTCCCTGTGTGAAGATGATGGCTGAGAAATTTCCAGACACAATGAAAGGCATTCAAGAATCTCTGCAATTTTTTTTTTTAATTTTATATCTAGGGCCCAGTGGTGCACGTCTGTAATCCTAGCACTTTGGGAGGCCAAGGTGGGAGGATCCCTTGAGGCCAGGAGTTTAAGACCAGGCTGGGCAACACAGCTAGACTCCATCTCTACAAAAAATAAGGAAATAAAAATAGCCAGGATTGGTGGCACACACCGGTAGTCCCAGCTACTCAGGAAGCTAAGGCAAGAGGATCACTTGTTGCCAGTTCAAGGCTGCAGTGAACTGTGATTGTGCCACTGTATTTCAGCCCAGGAGACAGAGTGAGATGCTATCTCAAAAACAAACAAACTAAACTAAAATTTTATATCTAAAGACATTCCAGTAAAAGTACAGCAGATCAAAGACAAACAGAATATCTTAAACACAGCCAAAGAAAGGAGATATGGTTTCCTCCAAAGGAACAAAAATTAGCTCTAACATTGACTTGTCAGCAGCAACAATGGAAATCGGGACTTACTGAAATCAGACGTTCACTTTGCTGAAGGAAAAGTACTGCTAATCTAGAAAGTCTATGACCAGAAAATCAACCAATTGAAAGTTAATTTTGTTTTCAAATAATATTAACATTAACAAACTTTTGCTAAGATCAATCATGGAAAAGAGGAGTCAGGATAACCAACACCAGGCATGGAGGAAGCCATAGACGACAGGTCAGCACACCGCAGCTTGTCCACTTGCTGCTCATTTTGTAAATAAAGCATTATTCAAACACAACCATGTCCAGTCATTTATATATTGTTGATGCTGTTTGCACAACGCAGAGGCAGAACTGATTGTGACAGAGACCCAGAGACCACATGGCCCTCAAGCCTAAATATTTAATATCTTGCCCTTGAAGAAAAATGAGAAAACTAAATGTATTACAATGAATCTCACAAAGAAGATGTTGTGTGAAAAAAAGCAAAACCCAAGACAATACACAGAATCCCAACTCCACTGTGCAAATTTCACAAGTAGACCAAAATATACACATATGGCATAAAGGTGCATAGGCAAGTGGTAAAACTGTAAAAAGAGTAACTATCACAAGAGTCAAAAGAGTAGTTACATCCAGTGTGAGGGAAGATACAACATTATCAGGGAAGAGTCTTCGGCTGTGTGTTTGGAAAGGGTGTCCTCTGATGATGGGAATATTCCATGTCGTGACCCGGCTGGTGGTTATAAATAGTTGGCTTTATGATTATTCATTAAACTGTACATGTATGTTTTCTGCACCATCATGGACAGACAGAATTTTGTCCTTTCTCCAATTCATATGTAAGAGCCCTTACCCCCAATGCATTTGGAGAGAAGGTGTTGAAAGAGGTGATTAAGGTTAGACGAGGTCATTACAGTGGAGCCCTAATGCAACATGATTGGTGTCCTTAGGAGAGGAAGAGACACCAGGGATGTGTGTGCACAGAACAGAGGCCGTCTGAGGACACTGTGAGCATCTCTGAGCCAGGGAGAGAGGCTTCAGGAGAAACTGATCCATCTGGCACCTTGATCTTAGACTTTCTGCCTCCAGAACTGTGAGAAAATAAATTTCTGTTGTATAAGGGACCCCAGTCTGTGACATTTTGTTATGGCAACCCTAGCAAACTAATACATGCACTTTCCTGTTCATATATTAAATTTCACAATTTTAAAAAATCGAGATTTTCTACAAATTTTATATACATTTCACACAAAGAGAAAGTTATGTGGTGTCCTTTTCTAAATATAAGCCTGTTTACCATTAAGTTCCAGGAACCCCTGCTTGCATGGCCCTGGAAGTAGTCCTAGACATTTGTCCACGTGGTCATATGGTTTTGTAAAACTTGCAAAACTAACGTAACTATAACCTATTAAGACCGACCTACTTCATCCTGTCCCTTGCGGTTGTTGGGTTGTGTTGGAGTGGCTGTGGTATTTGGGGGAAATGGCAGGAGACAGTTTTTTTCGGTATATATTTAGGGGGATATATTTTTTGGTTTCCAGTCACTTCTGGGAATAGTTAAGATATTGTTAGCCATCTGGAGCCTTAGTTTGTATCATGATATGAATGTTGGTGTCATAATATAAAAGTGCCCACCATGGGAGATAAGTGGATAATGAAAGAGAAAGAAGTGGGAAATGTTCAAGCTACAAGCTATCCTAGGGGAATTTTTTTCTAACCATTCCCTCCACAAAATTATAAGGCAGAGGATTCTGTTTTCACAACACCTAGTAAAAACAGAAGCTGTTTCATGTCAAGAACATTTTCACAGGCAACATATACAATTATAAAAGCATCACGCATTTTTTTTCTTTTTGATGGAAATTGTGCAAAATAGAATTCATCAGCATTCTTATTTGCAAGGCTTAAACCTCTATGAATAGTACAAATAGCAACTTCATTTGCAATAGCTCACATATGAAAAAACTTGATAGAAGATTCTCAAATTTGACATCTTAATAATTGATATGACATTACCAACACTGAGCTTTGAGGCAAAAAGAAACTTTTCTAAACTATCAATAATAAATATTTTTGATCAATGATGCTGGTTATCTATTTTCTATACAAATGAGATTATTTAATAAATCCTTATCATATGGAAAAAAGCAATCAAATAATATGCAGCAAAAAATGCAAAAAAGTCATTACATAAGTGTGTCAGGCTATTCATTATTAGTCATTATTTTTTCTGAATTTTGTAATATCTTTAACGTTACATACATTTGTAATTTGTAGGATTTATTTTCTCATTCTAAATGAATAGTCATGGCTGTATCAAATTTGCTTTCATAATGTTGTTTTTTAAAGAGTGTCTCCCAAATTGTGTAAGCTTGAGGCCCCGTAAAACCTGGATCTGCCCAAATCTAAACCACCAGGTATTCGTCTGCTGATACTTCCTTTCTTCTCTGATGGTCTTCCCTGTGCTAAGGTATATTTTTTCTGTAGCTCTATCTTCTCATATTTTACACAGTAATCCTATTTGTGAAATTACTGTTACTAATTGATTAGCTTCACATTGGCTAGCGTTACCCTTTCTCTGAAAAGAACTATTTTCTACCTACTCAGTTTCAAAGATCTGACCTTCAGTTTTATTTCCCACAGCAAAGCAGTTTTAAGCTCTTAGTAATTTCAACCTTGTGAGTCTTTGACCTGATGCGCCGGTGTTTTAATGGCTTTGATGTCTTCTTGCTGTTCTCTAACAAAATAATTTCCTGCGTCTCATGTTTTTATGCTACTTTCGTTCACTTGCTACCTCAGTCTAATCATTTTGAACACGCTTTTAGCTTTTATTTCTGTCTGTTTTCATCATCTTCTTTCGGAATATTTCATTTTCTCAGTAAACGAAGTTATTTAATGGCCACAATCCCAAGATTCTAGTTAAAAACTCAGAGGTTGAAGCAGGTACAGGGGTAGCCTCCATTTAGACCTGTCAGTCAAACACAGTTTAATCTGCTTTTCTCTGCATGCTTGAAATGGTGCCATGGCAGAGAAAACAGCTCTACAAGCTACTGGGTTTTCTCACTTGAGAATAACAAAGTCTTCAAGATCATTTAGTGATGAAGTTAATCTACCACATACAGACATTTAATCAAACTGTCAAGAACTTGGCATCTGCGTTCTTTTATTGTTTCTCAGTACTCTGTGCCCAGTGCTGTGTTAAGGGCTATGGTAGGAATTTAAGAAATAATATGATATTTGCTTTCAGGAGGTCATGGCATATTCAGAATGAGTGGTGTGTACGTATCAAGCAGCTAAAAATGGTACAATCTAGCATCAAGGTGGCAGGCAGGAGACAAAGCTAGTTATGAACTGAAGCCTTATAATAAATAAATTTAGATTAATAAACAGGTTTGGAATAGATTTCTGAAATGAACTTGAGAAAATAAAATAATACAATACATTTGCTATCAAATTGAATAGTATTGACAAATTACTCATCTTTCCACATCCAATGCAGAAAGCTCCTATACCCAGAAGTCTTTCCAGCCCACCTGGTCAAAATGAATCACTCCATTCTCTGCAGTTTCTTCGCCTTTATCCTTCTCCTGAAGCACTTGCCAAACTCAGACATAGATAACTGACTATGACACAGGGCAGCCGTCTTCCAACTTGACTGAAGTGCTGCCTGGTGCTGGATTCATCTTTATCCCTGGACCCTACACGTGGGCTTGCAGTCATAAAACAAATAATGGACACATTGATATTGTGTAATAAATAGACTCTGCTCGTTGCAGTGACTGAAACTCAAGGATAAAAAGTTTAATCTAAAATTAAACGTTCTGGCTCATGTAACAGAGAAGTGCACGAGTGAGTCTGGCATTATCCAGGCCTTGTTCAACATGGTCAGACATTATAATTTGTATGCTTCCTCTTGCTTCTCTCTTTCAAATATGCCCGCTGGTGTACACTCTTCATTGAAATAAATATGACCAATTGTTTTTACAGCTCAGGAACCCCGTCAAAGAGTGTTTTTCTCACAGGTCCATAAATCACTCGGGGTGGATTCTGAGGGGCTCGGTGTGGGTCAGGAACCACTCTGGCTCCAGTCACAGGTTTGCAGGAATGGGTGAGCTGCCGTGATGAACCAGGGCTGGGGTCTTGTTCCCATCTGTGGCAAGGGATAAGGTGGAAAGCATGGTTACTAGGATGGGAAAAACTACATGGGTTAGGGAAAAGACAGCTGGGATGACCAAAACAAAAGATGTCTTCTCCAGAAAGGGAAAGTAGGCTAATTGATTTCAGCCAAAAGTTAAGAGTTCAGACTTGTACAGTAGATAACAGGCATGCAACAGTCTCTTAATATTGGGAAGGACCTGTTGAAAATAAAATGGTGAAACCATTATAACGGTTATAATGTGCACTATGGATTAGAATGGGGGA
The DNA here is from genome assembly GCA_028533085.1 of Varecia variegata. Taxonomy (NCBI): domain Eukaryota; kingdom Metazoa; phylum Chordata; class Mammalia; order Primates; family Lemuridae; genus Varecia; species Varecia variegata. Next base: position 2,062,557 of record CM052451.1, on the reverse strand, counting down.
GACAATAAGACAGAGATATCAAAATTATAACCTGAATATGAAGATTTGTATGACTTGATTATTCTGCAGTCAACGGAGATGGAGAGCTGTCCATTTAAAAAGCATCAAGGGAAGATAAGCAAGATTAGGTGACTAAGAACATATGTGATAAGAAGGGAAATAATCCATGCTGATTTAAAAATTTTGCCTTTGACAGATATTTGGAAAGAGGGGAGGGGAATATGTTTTGTTTTCAATAAAATATCTCATTTAATTAGATGGACGGCCAGATGTCTTAAAGTGCATGTCCTTTGAACAGCATGGAGGACAGAGTTTTGGCTAGAGTGGAAGGTGACAGGTAGAATAATAGAGGACACGTTATCAGTATTACTTCGATAGTTGAGGCCATGACATTGAATGAAGACACTTTCTGAAAAAGCCAAGGAATATGAAACAGAAAATTGCTGTTGGAGTTCACCCCAGGGAGATCAGTTTGAGTGGGGAAGAGGAGAAAGACGCCCAGTTGCAAGGTTCAGGGAGGAGGCGAGGCAGTGAGAGTTTAGACTGCTTGGCTACGTTTGGCTCTAGGGAAGAAGTTATGAAGATGGTTGCCAATGTCAGCAAAGTCACACTGAAATGACATTTTGGTAAGAGACAGTGATGAAAAAGACCAAAGATTAACATCATAACAAGCATCCTTACTGGAAGGGAAGGCTGGGAGTCAGAGCCAAAAGGAAGGCTTATGCCACGTAGACTGACTCTGTAGAGGAGAAGAAGGAAGATGTTCTGTCACCATCTGCTGACACTGTCACTGTCGGGGGAGGGTATTAGCTGAAAAGGGTTAAGAGTTTGGAAAAATTCCAAAACTTTTATAAGAAAGGCAGTTGTATTCCTCTGCAGTTCTGCAGAGTACGAATAGTATGCAAGGGCTGCTCGCGAATCTCCTGAAGGGAGACACAGAGAGGGCTTGTTAAAGCTGACTTTGAACAGGACAGAGTCACACTAATGGCTTTGCCCAGTGTCTGAAGCAAGCCTCTCCTTGCCCGCGTACCTACCCCCAACCACCCCTGTGTAGGCTACACGGAAGGGGTAAGGTGACTGTTATCTTATGAGCACCTAGGCAACAACTGATCACAATTAGCTGATGAAGAGAGCCAGGCTTCCTGAGTTTGAATTCCAGGTTCATCCCTGGATAGTCCTGTGCCCTTGGAGGAGTTTCTTAACCTCCTCAGATTGCCCAGCTGTAAAATGGAATGCTAATGTTAACCTGTGTGATAGGGTTGATGTTAAAAATAAACGAATTACTACATCTACAGTTACTACATGTAAAATGCTTACAAGAATGCCAGGCTCATATTATAGAAAGGGTAAATGCTAACTATTATTTTTATATATCTCTGCATTGGGATTTAAAGAAAGAAAAGTCTTGGATAATTAAAGAGTAATCTAAGATGTGATAAGATCTCAATGAACTGGGCTTTAAAAAAGCATGAATATGTTATGAATATATTATTCGTATTTTTAAATTCTCATCTAATATAGTCTTGTGTTTTTACAACAAATATATTTATTTTTCATATTTATTTACACAAAGATTTATTATGGAATTCATTTAGAGAACAAGCATTATGAAGTATAATACATAACTCCAGAATGTTCACCTTAGTTCATTAATTTGCTCATTATTGATTAATTCACTTATTCATTTACTGATTCAATTAATATTTGTATCAAGTTTCTACAATTGCATAGTCATCTGTCTACCTTCATGAAAACCACATAAAGAGGATTAATTACCGAGTTATGAATAGAAATGTATGCAGTTTTGTTGCCTGTAAGAGAATTTTCTTTACAATGTCATCTAAGATTGCATTTTTTTGTGAAATTGAAGTGTGTGACTTCATTTTTACCTATTTGAAGGAAATTTTGTTATGTAATACAAGGCCATCTTGGAACATTGCAAGGAAGAAAAGTGTTCCTTATATTCTTTTAGGCCGGGCACAGTGGCTCACTCTGCAATCCTAACACTCTGGGAAACTGAGGCAGGAGGATAGCTTGAGGTCAGGAGTTCGAGAGACCAGCCTAAGCAAGAGCGAGACCCCCATGTCTACTAATAATAGAAAAATTAGTTGGGCTTCGTGGTGCACACCTGTAGTACCAGCTACTCAGGAGGCTGAGGCAGGAGGATCAGGAGTTTGAGGTTACTGTGAGCCAGGCTGACGCCGTGGCACTCTATTCAGGGAAACAGAGTGAGACCCTGTCTCAAAAAAAAGAAAAAAATGTATGTTCTTTTTAAAGTCAAGTTTATTGAGTTATAATTTACAACAGTGAAACTCGCCTTTTTTGGTCTACAATTTTATAAATTTTGATAAGTGCATACAGTTGTGTAACCACCACCATAATCGAGCTATAGAATATTTCTATCACCTCCCAAATTTTCCCTGTGCCCATTTGTGTAGCTAATCCCCTCCTCTAGCCATAGCTGCTGGCAAACCCTGACATGTTTTCATTCCCAATTATTTTGATATTTCTGGAATGGCATATAACTGTAATCATAAGCATATAGCTGTTTGATCTTAGATTTTTTCACATAGCATTGTACATTTGATTCTATGCTAAATTACTACCAGTAGTTCATTTTTTTAAATGTATGATTTTATTAGTATTTAATCTTACAAATCTACAATTTATTTGTTTGTGCTCTAGTTGATGAACATATGGATTATTTCTAATTTTGGCAATAAAGCCACTAGAAAAATTTGTGCATGGTTTTTCTGTGAATACAGTCAGTCTTCCATTTCCAGGATTCCGAATTCATTGATTCAACCAACTATAGATTGAAAATATTTTTTAAAAAATAACAATACTGTCAGATCTGGAGCCGAGAGGGAGACACGCGAAGCCTCATGTGTAGCAAATGCTGTTTTATTTTGAGCATCTGGGTGCAGATGGGTGGAGGCCAAAGAGTGTCCACCCCGAGGGAGGGGAAGCCTTGGGTTTTACAGAGGGTTTCTCCAGGGGGAGTGAGTAGCACCTGCAGAGATGGGGGCGGGGTAGCTTCGTCCTTACCAGCGGGGATAGGAATACTGTCAGCGTGGCTGCAGCTGCCTGTGGTCAAAGTTAGATTTACAACCTCAGACTCTCCAGACTCCTGCGGCTTTTGTTTTACAGCCTTTATGATATTTTTTGGGTTCGCACCCTAAGTAAACCTAACAAATGCAATAAAAATACAAATAAAAAAGCAATAAATATAACAACTATTTACATAGCATTTACATTGTGCTAGGTATTATAAGTAATCTAGAGGGTGTGCATAGGTTATATGCAAATACTACACCATTTTATACAAGGAGCGTGAGTATCTGTGGGTTTTGCTGTCTCTGAAGGTCCTGAACCCGTTCCACACGGACAGCGGGGGATATCTGTGTATGTTCCTATTTCTCGTGGATGAATACTTAGGAGATTATTGGGTCATATGATAAGTGAGTGTTTAACTATAAATTGCCAAACTGTTATTTGAATTGGTTGTATCAATTCTGCATTCCCAGTATGAAAATGTATGAGAATTCCAGTTGTCTTGTATCTTTGCAGGTACTTGTTATTGTCAGGTTTTTTTTTTT
>CM052451.1:2036530-2058458 GCA_028533085.1 Varecia variegata | reverse complement strand
GACTCCCTTGATTCTGCTCTCTTGCCTGATAGCTCTCGCAAGGACTTCCAGTACTATGTTGAAAAGTAGTGGAGACAGTGGGCAGCCTTGTCTGGTTCCAGTTCAAAGTGGGAATGCTTTCAGTTTTTCCCCATTCAGTATGATGTTGGCTGAAGGTTTGTCGTATATGGCTTGAATCATTTTTAGATAGGACCCGTCTATGCCTATTTTGTTAAGCGTTCTTATCATAAAAGGGTGTTGTATTTTGTCAAATGCTTTTTCTGCATCTATTGAGAGGATCATATGGTCTTTGATTTTGCTTCTTAACATTATCTCCTAAAGAGCCCAATTTATCTATTTTTTCCTTCTATAATTTGTGCTTTATGTTTTATCTAAGAAATATCAATATTTGCCTTACTCAAGGTTGCAAAGAGTTTTTCTGTTTTCTTCTAGAAGTTTTAAAGTTTTAGTTTTTACCTTTAGGTCTATGATCCATTTTGAGTTAATTTTTTAATATGATGCTAGGTAAGGGTCAAGGGTCATCATTGCAGATACAGATATCCAATGCTTTGAACAGAAAAATCTTTCTCCTCTGAATTGCTTTGATATCTTTGTCAAAAATGAAGCAACCATATTATTTGGGGTGCATTTCTAGATCCTCTTTTCTTTTCTTTTTATCTGTGTACTATTGCTGTGGCTGTAACACACTGTCTTAGTAACGGTAGGGTTAAAGTCAGTCAGGTAGTGTGAGTCCTGTAACTGATCTTTTTTCTTGTAGTTATTCCAATTCCATGGGGTTTCCACATAAATTTTAGAATCAGCTTATTTCTACAAAATAAAAGCCTGGTGGAATTTTGGGATTGCATTGAATTTGTAGGTAAATTACCGGAGAAATGACATAGTAACAATATTGAGTCTTCTAATCTGTGAGCACAGTCTAGCTCTCCATTTATTTAGTCTTTTTGTATTTCTTTCATCAATGCTGTATAGCTTTTACCAAATTATATGTATTTTGTTAGATTTATCCCTCTGTCACATTTTTGGCATTATTATAAGTAATACTTCAAAATTTCAATTTCTAATTGTTTATTGCAAATATATAGAAATACAATTGACTCTGTATGTAGTCCTTATGTCCTGCAACCTTACTAAACTCAATTGTTAGTCCCGGCAGTTTGGGTGTAGATTCTTTGTCCTCATAATTTTCTCTGAGAAAATTATGTCCTTTGTGAATAAAGCCAATTTAATTCTTTTCAGTTATAATACGTATGCTTGTTCTTTCTGTTTCTTGCTTGTTACATTGTCTTGGTCTTCCATGACATGTTGAAAGGTTCTGGGGTAGGAATGACATTCTTACCTCATTCCTGGTCTCAGGGGAAAACATTAAGCCTTTCACCGTTAAGTGTGGGCTGTATCTGTAGGTTTTTCATAGGTACCCTTTATAAGGTTGCAAATGTTCCCTTTAAGTCCTACTTTGATTAGGGATTTTTGCATGTTTTACTTGGTTTTTAAACCATGAGTAGACGATAAATTTTGTCAAATGTTTTTTTGCCTCAATTGAGATGATCATATTTTTTTCTCCATCAGTATGTTAACATGATGAATCCTATTGACTGATTTTCAAATGTTGACTTAATCTTGCATTTATATGTTAAATTCCACTTTATCAGGTTATAGCATTGTTTTTATATGTTTCTGAATTTGATTTGATAATTTTTTTTAGATTTTTTGCATCAGTATTTACAAGGGATATTGGTTTTATAGCACTGTCAAAGATATATAGTGAAATTCACATATGTACTTTTAAATTTTCTTGTAGCCACATTAGAAAGTACTAAAAAGTAACAGCCAAAATGAGTTTCTTTTTGAGGCGGGATCTTGCTGTTACCCAGGCTGGAGTACAGCGGCTATTCACAGGTGCGATCACAGTGCACTATGGCCTTGAACTCCCAGCCTCAAGTGGTCCTCCCACCTCAGCCTCCTGAGCAGCTGGGACTACAGGCATGTGCAGTCATGCCTTGCCAAAATTAATTTTAATAATGTATTTCATTTAATCTAAATGTTATCAATATTTAAAATTTTATAATCAATGTAAATAACAATGAAATATTTTGTGTTTTTCATACTTAGTGTTTGAAATCTGGTTTTTATTTTATACTTACAACACATCTGCCTCTGAACTAGTTATGTTTCAGGTGCAAAATAGGTGCATGTGGCTATTGGCTACCATATTGCATAGTGCAGGTGTATAATTTTCATTTCCTAGATGTCTTTGTCTCATCTCAGTATCAGGGTAATGTTGGCTTCATAAATGATTTGGAATGTGCTTCCTCCTCCTATATTTTTTTTCAAGAATTTCTGTAGCGTTGGTATCATTTCATCCTTAAGTATTTTTATAAAGTTTGCCAGTTAAGCCATCTGGGACTAAAGGTTTTTTGTTGTTGCTGTTGAAAGTTATTTAAATGTGAATTCAATTTCTTTAATAAGTATAGGACTTTTCCAGTTATCTATTTCTTCTCTATTGAGCTTTAGTAGGAATTCAAGAAATTTTCCATTTCATCTAAGTGTCAGATTTATTGGCAAATAGTTGTTCATAATGTCCCCATAATATCCTTTTAATATCTGTAGAATTTATAGTGTTGTCACTTCTTTCATTTACAATATTGATAATTTTTCCTTTGCTTTTTTTTAATAGACTTTTTTAGAGCAGTTTTAAGTTCACAGCAAAACTGGGAGAAAGATACAAAGACATCCCATATACATCCTTCACCCCTCCCATGCATACCCTCCCCCCATTATCAATATTCCCTACTGGAGGGGTGCATTTGTTACAATTAATGAATCTACATTGACACGTTGTTAGCATGCAAAGATCATAAATAATTTGCATATCAAAGTTCATTATTGCTGTTGTACATTAGATTATTTGGAAAAAATATATGACATGTATCAACCATCATAATATACAAAGTGGTTTCACTGCCCTGAAAATCCTCTGTGCTCTGTCTACACAGCCCTCCCTCCCTCTTAATACCGGTAACCACTGATCTCTTCACTCTTTTCATAGTTTTGACTTTTCCAGAATGTCATATAGATGAAATAAAACAGTATATAGCCTTTTCAGACTGGCTGCTTTCACTTTGTAACATGGATTTCAATTTCTTTCATGACTTTTATGGCTTCATAGCTCGTTTCTCTTTAGTACTGAATAATACTCCATTGTCTTGATGTGCCACAGTTTCTTTACCACTTACCTACTCAGGGACATCTTGGTTCCTTCCAGGTTTTGCAATTATTAATAAATCTACTATAAACATCTGTGTGCAGGTTTTTGCCTAGACATAAACTTTCAACTCATTTGAGTAAACACCAAGGAGCATGAATGGTGGCTCATATAGCAAGAGTGTGTTTAGTTTTGCCAGAAACCACCAAACTGCTTTCCAGGGTTCCTGTACCATTTTGCATTTCCACTAGCAATGAATGAGAGTTCCTGTTGCTCCACATCCTTGACCGCATTTTGTAATGTTAGCATTCTGGATTTTGACCATTCTAATAGCAGGATTGCATTGCTGTTTTAATTTATGTTTCCATGATGACATATGAAGTGGAACTTGTTTTTACATGCTTATTTGCCATTCGTATGTCTTCTTTGGTGAGGCCTGTTGAGTTCTTTGGCCCATTTTTCAATTGGGTTGTTTTCTAAATGTTGAGTTTTACCAGTTCTTTGTATAATTTGGATAACTGTCCTTTACCAGATATGTCTTTTGCAAATATTTTCTTTCAATATATGGTTTGTCTTTTCAATCTCTAGACAATGTCTTTTATGGAGGAGGAATTTTTAATTCTAATGAAGTCCAACTTATCAATTCTTTCTTTCATGGATCATGACTTTTGTGTTATGTCAAAAAAGTTATTACAAAACCCCATAACATCTAAATTTTCTCCTGTGTTATCTTCTGGGAGTTTTTTAGTTTTTCACTTGACATTTTGGTCTGTGATCCATTTTGAGCTAATTTTTGTGAAAGATGTAAAGTCAGGATCTAGATTCATTTTTTCACAGGTAGATGTCCAGTTGTCCGAGCACCATCACTGAAAAGACCGTCTTTTCTCCACTGTGTTGCCCTTGCCCCTTTGTAGAGAGCAGTCGAATGTATTTGTGTGGATTTACTTCTGGGATCTCTGTTCTCTTCCACTGATCTGTTGGTCTGTTCTTTCACCAACACCGCACGGTCTTACTTTCTGTAGCTTTGTAACAAATCTTGATGTCAGGCAGTGTCAGTCCTCCGACTTTGTTATGCTCTGTCTGATGTCAGTTAGAATTAGATAAATGATTATAATTGAATCACAAAGTTAATTAATATGATTTTTAACTGGGCATATAAGTGTTCAAAAATTAAAACATTGTGATGATTATATATTTTATTTTATTTTCCTGTGGAAACTTGTCATTCTTTTGTAAATATAGCATTTTGTAACCGTTTTTGTTGACTATTCACAGGAGGTAGAGAAAGCAAAATTGAATTTTAAAATGCTGTTTCTCCTTGGCATTACACCCAGCCAGGTGAAAAGTGGAACACCGATTTAAGAAAGCCAGTTGGGTGTCTGAATAATGCCACACAGCACGTGTTTGACAGGGTTGCCTCCATTATGTGTTAACCACTTCTAAGAAGAAATAGGCTTAATGTTGTTGGAGTAAACTGATAGAATAAATTAACCGTTTGCCTTGACAGTGATAATTCATAACCTCAGTTTCTCTTCTATAAATCCCAGTTTCAATACCTTTCTCTGTTTTTCTGATATTGCAACAGAATATTATGCAAATATAAATCACACTGGATTGGTATATTTCCTTAGCAGCAAAAGCAATGTTCTTGCTGGAAAGATAAGTGAAAATGCCTCTAATTATCCTTTACTACACAGCAGTCTAAGAAAAAATATCAGGCTGCAAAAAGAAACCGTCAACTAGACCTATATGTTGAGAAATAAATTGTTCATTAAATTCATGGAGGACAAAATGGTTAATTACTTTATAGCCCGATGTTCCTGGTCTTTTCTGATTTGAGATGTATTTGGGACATTTAAGTGATACAATCATCATCTGTATCTTTCACACATCTGAGAGATTCCAACCAAATAATGACTCTAGGATAATTGAGAAACAATTCTAAGATATAAAAGTCAGAAGTCAATACCACAGATGAGACGCTAAAATGAACACCAGTGAGGGACAACTGTAAATTTCCATAGCCATCTGTTTTTTCTGCTTCTTCCAATTTTTAAATCAAAGGATAGAAGATATACAATAATGCTTAGCTTTAGAATTTTTAAAGAGTTAATTAAAATGTGCCTATTAGGTCCTTCTTTCTTCATGGATGTGTCAGTTTGAGAAAAGGTTTTATATATCAAGAAAAAAATAAGACATGAAGAAAGGAAGCTATATATGTTCAGGAATATTGTATAACCTTCCACTGCAGTAGAAATTTTATTCTATTTTCTAGGTACAAATGAAGAGATTTTGCTGACTTTTTTTTTTTTTTTTTTTCAGAAACAGGGTCTCACTCTGTCATCCAGGCTGGAGTTTAGTGGCATAATCACAGCTCACTGCAGGCTCAAACTCTTAGGCTCAAGTGATCCTCCTGCCTCAGCCTCCCTAGTAGCTGGGACTACAAGCACATGTCACCCTAAGCCTGGCTAATTTTTTAAAAATTTTTTGTAAAGATGGCGGTCTTGCTGTGTTGCCCAGGCTGGTCTTGAACTCCTGGCCTCAAGCAATCCTCCTGCCTTATCCTCCGAAAGTGGTGGGATTATAGGAATGAGCCATCATGCCCAGCCTCTATAATGTGTTTTTTTTTAAGTCTTAACATTATTCCCAACTATCTTATATCAAATTATTATGTCTGACACATGAGATAAATTTGTAACAGATTTTTCATTCATGCATAATTAAACAGTCTTTCACAAATCGTTTATAGGTAGTTTAGTATGGAAAAGACTTCAGGATCATTACCTTCAGTAACCCAAATGGCTATTGACAACCATTTGTCATTGACATCCTAATACGTCCTACCCTACAGGTCATGAGCTGCCCTATCTATTTTGTATCCAATCTCGATAAATAACTGCACTGGTTCTTCCCACAGCTTACTACCTTACATGCACTATTGCTTCTTATGGATTTATTTATAGGCACATAACATCCTTGCAGTCATTTCACTTAAGTAGTATCTATAAAAAATAAGTTGTGCTGAATTGCTTCAATAAACCTTAGCTACCTCATGATAGGAGAACTTCTGGCTTCATAGATTGGTCAAATTAATGACTTAAAAAAATTGTTTGAGTATGTATTACTTTCTAAGATACTCTATCCTCTAAGACTTATCTGGGATGATCCAAGGAAGCCCAGGGTAGGATTGCACATGCACAGGTAAGGACTTGAGGTTTAGGCTGTACGTTATTTAATTTATACACAGTGTTTTTAGTTTATTTTTTTAACTCTTACTCTACATGGCTTTTTTGTTTGTTTGTTTGTTTGGGGTTTGTTTGCATTTATTTTTAATACCTGGTTGGGTCTCGAGTAAAATCAACATCCAAACGAACACCACAGGTGCTGTGGGGGAGACAAAAATGGATGCATTCATTCTAATAGAAAGTAGGAAGTCAGACACGAAACAGTAAATAACAAAGGGAAGGTGCCACGCAGGTGGAGGTGCAGTCTGCAGTGTGACAGCTGGTAGACATATCTGACCACTGCGCGCTTGAAATCGGGGTGATTTAAATTAAGATGCGCTGTGACATACAATACACACCGGGTTTTGAAGACTTAGCAGGGAAGAAGAAACATTAAATAGCATATTCATAGATAAAAATTGTATTAATACATAGGTTAGATGTTGAAATTAAAATATTTTAGATAATTTTTTGAACATTTTTTAATACTTTTTAAATGTGACTGCTGAGAAACAGTATATCACATAAATGGCCAACATTATATTTATATTGAACAATGCTGATGTGTAGGCAGAGAAAAGAGATACTTTTTGACCTTTGTGGTCTAAGAAAGCTTAACGGAGGACAAGTTGGAGAAGGATGCTGTCTATATAGGATGCCCATGCCATAGGAAGGGAAACTCCACTTCCGAGGACCCCGCACTGCCTTAGAGAAACACACCCAAGCAAATGTTTAACTGTGATCTTCTATAGCGCACCCTTGTTTTGCAATATTTAATTTTATAACTGGTATTTGGAGCTGAGAAAACAGATTGGTGAAGGAATAAAGGAAAATAGAGTCTTGGTAACAGCAATGATAGGAAATACTTAAGGGGAGTGTGTTCAACACTGTGTAACACACTTTACATATGGTGACAGTGTGATTTTTTTTTTTTTTTTTGATACAGTGTCTCACTCTGTCACTCTGGGTAGAGTGCAGTGGTATCATCATAGCTCACAGCAACCACAAACTTCTGGGCTCAAGTGATCCTCCTGCCTCAGCCTCCCGAGTAGCTGGGACTAATTTTTCTATTTTGAGCAGAGACGAGGTCTCACTCTTGCTCAGGCTGGTCTGGAACTCCTGACCTCAAACAATCCTCCCACTTTGGCCTCTCAGAGTGGTGGGATTACAGGTGTGAGCCACCGCGCCCGGCCAAGTGTAACATTTGTTCAGACATCATTCTCTCCCCAGTCTTGCCATGATTTCCCTGAGGGACACTGTATTCTTCCCGATCCAATTGACTTTGCCTTGGCCGCACCGTTAGCTTCGGCCACTGTGATGTGTGCCAGTGCCGAGTGGAGGATCCTGCTTGCTCTTGTGTAGTCCTGTCACCCACATGGGAGGAACAGACTCCGGGTCCAGCCTGATCCAGAATGACAACACACGTGGAGCAGACCTGAACCAGGGCCACCCCGGTCCAGCTGAGCCAGAGCCCACCCACAGAATGTGAGCAGAAAAGAAATGTTTGAGAGTCACTTGTTACACAGCATTGTTTCAACACAACCTGGCCAGGGCACACACACAGTACAATTTCTCTTCACACAGGTCTATGAGGAAGGAACTGCTGGCCCCATTTCAAACAAGGAAAATGAGATGCAAAGAGATTAAATGCCCAAGTTGCACAGCTCATATATGGTGAGAACAGGATTGGAACTCAAGAGATCCTGACTCCAAGTCTAGGCAGTATTGACCTTCGAGGATGCTTATTCTTATCTTACACATATGAACATGGAAATTTTAATATTATACTGTGCAATATTTACTTGTGATTTGCATATTTGCTTTGTTTTGCTAGTTATGGATTCTTCTTAACCAAAGTGCAAGTTTCTTGAAAGTTGGGTCCTGGCCCGATGCCTCTTTGTATCCACACCACACTGAGCCTAGTATTTGTGCGCTGTGGATGCCTGGAAAAGGTTTGCAGACTGAAAGATGGATGTAAGGCATTTTATGATATCTTTGCCATTCATATAACTTGACAGAGGTCATCATCACCAAACAAATCGGTCTTTGTGTCGGTTCCTAAGGGCTCAGCCAGAGCAAAAATAGCTCCCTTAGCCCAGGGCTCTCCCTCCTCTCATTGCCAGGCCTGAGCTGAGGGACCTCAGTTGAGATTGTCATTGACAGGGGCTCTGGGTTGATGGCTTGTTCTCTCTGCTGCCTTCTGGGGGGTGGCTGCATTTCGTGCTTTTGTGTAAGGAACCACAAAAAACATGCAAGGGCACAGCAACAGATAGCTACATTTTTTTTTTTTTTTTTTTTTGAGACAGAGTCTCACTCTGTTGCCCGGGCTAGAGTGAGTGCCATGGCGTCAGCCTAGCTCACAGCAACCTCAAACTCCTGGGCTCAAGCGATCCTTCTGCCTCAGCCTCCCTAGTAGCTGGGACTACAGGCATGCACCACCATGCCCGGCTAATTTTTTTTTCAATATATATTTTTAGTTGGCCAGATAATTTGTTTCTATTTTTTAGTAGAGATGGGGTCTCGCTCTTGCTCAGGCTGGTCTCAAACTCCTGACCTTGAGCGATTCACCCCCCTCGGCCTCCCAGAGTGCTAGGATTACAGGCGTGAGCCACCGCGCCCAGTCGAGAGTTACATTTTGAAAGAAACACATATTTAGATGCCCATTTATTTTAAAATCTTAAACAACTGAAATAGTAAATAACGTGATGAAAAGATACGCCTTTCTACACCAGACACAGTGCTTCCCCGTGGACTTTATCTCTGAGACACCAAAGTCTCCGAAATAAAGAACGATTTTAAATGTTAGCACACTTATTTCTTTCTTCTAAAAATGGTAGAATTCCCCATTTAAAAATTTCCACAAATTGAAGAAACAAGTTAACAATCTATAGTTCAAAAAACCCCTACTTTCAGGTAGTTTTTTTCTTCATTGGTTCCAAAATTGTGACAAACTGTGTAGTTATCTTCACCAGTATAATTAATTTCTCAAGTTACTATCTATGTCCTGCATGTTAAGCCTGAAGGACTCCGTTTAGCATTTTCTGCAGGGCAGGTCTACCAGCTAAAAACATCCTCAGCTTTTATTTATCTGGGAATGTCTTAATTCCTCCTTCATCTTTGAAGGCTAGTTTTGTCAGATATAGAATTCTTGATTAAGAGGGTCTTTCATTGTTGGTTTGTTTGTTTCCTTTCAGCACTTTAAATACACCATGTCAGTCCTACATGATGAGAAACCAATTGTTAATCTTATTGAGCAGGTAATGTTTGTATTGATACACTTTAGATAGTCTGTCTTATTAAATATATGTTAAAATAAAAGTGAGGAAGACAGATAGAAGGAGACAGATAAAATTAGTTACAAATAGAGAAATCAGTGTTTCATTGGATTGCAGAATCATTAGGCTAAAAGGAACATGAAAGCTCATTTGTCCAACCATTAGGCTAATGGTATATGAATATTTTATTCAAAGGTTCTAGGGATATAATGAGTAATTTTTAGGAATCAGAATACAAAATCTAAATCAGTTGCACTCAAGGAAGATTGAATATTATTGGGGTTTGATCAGTTCTGCTTTCTAGGCTGTCTCATTTACTTGCGGGCAGCCAATCAGAGTCCACAAGCCAGGAAAGAGTCATGGCATTCGACTTTAACCAGAGCCATAGCAGACATCAATAACCAACCGCGGCACTGTCCCACTCAGCTTTATATGTAGCTTTAGAATCCTTCCCAAAACACATTTTCCACCCCCCTACATCATCCCTAAGAGTTTACATCTAAAACGGAGAATGACACATTTGTGGACATTTAAGGTCTCCTACGAACCCCGAGCCTCGCAGACACTCATTCCTGCCAGCCTGCGAGAGGTCAGGCTTCAATGCCGGCTCCTTGATCCACCTGAGTGGCCTCCAGCGCCCTTCCTCCCTCACTGTGACCCTGCACTGACCTAATCTGCATAGGAGTCAATGGAAGAGATACTTACAATCTGATTTCTCACTATTTCCACACTTTATTAAGCAATTTCTGTTTACCCTGAAAATATGAGGGAAATATAAGAAACAGGGTGGCAATACGCAGATAATTGATCAAAAGATATGATTTCTACATCAGATGCTCTTTCCTGTCCCATTTTTTCCTTTTTTATTTCAGGACAGGGTTTAATGTAATAGCTCTGGTTAAAAAAAAAAGAGAGAGAGAGAGATTTGCGGTATCTTTCCGACACCGCCCATCTCCAGGTGTGTATTTGTACACTAGGAGGTGCCATGGGGAACTGAGAGCTTCATATTTCCAAACTTGGGCAAGTAGAGGTAGACCTGAGGGGAGAAACAGGTAAGCAGTGGAGGTGGAGAAGCAGGTGCTGAATTTGGTGTCAAGCTAGCCAGCATCAAAGAGTTAACCCTTGGACAGCTTGTGGGGAATGTAGTATGTAGTAACCGAATGAAGGCTCTGGGACACTCAGCGTTTGTAATTTCAAAGCAGAAATGAGGAGCGAGCTGGAAGCTACCATGAGGGCAGGATGGAAGGAGGGGAATTACACAGAAAATCTTTTTCTTGCATTTCTACCTCACTTATTTTTTTTTTTTCATGAGAGGCCAATAGGACATGTGACTAAACACAGCATTAAATTAATTGTTCTAATGTCCCTAACTTTCCTAGAACAACCTTATATAGAACAGATTTTCTATCATAGCTAGAAGGCATCTTAGAATTAATCTAAAGCAATCCATTCATTTTTTAGATAGGAGACTAAGGCTTCCAAATTAAACAACTTGCCTCAAATCCTAAGGCTGGTTGGAGGTTGGCTGCAACTGACTCCCAGATAGGCTCCCCTGACTGGGACCCTTCATCTGAACCACGGAAAGCAAAGGATGGTGTGTGTAATTATTTACGCAAATCGCCCAAGGATGGCACATAACTAGGACCATTCTAGAGTGACAGGGGAGAAGTTCGTTCATAATATTCAACGGCTGCCTCAGGACCGTGATTGAGAAAGGCTGTGACAGCCCACTATCACCATCTGCTGTCCCCTATCACAAACTATTTGGGAGCTGAGTCACAAATTGTTTGGGGACTGGTTCACGACGTGAAAGCCACAGTGAGTCTATACGAATTCTAAAATTAAAGCATAACCTTTAGTGGTTTGGGCTGTTAGAAGAATCAGGACTGTGGAAACACAAGCTGTTTCATCTGTGACCTTGAGTTATGATTAATTTTAGATAAGCAGTGGATAATACATTTAAGGGAAATCACCTTTGAGCCACCTTGAAACAGAAGCGTAAATCTCACTTGTGTTCTGGTTCTGTGTAATAATGGCTCTGCCATAAAATGTCTCCTAAATAGCTCGACTCTGGAAGAGCTGGCTAATAAAAACCCTTTGTGTGCTTATTAGAGAAGAGCAAAATGCCACAAAATTGAACAATTACCTGCAAATAATTGTCGGGAACTTGTTTCCTAAAGGAATTGGCTCTTTCTGTGGGTGGGCATCCTGAACCAAAGGTGTAAGGGAGCAGTGACCCCTCTCGTGTAGGTCATGGTGATGATGCTTTAGGGACAAAGATACACATAATCGGAAAAGCCGTCAGAAACTGAGTTTGTGCAGGAGGCAGAATTCAGCAGAGGACAGGACCAAGCAGTAATTACATGCATCACTTTTTTGACAAATCACTCATTTTTCTTGTAGTCTGTCTATGGATAATAAAATATTTGTGGATGGAAGAAATAGTAACATGCACTGTAATGAATTTATCCTATATGGAAGATTCCCCTATAATGGAGGAGATAACCTTGATTTTGATACTGTCACCAAAGCCAGTTTTGAATTTAATCTCTGTATAACCCCTTATTCTAACCCCATGGCATGGTGGTCAGAAGACGGTTTGGGTCCTTCTTGAAAATATGCTATGGGGGGATTTGGTGGCATCTGAGTACAGTTCAGAATGCTGAGTCACCCAGCAAAATTTCTATGAGTCGTCTGAAATGAGAAATTGAAATCAGGATTGAGGATCAAGGTCACAACATCAGATAATTCTGTGTAGAACGGTGGCAGTCACTCACTGCCTTGTTGGCCTCTACAACAAAGGCTGGGAAAAGCCACACATGGCCATCTCTCCAGCCCACTCTGCAGTGAGGAGTGAGAGCTTGTAACACTGTTCTGAGCAATGAAACAAGCAAACAAAGTTCCTGGAATTGTTTTTTGCCTTCCTGATGAAAGTATCAAAGGTGGCAGAGTACCCTCCCTTCTCTTTTCCTTGCCTTGAGTGTGGATACAATGTTTGAAAAGGCAACAGACATCTATAATATTGTCCAGGAAGGGAAGAACATGATGACAAAAGGCAACTTTGTAAAGATGAAATAAGAAACTAAAAGAGGGCCGGGCCCGGTGGCTCACGCCTGTAATCCTAGCACTTGGGAGGCCGAGGCGGGTGGATCGTTTGAGCTCAGGAGTTCGAGACCAGCCTGAGCAAGAGCGTCTCTACTAAAAATAGAAAGAAATGATTTGGACAGCTAAAAATATATATAGAAAAAAAAATTAGCCGGCCATGGTGGTGCATGCCTGTAGTCCCAGCTACTCGGGAGGCTGAGGCAGGAGGATCGCTTAAGCCCAGGAGTCTGAGGTTGCTGTGAGCTGGGCTGATGCCACAGCACTCTAGCCCGGGCAACAGAGTGAGACTCTGTCTCAAAAAAAAAGAAAAAAAAAAGAAACTAAAAGAGAACTTGAGCAATGGTCCCCGATAGCATCCCTGAATAGGCAAACCGAAACTCTCAACCACCTGCTTTAGGACCCTTTGTCAGTGGAGGGAAATGCATCCTGGTTGGCCACTGTGGTTAACACACTCTCAGGGTCAGGAGACAGAAATCCTAACTAACAAAGACAGGAACCCTGAGACCAGCATCGGGAGGGATGAGGGCAGTCTGGGGACCTCAGATGGTGCATTGCCCTTGCTGTCTTCTCCTATCCCTCTGAAACTTTACTTGGCGTTAAACCAACTTGAGTGTCTTCACTCCCTGTCCAGAGCCTAATTCAAGCGAAGGGAATTACGTAACCGATTTGCAGCGGCTCGGACCGTAGCTGGCGTTTGGGCAGAGAAAACATCCCCCTGCCTCTGTCCTCTCTTTGACCCTTTCATAAGAGCCTTGGAAATCCTGGAAGAGCAGTTAAGTGGAGTGGGTAATCACAGGGCTTTGTTTTGCTTAGAGCAAAGAGGATCGTTTATGCCTCTTACCAGACCTTAGAGCGGCTCTTTCGCTGGAAAGCTGGAGGCCTGTCAGGGAAGAAAATTATATGGAAAGACATATAAACTATTTCCTGGGGACAACTGCACAAAGTGTGGGGTAAATGGGAAACATGTGACATACAAAAATACCCTTCGGCTGGCCGCGTCCTGCCAAGAGGCAGCTCAGAGAAGAGACACAAATGGGTGTTCTGGGTGACACTGTGTCAGACACTAAAAATTCCTAAATTGTCAACATATTAATAATAAAGCAAAATACAAAGTATTTGTAATTTTCATACTACAATAAAAGAAATGCAAAAATCTTATTTTTTAAAGTCACAAAGCTGTGACTTGAAAATACTGTTCTTCTACATTCCCCTTGCCCCCAAATCCAGGTTCCCCTGCAGCTGAAATGTCATCATTGAGTACTTTTCTTTTGTATTAGCCACGATCTTTTCAGGGCTTCCTCTTCCAGGATCCAAAGAGCTGTGGAAAAGCAGGGAGAGGGAAGGAGGGAGGAAAGGTCTTAGTAACATTCGTGCGGGGCCTACAGTGAACAAGGTACTAAGAGCTGGAGGACTCACTGGGCGTGGTGCAGGGGCACAGACGCGAGTGTGCGTGTGTGTGTGTGTGTGTGTGTGTGTGTGTGTTGGGTGGGAGGGAACGTGGGGAGGGCACTGGGTGGGGGCACGCAGCAGGAGAAGCTGTGGTGTGGAGAAAATGGGGGGGCACCGGGAGGTGCTGAGTGGCAGAGGGCGGTGCACACAGCAACACGTGGGGATAAGATCCCAGTTCTCTGGGAAAAGAGACATTGATTGAGCATCAAGGAGCCTCAAAGAGAAAGAGAGAACAAAAAGTGAGAACAGTGTTAAAAAACATAGATAAATGTTGTCATTTTCCATCTTACCTTGGGGGCAAGGCTTTGTGGATTCTAGGACTGAGTCCAAGGGCTCTCCCCAAACACACCTCCAACACCTTGGAGAAAAACAAACAAACAATCAAAGCACATTGGCATGCCTCGGGGCCCCTCACGTCCACTTGGCAGCGACTGACCTATCCAAACTCCCAGAGGCGGTGCTGTTGAGGACAGTTAGCTACGGACGCCGGTCACTGTGGCATAGTGTCTGCTCCAGGAGAGACGGTCATTATGAGCAGCATCAGTGTTTACTGTCAAAAAGCTTGAAAAATATCTTCACTTAAATCCTACTCTGTGCTGACTTCATACTGTTTTTCCCCTGAAAATTTGGCAGAAGTATTTTGCACAACACTCCACCAAGGAAACTAAAATTACAATAGGCAAATGGCTACAGAAGAAAAGAGAAGCACAAAGGCTTTGATTGTAGGGCTCCCAAATCTTTCATTCTTCCTAATAAAGCTCTCAAGGTACAACCATCAGACGTGCAAATATCAGGGCTCATAGGATTAGAGGTCATAGCTGGGGTTAACTAATCTTGGCGATAAAGAGAAATTCACAAAGCTTTTTATTACCCCCATGGAACTTGAAGCCTTTTGTTTGTATCACAGGGACTGAGACTGTCTTTAGAAATGGATAACGTGGGAAGGGCTAGGTCTTACTAGGAGGTGTTTCTCTAATACTTACACCTGCTTTGTTTCCTGCAACTCAGCTAATGGAATTTACAAATCTTACCAGGAAAACATTTAATCCTTTTCCCATCAAGATAAAACATGAAGCTATGTTTTGGAATCCTGGAAACAATAATAATTAAAAGTATGGTGTATTTGCATTACTTTGCTTTGGGCAGAGAATGGTATCTTCTTACTTTTGGGAATCTGTAAAGGACAGAAGGAAAAATGGAGACTTGGATGTTTTCCAACATCCCTGTGTTTTCTTAGCTGTTCGCTGATCCTTCAGGAGGCTGTACCCTATTTACATGTTATACATAGAAAAGACTCATGTAGAACAACTGCAGTGACTCGAAATATAAAAGTGATTTACTGGCTGGGCTCAGTGGCTCACGCCTGTAATCCTAGCACTCTAGGAGGCTGAGGCGGGAGAATTGCTTGAGGCCAGGAGTTCAAGACCAGCCTGGACAACATACCAAGACATCATCTCTACTAAAAAGAGAAAAATTATCAGGCATGGTGGCACACACCTGTAGTCTCACTGACTCAGGAGGCTGAGGCAGGAGGATCACTTAAGAGTTCGAGGTTGCAGGGAGCTATGATGATGCCACTGCACCCTAGCCAGGGCGACAGAGTAAGACTCTATCTCAAAAAAAAAAAAAAAAAAAAAAAGAAAGAAAGAAAAGAAAAAAAAAGTGATTTATGGAGAAGAAGTACATTTATGGGAAAACGTTCTCTGAGGAGCTTTCCCAAAAGTCTCTGGGAATTTATGAAATGGTTTTGCTGATGAACCTTATTTTTAGCTGTACCCCATGGCAGTCTGTTTGCAAAAGAAATGGGGATTCGGTTTATGCTACAGAAGTTGAAGTTCTGCACAGCAGTCAATAGAAAATAATGGCTATCAATTACACAGCTGGAACTGCTGACTTGATCAGATTTTATAACTCTCTTCTCTGGGGGTCTTTTTAATAAATCCATGGAGAGTAGTGCCAGGTGTTTAATGAGAATGCTTCAGTGTTTTGGTCTATACATAGAAACAAGTAACTAAAGGGAGCTGGACCACCTTACAGTAACTCACATTCCTAAATACATAAAAATTAATGAAAAACAGACAACAGGATGTTAGATCTTTATTAGATCTGGAAGGAGTTATTAACTTTGTTTCTAGGACTTAAAGGACACTCCGATTCCTTTTTTTAATCTTTTTTTTTTTTTTTGAAGTTTATATTGTTCATTTCTCTACTCAGAGAAAAGTTAGCCAGAGTGTTGTTCTGGACAAGATCATGAGTCTTTCTTCTCCTCTCTGACTTGTCTCTTCTTTGATCTCATCTGCATTGAGCAGGCTCTGACTTAGGAAATCTCGTCTAATTTTCTACCTGTGAATTGGGGATAATAAAAGCACCTACTTTCCAGACAAGGTTCCTGTAAGGATCAAATGAGATAACACATGCAAAGAATTTAGAGCAATGCCTGATGCATTTTAAGAACAGTAATTTCTTAAAAAATGTTGGCAATGAGTCATCAGTCCGAGCCCTGTGTGCTCTGCCATGCCACTTCTGATCAATTTGGAGTGATCCTAGTGAAAACAATAGTGCACATCCTCAATTCTTACATAAAAGGGTCACTACGATATCCTGAATGAGAAGAGGATACTGTGCTATTCTGTCCTTTTTCTTTTTTTGTTAAATTTCCAGCATTAATAAAGAGTGCTTCTCTGACTCTGTATATGTAAGAATTGTACCGGGTAGGGGCAGTGGGGGGAGTGGGTGCTGTTAAAATGCAGATTCTCAAGTATTTTTCCCCATTCTCAGAGATTCTTATTCAGTAGACTTGGGAGGAAGCCTAGGAAATCGCATTATCAGCAACCTTCTCTATGCCCAGCCTCACGCAGGGGGTCGCAGCCCGCACCTGGAGTAGCACAGCCCTGGCATCTGGCTCACACCGACCTGAGGCTCAGCCAGCTAACTGCAGTGCTGCTGAATTTCATTCTCGCAGCACACTGATGCGTTGTGAACTCTCTGTGGTTTAAAGTTCCTTAAGGAGATCTCAGAAACCTCTACCTTACATGCAGGCGGTTTTCAGTTCTGCCTACCTTTCCTGGAAGCATCCCAAGTGGAACACTTGAGCCATCATTTCAGAATCCAGGTTTTTTCTTCTAAAATGCTCAGGAGGAGTCAAAAACGTGCCAGGATCTTCCAGAGTTTTCTCACCTGCTGGCTTTGGGTCCTGTGATGACTTAGTCCTACAGAAAGCGTTTAATGCTCTAAGTTGATTCTTTTTGGCTCCCACAGCAGGTGTAGAAATGATTTTAGTGTATCTAGCCATATTTTTTATGCGGGAACTACAGAAGTGACTCATGCATGACTCCTTCCACATGCGCTGTGTTTCTTCTGCGTCTCCTGAAGAAGGTGTGAGCCTCTGCAGAGGGCGAGGGATTAAACACACACACGCTTGGGCCTTTGGGTTTTCCAGTTCTGCAGTGCTGGGGAATGGCATCGTGACGTATGACTGGCGGTCTCTGTCACAGAGTCACCTGATACCTCTCAAGCTTCTGGGGGAGCCTTTTTTTGACAGTAAGAATAAAACTGCCTTCTCTTCTCATTCAACAGAAAGTAGAATCAATTGAAACCCATTCTCCAAGATACGCTGCCTGCTCATAAAATGTAAAACATGGCAAGTTTCCCTCCTCTCCATATGCACCGTCACCTGCCACAGGCGATGACGGCACCTAAACCCTTGCACTGCGCGAGAACACCGCCATGTGTATCTAAACCGTACGGAGAGAAGGAAGAGAAATAACTGCTGTGGTCTTTACAACGTTTCCTTTTCTGTGCATGTTTAGTTATTCGTGTCATCATATGGGGTTCTAAACACAGACGCACCCCATCTCCTGTTTGTCACCCTCCCCGTGGTAAATGTGATTAAACTGCCATTACAGTCTGTGCTGGCTCTGTTGTGCCAAGGTGACCGCAGCAGCTACGAAACGCTGACAGGATCTTTGCTCACTGCCGGGTATTTAGTGAGAAGCCAGCAGCGCCAGCCTTTCTAGAAATAGATTTTAAAAACTAATTTTTTCTTTTTTCACAATAAATTTGCTGATTTTGAAATCAGCAGAGACAATGGATTCTCAGTTTGGAAAAAATAATATGTTTAGGAAATTTTCTTGTATTTACTAGAGTTTGATGGGCACTCAAAGCCGGCATGTGGGTATTGGAGTGCTCCAGCCTGCATCGCAAAGATACCCGCGTCCGGGCACCACCTTCCCGGGCTCTGTTGCCGGCTTCTGAACACAGCAAGCATGTTCTAGCCATCACGCTTTGCTCATGCTAATTCCACTCTTCACTTTCTAAGTCCCACTCATCTTCAGGACCACATTTGAAATGAAGCTTCTCTTGGCCTCAGCAGCCCAGAGTAATTTCTTCTTCCCCTTAACTCAGCGAACAGCCCGCAGGACGCTCGTCACAGCTCATCTCGCATGGACACCCATCGTCTGCTCGTCAAAGCATTTGCCAGGCCACCAACCTGAGGAGTAACGAAGAGACTGGGTAACTCCTGTCCCCCTCAGGGCTGGCTTCTGCTTCTCGGCCTCCTGGCATACAACTGGGCTTTAACTTCAGTCTTGCCTCTCCTGGAGCCAGGTGGGCTGGGGCTGTCAGCAGCAGGGTGTCTTCTGCTGTTCGTTCTCGGGAATTATAATGTCATTGCTATTTTTACCATCACTGTCATCTATTATCGTCATGTTGGAGCTCTGCTCGCAGGGTGCTGCTCTTCCATGTCCGCTTGCTCCACCCGAGCACACGCACACACGCACACGTATGTACACGCTGTGCTGCAGGCCCTCCTGACAATGTCCGCGCTGTAACAGCCCGCACACACTGGCCATGTCGTCCCTTGGAGGACGCGGCCTCGCCAGGGCCTGAAGCGTACCTGGGCCTCTGCGAGGCTTGTTCCCAGCTCAGCTTGTCCTCCGAGCGTCGCTTCTCCTCCTTGTCCCAGCTCTCGAGGCACCGCTCAGGCCCTGTTCCCCTCTCCTTACACACCCCAGGTCCTTGCTGAGCTGGACAAAGAAGCGTGGGTTTCTTCCACTTCCATCTTTGCCCTTCTCTTCTCTTTTTTGAATAGTTTCTTTTTCTTCTTTTTTTAAATCTATCGTTACCCCACAGCTAGATTCCTTCTACCTAGGTCTGTAGATCCATGCGTATGTCTGTGGCCCGAGAGATGGACACCCACCCTTTGGCAGGAAGGAGAAGTGTGTGGAAAAACATTTATCTCACCGATTAGATCACCCACTCTGCTCTGTGTAAGTTTCCGTGTCTGGTGGACTCTAAATAAATATGAGTTCAAGCCAATTATTTCAAAGCTTCTTCAAAACCCTGATAGCAATTACAGCTACTATTTGCCCAGCTTCTCTTAGGCTGCAGCTTCCTTATTCGAATTATCTCGTTAAACACATACGGCCTTACCATGTGGCAGTGTCCTGATCTTCTGTTATAGGTGACAAAGCTGAGACTCAGAGAAATCACTCAGTTAGTAAGAGTCAGAGAGGAGACTCAGGTCTCCTGACTCCACAGCACACATAACTGTACTTGCTCCCCGGTGAGTGGCAACCCCAGGAAGGCTGAAATTTGTAACTCTCACTTTACAAGGCCAGGAGCTCACCTGCACAGGATGGAGCCTCAATGTTGAACAGAGTTGCACGCTTTGACAAAAATGTTGACAATTACAAAAAGAGATAGGTGCTTTATTGTTGGTTAGCACATTTAACCATTTGAAAATTGCTTATGTGTTTTGGAAAACTCAAGCTATACTGAGATATTTCCTTCTGAGCCCCACAGTTGTGTTTTAATCCATAGATCTGGCTTTTGATCCAACCAAATACCTGGAGTATACTACCCTCTCTAACAGTCTAAATTGAAATATACCTCTCCTAAATAGGTAATTTGTCAGCTGAAGGTTAATGACAGCAAAATGCTAATGATCAAATGGCAAATAAATGTATCATATTTTTAAACCAAACTCCCTTAAGAAGCATTACTGTATAATTACGCTCTAGGAAACCTGCATCCTCTACTAAATCAGAGAAGCCTTCTTTCTCAGCAGCAACATGTTTGTCTTCTATCTTTCTCTATTTGATTTCACAAGTTTCATAAATCATTTAGCAGCTGCAATTGTTGTCAAAATGTTTTGGCTTCAAGTGTAAATATTTATAACTATTGTTTTTTTTTTCCAAAACTAAGAAGAACCATGTTGGAAACAGCAGCTAGAACTGCTGATGCTTTTATCATAGCTAGAGATGCCACTTTTGCAGGCCCCCGAGCCTCTCAGGAACATTTTGCCTGATTCTCTCTTGAGAATTACACGCTCTTCCCTGGATGGCACGTGCCAGGTCACAAGCTGGAGCACAGATTGCGTTCAAGGACTCCTAACCCTAACCGCATTGGAGGGATTTCTTCCAGGCCTGGCTGTGCGCTGAGTCAGTGGTTTTCGTTCCCAATGAGAGGCACAAGCACATTTCTTCAAGGCAACTGAATTTCCAAGAGCTTCAAAGGCCATTATGATTATTATCATTCCAGTTTATACAATGGGAAAGACACTTAAAAACCAAACAGGTTCATACTAGACCGTCCTGTCCTTTGTGCTCCCAATGTCCCTCTTCCAGCTGGGACACTTGTCTGGAATCTGCCCTCGTCACAGGCGGGCAGTGACAGTGCAAAGCAGTCATGGGCTCTTGGTGTCATGGCCACACTCACCATCCTCATATGAATCAATATGGGAAGAAGGATTAGTTCAATCAGATTTGTCTGAAAAGTTTGTCTGAAAAGTTTGCTTTCAAAAAGAATCCAAGGCGACTTATAATGAAAGTATATGAGTTGCAATTGATCATAAAAAAAAATGAAAACTGTAGATGAGAAGGAGAAAGAGACAACATTCGCTAACAGACTTTATTTGAGCACCGAATGTTGTTCTAAGCTTCCAGAAGGCACAGAAGGAGGACCAAAATGCCATGCCCAGCATTGGCGTTTTTTAATAGTAAAAGCAACTTTATGTTTTTTTAAATTTTGAGAATGGGAAAAGTATAATTACCCAGACTGAACAAAACTATTTCTTTTTTTGCATATTCCATCTCAGTCTTTATTTTTGTGAAAATGGCCTTATATTGTTCGATTCATAGTATTTATAAATTTCGTATTCTCCTTCCTCTTTCCTCCTCAAAACCCCTGTAACCAGATGAATTTTGTCAGATGAATTTTGACAGAAACTAGGTGACCTGGAGTTCAAAATCAGTGCCCCCAGGAGCGCCTGGGTCTTGCGGTGCGTTGGTGGAGGCAGAGGTGGGGCCAGTGCTTGGGTCTCTGGCTTGAGCTGCGGTTCCTGACCTGGACGGCCACTAAGCCCTTTGAGGCTTAGGAAAACTAGGACAGTTCTCCTTAGAAAATGTGCAGTCACACAATTACAGAGTTTTCCATGTGATTTTAGGAAACTGTAGAGCCACAACTGCAGATCTCTGACACAGAGTGACCTGCAGTGGGACTGCAAACAGAACTGAGATGCTGCTCAAGGCATAGCTCACAAGTAACAGGCAAGACAAGAGATAACTCTTGGGACAGCAGAAATGGTGACCCTCGGGCCCAACCCTTTGGATGTGGAGATGGGGTGACTAGAGACAGTCGCGAATCGTGGGCCTCAGATGTTTTGGGTTTAGGGC
>CM052451.1:2013374-2036030 GCA_028533085.1 Varecia variegata | reverse complement strand
TCCCAGGAAAGTAAAGTGCCCTAGTGCTCTTCCTGAACGGCCCCACAGATCCATGTCATGTCCTCAACTGAGCCCACCTCCTCATCAAATATGCTTTCCTCTCTACTAGCTGCTGGGCAGAACAAGAATGAAATAAATGTGTTTGCACTAAGGTGTTAATCCATTTTAAAGAAAATTCTCCTTAGTCAAAAGAAAGACTTTCCAAGTGAAGCATATTAGGCATTAACACTGGTTGGTGTGGGAGAAGATTTTGGAGGAAAACAGGCAAGAGTCTGGTAACCTACCCCACTTCTCGGGCAGGCGTTCGGCCGAGTATGCCCTAGTGCGTGTCCTAGACACACACTCGTTACTGGAAAATGACCTGTAGAGAGAAACCTCTGGCTTGTTCAACACACTTAGCTCTGTACCATGTCTTCTGAGAAAAGATGATAAGAGACAAAAGCTTGTTGGTTTAAATTGCTAACTTAAAACTTAAGCTGCTGGATAACTAATAAATATACAAAAGAGACATGTTAATAAATATATACAATTATGCAAATTTATATAAATGTAAATATTCTTCCCTGTTCTAAAGAATTTGAGGCTGTATTATGATTACTTTTATTTGCTCATCAAATGACCAAATTTGGTATGGTCATTCAGTCGTCATTTTATGTCACATTGTGCTACAATGAACTTTGAGTTTTCTTCAGTTTTAAAACATGGTAAGAGATAGCTTTACCTTCACGTTTTTTGCCTGCTTTTTGTAAAATATTCTATGAAAATAGAACTTACTAATAGCACAGAAAATTAGACTAATTATAGTTAAGTTACATGCAACTAAAGTTTAATTTGTGAAAGTTTGGTCTCCTTTACTTTTTTGGTTTCCTTTCTAAAAATGAGTATTTCCTATAGCTGTTCAGAACAATGGAAGGCACTAATAGTAGTTCTGGCTTCATTAGAACACAGAAGTTTTGCTTGAATTAAAAACCAAATTTCTGCCTTTCAATTATGGTGTGTTTCCTGATTTGGCCTGAGTAATTCAATTGTCCCTAATTTTAACATTAATTTGCAGAAAATGAGGAATCTGCCGTGAAGGCAAGAGCCAGTGGTGGACAGAGATGTGCTGCTACGTCAGCAGGGCCGGGGGCAGATGAGTCCCATTCTGTCCCCATAGCTCCCAACAGTTATTCTGTACCATGAGAAATTGTCAGGTTCCCTCCTAAACAGCATATTCTAAGTATTTTGTCCCTTAAATAACTTATGTATTCACCTACATCTCTGATTTTAAATCTTAGAATCAGGGAATTTATAGCCACTTGAAAAAACTGATATACTTTTTATGTATCTGAAATTAGTGGCTTAAACACCAATAAAAGTTTATTATCTCATATAGATTCTGTGGGTCACAAATGTGGTGGCAGCTCAGCTGAGTGGTTCTGGCTTTGGGTCTCCCATGAGGTTGCAGTCAAGGTGTCAGCTGGGGACACAGTCATCTGATGGCCGACTGGAGTCGACAGACCTGCTTCCAAGAGAGAGCGCTCGCACGACAGGTAGCAGGATGCCTCAGTTCCATTTGGACCTGACATGGGGGCTTGTGTCTCTGGCAACAAGGGCACTGCCTTTCCACAAGTCGTCTAAGACAGGGGAATACAGAGCAGGACTATTTCTCATGACCTTGTCTCAGAAGCAGCAAACCTTCATTTCTGCAGGTTCCTATTGTTCACACAGCTCATCTCTACTGAATGTAGGATTTAGAAGGACAATGCGTGCATACGCTGTATATCTCACAACCATCCTTAAAGGACCTGGTGGGAGCACCCATCCTCAAATCCATTAACATTTCTTCTGAAAAAATAGGAATAGTCTTGGTTTACTTTTTTTTAACCTAAGAAATTTGCCATAAATTTATTTTTTAAATATTAAATTTTCAGAACTCTGGATTTTGAGATTGTGGAGAAGGTATTGTAGGTATGTACAATTAACATTTCTTTTTTCCATTACTTATATATAGGTCTACAGCTGAGTTATCAAACCACTTATTTTATCCAAGTAACTTAGAAAAAGTACAGTCTACTTCCAATGCAGAGTCTTCTATAGAGTTTTATACAGAATCATTTTATTACATAGATATTAGACATAATTAAAGGTATTATATTGAGTTAATAAATCTTAAATATTTTACTCAGCATAATAAATACATTCAAGATCCAAAAGTATTTAAGTATTTAAAAAAATACTTGGAAAAAGTAGAACTTTTTTTCTTGAAATTTTCCAGGTTATCACACCTTTAGCTATAGTCCAAAAATGTACATCACTAACTACAGGTATCCAAAGTGAAAACAAAGAAAATGTAACAATAGACTTGGAAACAATAAAAGCTACTTATCTCATTTACAATTAGCAATGATTCAAGAGGATGGTATATTGAACGGTACTGTAGATATTTTTTATAGTATCAGGTCAGAGTGGAATGATTCTGTGCTCAGAGTCAAATGGATGCAGATACATATCCTTAGTTATGTTCGACCTTCAATGATTGGCTTAAACTCCTTGAGCTTCATCTGTAGACAGGAGATAACACCTATCTTTCAGGTTAATTAGAAGAACTAGAAAGAATTATAGGTCTTGCTAGCTTGTATAGGCTCAAAATATTAGCTTTTATTGTTGTTTATGTAATAACATCTCTCTGAAAATTTGGGTATATATTAAGTTTCCAGATACTGAATCATATTGAAAATACATTTAGGATTTTGCATATAATAAAATCCTTTGCTAATTTTTATTTGGAAATAGAATAATCTTTCTGTAAGGAAATTATGACCTTCAAATGACCAATGAGTTGGTCTAGTAATTTAAAAATATTAGGTTGGCCTTCATTGGGGCATGACAGACTTGAGTGGGGTAACCACCCCCCATGCCAGCAATGGGCATCTGTGGTCTTCATGAAAGAGAAAGAAAAGGAAAGTTTTCCTGGCCTTTTACTCTGTCCCTTTGCATTCAGTTACAGATAGAAGAGAATCTGGGCCAGTGCCAAGGACAATAAATGTGAATTTCTCCTTAGATACAATGCAGTGTTTACAAGGTTAGATGTCTGGCACAGGACTTTGGCATTATGTGATACAACTTTTGTTGTGTTAATGAACCTCATTCATATGCTGATAAGACTTCTGCTGCTGGTGGCAGAGGGATGCCTTGAAATTAATATAAAGAGCAGCTGTAAGTTTTAATTTACTACAACCTGATCAGCCCAATGTATGTGCTAATCTCATCATAAATTTAACCATGGTTACATTGCATAGGTCGATAATTAGCATGCACACCATTACTCTTACATGGAGTACAATATGCACTTTGTTTCAGCCATACTTTTTTTAACAGTTCACAGAGTAAATTAAATTTACAAGACAGTTTTCATCAAGGTGCATGCAGTGATATCCTGTCTCAGCAACAAAGGATGGCGGAGATTATCTGGGTCCACCCCTTCATTTTGCCAATGAGAAAACTGCTCCAAAGAAGAAAAGGGATTTCCCCAAGGTCACACAGCTCCCCAGAAGCTGGGGGTGGTGGCACCCTGTCTCCTGCCTCCCAGGCTAACTCTCTTTCCTTTTTACTTTACATCAACATAGAGCGGAAATGTGGTTAACACTCTAAATGGGAAGGCTCCGTTTCTTTTTCTCATCTACTCACACTTTCTTTTAAATAAATTAAAACATTCTGCCAACTTTTCTATGGAGTATAAATCATCTGCTGAGTAACCATAGCATTTGCTGAAGGGCTTTTGGAAGCAACGTCTTCCTTTCTTTTCATGCCCTTGAGGTTAATTTGACATCATCTCATGCAAAGACTGTTACAATGAACTCATCTCCCCACCTCTGCCATCTCCCCACGCAATCCTAACCTTGAAAATAGCCGTGACCATTCATTCATTCCTTCAATTCCATTCCAGGTATCGCTGGATGAGGCGCTGTTATACTGATGGGTGTGCTGCAATCAACAGTAAGAAACCAAGTCCTACGTCCTCCTCACAGAATCCTGAAAACTCCTGGAGCCTTTCTGACCACAACAGTTCAGGCCAACCTCTCTTTTGCAGGGCAATCACTAAGTATTGGTTTAAACAACAGATTCCTGGGCACCATCTCAAGCCACTGAATCAGGATCATTGGTTTAAAAATCTGTTTTAAGCAAGCACCCCTGGTGATTCTTAGGCACACCAAAGTTTGCTGCCTATACTCCTCTAAAAATCAGTGTCTGTGCCATTCACTGGGAACTCACCACAAAGCATCGTTTTACTATTTGTCATTTTGCAAGTGATTGAAATCTTTCATATATTGTATTGTTGGCTTCTTAAGGATAAAGGCTCTAATTTCACACTTTCTGTATGTCCCGCGGTGTCTAGCGCCACTGATTAAATGGATTAGCTATGCAATTTATTAAATGACTTCATAATTAAATGTGAAGTAACATTATTCATTCTTGAGACACATTTTCCCCAGGAAAGCAGCACAAAATTTGATTTTTTTGTTTTAAAAAAAGTCTACTTTGCAAAGCTGCCAAACTTGACCAGAATCTCTGGGAGGACACTAAGGAGACCACGGTACTGTGGTTATGACTTCCGAGTCTCATCCCCTCTGGTGTTCCCATACACCCGAGGGTTATTAGATAATTCTGTTCCTTGCTCTCAGACCCTTGACTTTATTCTTAGCTGACTATATCCCAGCTCTAGAGCAAGACGGTGGCTCAGGGGTAAACTAATTGGCACGATCGCATCTACCAACTGCAATGTATTCAGGAACACATGCTACTCAGTTAGGGCCAAAGAGACACAAAGCGAGATTGGCTGGGAGCTCCTAGCACTCGAAACCTTTTGCATGTGGAAGAGAAAGCATGTGTCCTTGGCAGCCATCTCACGACCTTGACAGCAATCAGCCTTATCATAAGGCAGATGCTGTGGAAGGCAGAGCAAGGTGGGAAGAAATAATAGTCCCTGAGGATCTCAATGAACACGTGGATCAAACCATTCCTGAAGCTGACTTTATCTTTGGCTTTTCTATAATATTTATGTGAGGCCCTTATCCCCTTTTTATTATTCAAGTCACTGTGAGCAGGCTATTCTGTTACATGTGACCAAAAGTATCCTCAGTGACACAGATAAGGACTCTGTTTATCTTTTTCACTGCTCTATCCTCAGGGCCTAGCATGGTACATATGCAAAGTAGATAACTGAGAAATATTTTTGAGTGAACATGCGTTCTTTTTTCCTGGTGGACTAAACACCTACAATAGATTCCGATTTGTGTTGTTAGAGAGCACCATGTACTGAGCTACGCATTCATGTACTGAGTCCATACCATACTGCAAGGCCTTTGTTATTTCTGTGGATATAGAGATTTTTAATAGGGAAGATGAGGAGAATTCATGTGTGCTGAACACCTGAAATAGTTCAGGAACTGTGCTAGATGCTTCATATAAATGTTCTCGATTTTCCCTTATATAAAACAAACAAAATTATCTCTGGGTGATTAAGTGATTAGACCAAAAGTCACCTAGCACTATGTGGGGAAACTGACATTCAAACTCAGGTTTCTCCTGCGCCCCAGTTTGGGGTCTGTGCCCAAGTCCCCCGGGCGGGAGGGAGGCGAGCGCGGCCAGAGAGTGTGACTGACGCTCACAGTGCACCCCGTAGCAGGAGGCGGTGATGCATTGTCCCAAGGTCGTCGAAGGGGAAAATATAAGCCTCTGCCTCAGAGACATAATGTTTGTTACTCACAGTGCTTTTTTTCCTCTTTTAAAATTTAATTGGAGCTCGTTTTTAGCTTCTGTGACTGGCGAGCGACCGTGAGGTCAGTGGCCCCCTGTGGGGTTTCGGCGGGTTCATGAGGGTTATTTTACCTGACAAGGGTCCTGTTCTAATGGGAAGGGTTGTCACATCCTGTTCGCATCACGGTTCTGAGCTCACGGAAGCACATTTGATCCAACTGCTCCCTGCCCTCAGTGCCGTCGTGCCCCCACATGTTCCTTCCGGGAGCCCCACGTGGATGCACAGAGCGCGCGTCCGGGTCGCCGCTCCCGCCGGGCACGCGCTCTCCACACGCAGCGGGCACGCGCTCTGCGCACCCAGCGGGCACGCGCTCTCCTTACTCACCGGCGGGCACGCGCTCTGCGGTCCCACCCGCGGGAGCGCCAGACCACGCAGCTGCGCCGCCAGGATGGCGAGGGATGGCGGGCGGGACGGTGCGGGACGAGGCAGGACGGTGCGGACCTGCCAGACCCGCCCGCGGCCGCCCCCCGGCTCCGAGGCGTCCGCGCTGCGCTGCTCCGCCTGGGAGAAGCTTCAGTCTCTTCTCGGCGGCAGGTGCCGTCGTGAGCGGCACATGAACGTCCTGAAACGGGTGTCCCGCCCCCCCGCCCCCCGCGTTCGAGGGAGGCGCGTCCCGTGGGTCCCTCTCGGGGGCGGTGACAGGGCCCGGTGCTTCCTTAGCGCCGAGAGGACCGCAGAGCTGGGGCACCGGACCCGGGTGAAAGCATGGACAAAGACAAGGATGGGTGGCAGACGGGGCTGTCAGGGACGCGAGGAGAGGACTACAGAGAGAGGAGGAAGGAAAGAGGCGCGGGAGCATGACCCTCGGGACGGAAGGGCCTCCTGCCCTGTCCAGGTTTGCCGCCCGACCTGGTTCCAAGACTAACCCTAAATCGTGGCGCACAGCAGGGAAGTCTGGAGTGTCAGCTCTGCAGGACCGCGCTCCAGGGTGAGCCCGGGGCTTCCTTAACACCCTTTCTCCCCTTATTTAAAAAAAATATTTTAGGGTGTTTTGAAAAAAAATTTGCACACAATAATTCTACCTATTTATGAGGTACGGTGTGATGTTCCGATGCATTTGCTCTTCCGTTTCCCCCATTCGCTCAGCAAGCTGTCCCAGGTCACATGTCTAGGTTCCCACCTTCGGTCTCTCTTATGTCTTCAGTTGTTCCACGGGACTGAGGTCCGACTCGGATTCCCAGGGTAGCGGTGCCAACAGCCCGGCACAGATCCAAGGGGGCGCTTCACGTGCGGTCTGTGTGAGTCCTGCCCCTGGTGGCGGAACATGCACGAACTGTGACTTCTGTGTCGCCCATGTCGTCGATACCCCAACACTTGCGCTCACGTTGGGTGGAGGGTGTGTGTCGGGGGCGCCTTTATGTCTGTTAATCCCAGACTTTTGCAGGCTCCTGTCTCCGCAAATCATTACGTCCGCTGTGTCTTAGAAAAGTTCTGGTTGTGCCGGGCCTCCTAGATTGAAACCTTCCTTCCGGAATATTGAACTTGGCATAAATCAGGAGAAACACTCTCATTTCCTTGGATTGCTGCTCCCGACAGGGAACAGCACTATCTTATAGCTGCGTCGGTTCTTTTCTCAGCTTTTCCCCCACCCGACCCCGTGTCTCTCTTGCCCCGTAGCTGGGCTCTGGGGGTGGCCGGGGACCAGGAGCCAGCCTGCCTGTGTGTTCTCGCCCCCACCCCCGCTCCCACAGCAGGCAGAAGGATCTTTCCAAGCACAAACCTCCTCAGGCCTCCCCTGCTCAAAACTCTTTAGTGGCTTCCCGCTGGCCTCAGAGGAAAATAAATTAAAAAATAAAATCAGAGCAAATTTAAAGTTGATCAATTTTAATCAAAAGTAGATGCTCTAACAAATAAAAGTGATAAACCTCTGGCTAGTTTCCTTAAAAAATAAGATACGATCATAAGATAGGTTTACAAACATAGTGTTTTCATATATATACACACATACATGTGTACATATGTATGGTTGTATGTAGTTTTATACATGTATGTTTATATTTATACACATATATAATCTCAGTACTAAAATTAGAGATCATAATGAAATTTGGCTATATTTAAGGATTTTTAAATGACTCAAGTAGAGGAAGAAAATTAGAATAGACCAAAAATGTGAAAGAAATGTTCAAGTTTATGAAAGAATGACTCCTAGGAAAGATGCCACTGGGAGAGTTATTTCAAATTTTCAAGGAACATATAGGTAATCTCTGTACCATTTAAGTGGTTTCAGAGGATTCAAAAGAATTAAAAATCTT
The DNA here is from genome assembly GCA_028533085.1 of Varecia variegata. NCBI lineage: Eukaryota > Metazoa > Chordata > Mammalia > Primates > Lemuridae > Varecia > Varecia variegata. Next base: position 2,027,975 of record CM052451.1, on the reverse strand, counting down.
TAATTTCATTTGACTAAGTTAGTATAACTCTGACATTAAAATCTCATTAAACTGTTCTAAAAATAATTTAGACTAGTGTCACTTGTGAATATAGATGACAAAAATATGTTTTAAAAAGCTAATATAATTTGTAAGTATGTTAGAGGAATAACACATTGTGTAGAGTAAGATTTAATCTAAGAACATGGATAATTAAATAGTAGAAGACCTATGAGCATAATGTATAATACTAGCAGATTAAGGGAAAATATACATTTGATAGAGTTCAAATTTTATTCTAGATTTTTAAAGATATTAGTAAAATAGGAATAGAGAAATATGTCTTTATTATGCTAGAAAACAATCATAAAAGAATAGCAAACATTTTACTTAAGGATGAGAGTTCTAGTGGTATTGTGCCTAAGTCAGACATAAAACAAGTTCCTTTTACTGCTCCTACTACTATTATTATGGACATTTTAGTCACTGTACAAGGATAAAGGAGAGCAGTATTATCACCTCTTGCACAAGTTTCCAGAGTAAGGAATTGCGCAGTTTTATTATCTGGTAATAATGCTCGTGATAACACATTTCAGAAGGGTAATGGATTATCCAAAGCCTTGGACATATATCTGAACTTCTTTAATTTCAGATAAGCAAAATGTATGTAAGAGTTTACTTAACACAGTGTTTTCAGTATTTATATAGGTGGAAATTGAGATGACGGTGCTATGTATGTGGGATGTACGTACACAGATAGGGCTACACAGAGATATCAAAAGACAGTAACATGCTAACAGTGGCTGTAGGTAGTGGAACTACTAAGGTAGAATTTTCCATATGGTGAAATCCATGACTTGTGAAAGTATGAAATGAACACACTTCCAAGCTTTTGTCTAATTTATGATGTAATGAGGGAGCAAGTAATAATATATTAAGGCTGGTTCAAAGAATGTTCGAGGAGCTAGGTATTTATAGGCAATTTAATAAAGGAATGCTAGGATATGATTGCTGGACTAGATATAAAATTTAATAATCTACAACACAAGATGATTATTGGTATTATGTTTCCTACTGGAAAGAAGTTATTTTTATCTCTGCTGGGCAAAAAGCAACAAGTTAACTTGTGATTTCACTAAGCCTGAGACCTTTAAGAAACAGTAAACAGTGAGTTGAACAAAGTACCTTCCCTTAGATTTGTGTTGTCCAATATGGTAGGCACTAGTCACATGCAGCTTTTGAATGTCTGAAATAGAGCTAGCTCAAACTGAGGTGTGCTGTAAGTGTAAAATACATACTGGCTTTTGAAGACTTACTACAATAAAAGAATGTAAAATATCTCAATTTCTTGTATCTCTTACATATTAAATTGGTAACATTTTGGATATATTAGGTTAAATAAATTATATTATAAAAATTAGTTTCACTTGTTTCTTTTTGTTTGTTTGTCTTTTAAGAGACAGGGTCTTGCTGTCACCCAGGCTGGATTGTAGTGGCACAATCATAGCTCACTGCAACCTTAAACTCCTGGGCTTAAGCAATCCTCCTGTCCCAGCCTCCCAGGTGGCTAGGACTACAGGTGTGCACCACCAGGCCCAACTAATTTTTAAAAAATTTTTTATAGAGACAGGGTCTCGCTATATTGCCCAGGCTGGTCTCCAACTCCTGTCCTCAAGTAATCCTCCCACCTTGGCCTCCCAAAGTGCTGGGATTACAGGCATGAGCCACTGTGCTGGCCTCTTTTTATATTTTTAATGTGGCTATCAGGTAATTTAAAATTACATAGTTCCTTCTTGTGTTTCACATTATATTTTTATTAGTTTATTGCAGCTCTATTCACAATTTTTATCAGTTTATTGCAGCTCTATTCAATAGCCAAGGTGTGGAATCAACTTAGATGCCCATCAACAGATGAATGGATAAGGAAAATGTGGTGTATACACAGTGGAACACAATGCAGCCACAAAAGGCATGAAATCCTGTCATTCACGTAACATGGATGAGGCAGGAGAACATTGTGTTAAGTGAAATAAGTCAGGCGTAGAAAGATACAGACCACATGTTCTCTTATGTGGGAATGAAAACCATTGAGCTCAGGGAAGTAGAGAGCAGAACTGTGGTCACTCGAGGCTGTAAAGGGAGCAGGGAGGGGAGGACAGGGAGCGTTTGGTTACATTTTTGTACAAAATTACAGCTGGGTGGCAGGAATAAGTTCTAGTGTTCTGTAGCACTATAGGGTGCATATGGCTAACAGCAATTGAGTGTATATTTTCAAAAAGCTTGAAGAGAGGATTCTGAATGTTCACGACACAAAGAAATGGTAAATGTTCTAGGTGATGGACATGCCAGTGACTCTGATGTACAATTACACATTGTACATATGTCTTAAAATGTCACCGTGTATCCCATGAATAAGGACAATTATGTGTCAACCAAAAATAGAAGGAAAAAAAAATACATTCCAGATTTTGAAGACTTACTACAACAAAAGAATATAAGATATCTCACTAATAATTTATTTTATCTTACATATTAAATTGATAACATTTAGGATGTATTAGGTTAAATAAATTATATCATAAAATTAGCTTTACTCATTTTTTTACATTTTTAATACAGCTATCGGAAAACTTAAAATTATGCGGTTTCCTCTCGTGTTCCGCATTATATTTTCGCTGGTTCTGGACAATCCTCCAGTGGGCTGCTGCCCTCTCGTATGAAGCTGGAAGGACATGCTGCCCATATTTATGGCTCATTCCCAAGTTTTGAATAATTTTTCTTGGCAGAAATACGGGTCATTCTAACTTCCTTTATATTTGGGTTATTATACACAATCTCTACAGTAAATAAGCATTCCTTTTATAATCTGAAAAAGATTATTTCTTTACATCCTCTGAATACAGGACGGAAACCCCTAAGCCAGGGTAGGAAAGAAACAGCACACAGAGCAGGGCTTTGCATAGGACTCTAATGGCACGTTCTGCTACGTTAGCTCAAAAGTCCTCCAGCGACTTATTTTCACTAATGATTTTAAGCAGCCAAGCATCTCTTAAAGTCTATCGCAGAGAATGAGAGATGCCCCAGGCATGAGCTGTGAAGGCCTGTGTGGACGGAGGAGGCCTCCCTGTCCCTCTCTGAGGAACATGCCCTCTGCAGTGGTTGTCACTCTGAACACCCAGGGCCAGTCCTGCAGGGAAATCAAGTGTCCCTGTGATCTTGAGTTGCAGAGTTTTGGAGGGGACAGGGAGATCAAGGTGTACCCCATCAGGTCCCTGTAGGGTCCAGACTGAGACTGCCTGAGAATCTGAGATGGCCAAAGACTGAGAGGGTGAGATTCCCAGGGGTCCTCAGATGCCAGGGTTGGCATATCTGCACCCTGTCCCATAGTCTCCACGTTACAGACCTCACAGGGACTGATCTATGGGTAACACCTGCCCCTGAGGTAGCCTCTTTAAGATGCTTTCATTTTGTTGGCATTTCACTGGGTCCTCCTACCTTTGGGTCAAATTTAGGGACAAAAAAGCCAAGGCCCTGGGATATAGGCTCTGGCCTTCCACCGCTGTGTTCCTCATAATCGACGATGCAAACCCCTAAATACAGGAAGGTAATCGCTACACATTCAGAAACCAAGGTTATCTGCAGTCTCATATCTAATCTGTTAGGTTTTCCCAGCTGTAAACTATGTTCACTAGTGTATAAAAAATAAAAATGTATAGCAGTACCCCTAACCTGTTAGGTCTTCAGGGCAGGGGGCATAACTCACACAGAAAAATGGTACTTACATGAATGGTAAGGCTGAAGTGGCAATTCGCTTTAAAAAATAATAAATTCTCTCTCGCTCCTTCTTTGTGTTCCATAGAGGTACAAATTCTTTAGTTAGACATAATGGTAAAAGAGACTTATTTATATGTCGTCTCTCTGAATTTTGAACTTTTATCAATTGCCAAGATTTTCAAGTTCGCTTAGCAAAATGTAGACTTGTTGAAATTGAGACTACTGCACCGAGGCTTACTGAATACGCAGACTAGAAGGCAAGCGTTCTCTGTGTGCATGCCTCTGTTCTTAGGAGCAGAACAACGTGCTGCTTTTGCATCGTGCAAGCTCTGCTCCACGCAGCCGGGTGGCTCTGCTTACGCGCACGGCAGTCTGCAGTGCACGATCCCATTTGTCCTGCACGTCCCTGCCTTTCCTCTGGCCTCTTATTGAACCCCTGTCTTCCAATGCCCTAGTCTTGTAGTTCTCAATGTATGATCTAAAGACTCTTAGAGTGCTCAAGATCCTTTCAAGGACCTTTGAGAGGTAAAAATTATTTTTATAATAATACTAAGATCTTACTGCTTTTTCCCCTTGTGTTAAGATTTGCACTGATGGCACACGAGCCATGGTGGGTAAAACTGCTAGTGCCCAGCACAAATCAAGGCAGTGGTCCCAACCGTGCCAGGAGTCACTGCATTTCTCACCACCCTGCATTCAGTGCCACTTAAGAATGTTCTGGATGAAACAGTGCAAATTATTAACTTCATGAATTTTGACCTTTAAGTACATTTCTCTTTAATATTCTATGTGAGGAAATAGAAAGTACACCAAAAGCACTTCTGCTGCTTACCAAAGTACAATGACTATCTCAAGGAAAAACACTTGTGTGATGAATATTTTGTACTGGTATATTAAAACCCATTACTTTATATAGACTAAAATCCATTAGTCTATATTCACGCGGTTACACTAAAATCCATTAGTCTACTTTGAAAGAATCTTTCACTCGTGTTCTGCGTTTGGTAATAGCATGCATTGGTCATTCGGACAATATTGGCTCCTGGAGTTATGCAAGTCTTCTAATTGTTGACTCATTAGAGTTGAGGTTTCACAAGTTTATCTACCATTCACAGAGTTTCTGTGGAAAAATAAGAGAGAATATCCACAATTATATGAAAAGGGCATGAAAAAATTCCTACCTTTGCAATCTACATATTTGTGTAAGGCCTAATTTTCTTCAACCAAAACATCACACAACACATTGAATGCTGAAGCAGACGTGAGAATCTAGCTGTCTTCTGTTGTTAAAAACATCAGACGGATAAACAAAACACATTAAACAAATGTCTCCGAGTCTTCACTGATTTTTTAAATTGTGAGGTGTTTCTGAGACCAAAAAGTTTGAAAACTTATGATCAAATCCTGTCTCATCCTGGAGGTCTTTGTTCACCTCCAGTTCACGGTGCTCTCACCTGCTCTGATGTTGTCTAGCACGATGCTCTTGGAACTTCCATGTGTGTGCAGGTCACGCAGGAAAACGCTAAACAGAGCACAAGTTCTGATGCATTGCATGCGGGCTGCGGCCTGGGCGCCAGCGCCTCCGGGCCGTGGGTTCCACCTCAAGTGGGAAGGGCCTGGCTCACACTACCCGCATCACTCACGTGACCCTCAGCATTTGAGGTCCTTTGACGCTTGGGTTATCTCACTTCTATCATTATTATTATTGTTGCCGCCATTATTAATGCTGCTGTGAAAATATCATCAAGTTGGTGCAGGACGCTGTGCTACGAGCTTTGCATGCGCTGTCTCATTTAATGCTCACTGCAAGCCTGTGGGCTGAGCTCCGTTGCTATCTACAGCTGAGACCGAGGAAACGCGATTTGCCAAGGTCTGAAGCCATGTCCACGTGACTCCACAGCCGGTGCCAGTTACCACTACATGACATGGGCCTGTATCGTGTTAATTCTTAGAGCTGGTTTTCATTTGCGTACGCCTTGTCTTTCTACGTAGATTATATGCTCTTTGGGATCAAAACCCCGGCATTAGCGCAGTCCTCTCCGCACTGTCCCCAGTGCTCTAGTCGGAGATCTATAATCGTGAATAAACGAATCAACGTGCATGCTCAGGTGAGCCTGGGAGGCCAGAGCTGTCGGCGCTCACACAGCTTCGGTAGGACGTAAACCGAATTATTTTAATGGCCAGTACTGATGCTGGATCTGGACTGATGAATTTCTGTTCTTTCCCTCTAGTTCCTTTAGCCCAAACTACAGGCCCACGGTGTCTTCTGCATGTGTTTTCTGAGTCCTCAGCATTGCCGAATGTTTATATTTTTTCTTAATTAATTGGCAATGTGTAAAAATCAGGGAATTTCACACACAAAAAACCCCGATCAATTGCTCTTGCTGTACTGGAGCCTCAGCTGCACTCCGGACTAATGGACTGGGTAGCAACCGCGGCCTCGCCCTTTGGCCGGGTCAGGCTCGCAGCTCAGCTCCCTGCAGGGCCAGCATCCCCAGCCTGCCCCTCCTCCTCCAGTGCCTTCAGTCATTTAAGTTTGCGTCCCCAATTTTAAAACACTGGCATGCCTTTTGAAATGATATTTTGTTAGCACCAGACAACGCATAAGCCAAAGAAGCAGTTGTTACATTAAAGTCATTTCTACAACATTTCTGACAGTACCATTTTTTTAAAGACCAGCTGAAATTTTCTTCTTGGAGTTTCATTATTGCCATGTTCTTCCGGGTCTCTGCGGAGGGCCTCCCAGCTAGCCGGGTCTTCCCGCAGACGTTTTCTATGGGGGGGCGGGGGAGGGGGGAGCGAACAAAAGCAGGAAGAAAATTGCCACCAGGAAGAGGGGAGAAGGGGCTAAAGATCGGGAAACAGCTGAAATGGCAACGGGAGGTGAATGCATGGAGAAGAGACAGAGTGTTTCAAAAATGAGTACTTTTGAAAGTTGTCCATTCTTATATTTTTAAAGTTCAAATCATAATTCATAGACTGTACCTGAAAGAATAGTTCTTTGAAAGCCCAGGGTCAACTTTGCCTTTCTCTTAAAATCTTCATTAGGAAGGCCAAGTGCACCTTTGAGGGAGAAGAAAATAGCAGCTGTTAGCATTTGTATGAGCTTTTTTTTTTTTATTTCAGCATATTGTGGGGGTACAAAAGTTTAGGTTCCGTATTGCTCCCCCGCCCCCACCCCGAGTCAGAGCTTCAAGCGTGTGTTAAAGTTCGTAGAGCTCTTTGCTGATAGTAACTCATTTGATCCTGGCTGCAATCAGCGAGGCGGGTACTATGACCTTTCTGTTACACATAAAAACACTGAGCCTTAAAACACTATCCCACTTGCTCAAAGTCACTTACTGAGTAGACAGAACAATCTAACCAGGCCCTCTGCTCCTTCCATGGTGTCGTGAAACCACTATGAACACGTAGCGTTTAGCTGTATATTGGCCTGGGCTCATTGAAAGTAAGAACACTTGACTTTTATCTCTGAATTTCCATAAACTTTAGCAAATATTTAATTAATGTAATCTGGGTATTACATTTAACGTAATTTCTTTGCTCACTCAGTTACCTGTATTTAGAGAGGCTACTTTCCATTCTCTGCCCATCTTGGCCTTGAAGTTACTTCTTCCATGTTCAAGTTTATTAAATAAATGACATATGAGTGGAGAACCTTCCTAATGAGAGAGAGAGAGAGTGTGTGTGTGTGCACGTGTGTGCACGTATGCATGAGATGGAGGGAGATTGAAGCCAAAAATTGGGCTTCATAGATACCCTTGCCTTTACCCTGCTTAGTTTCTCTTCTAAGCTTACTGCTGTCTTTAATCATAAAGGGAGAGAGACTGGCTGAGATGATTTCTAATGTCCCAACTAGCATGAGACTCCACCTCAAAATTTTGCTTTTTTGCCTATGTTTGCTAGAGCAGCAGAAGAGGCATCGAGAAACACGATGAGGAGGGGCCTCTCCCCAGCTCCACTCCCCCCTGTAAGTCTATTCCTTGATATGGGAAATGGACATTTTCTAATTATTCATAAACTTATGTGCAAAACTTAACTATAAGGCAAGCCCGTAGGTCCCCATTTCTTACTAAATTCCCGTCCTTAGGGCTCTTCTACAGAAATTTTGGAGTCACCATTTTCTCTAGTGCCCCAGTGGAAGCTCAGAGACATGGGATCTTCCTACAGCTGCCACCCTGGGGCCCTGAGAAATCTGCCCACCTCACTTGGCCATGTCTACAAAATCACACACGGATCTAGAAGTATTCCTAGAGGTTCTGACTTTGGTCAAATCACACTGTTCCTATGTTGCTATTTAGGCTTAAATTCTTGTTCTTTTCCCATGCCTCGTTGGTAAAATTGGACAGCATTTAGCAAATGTTTACCATGTGCCAAGCATTTTGCATATGTTGTTTCTAATTTTCATAAAACTTATGCAAAATATAATTATCCCCGAGTTACTAATGACAGAATTCAGATTCAGAAAGGATGGATAGTTAGTTCCAGGGCTGGATCTAACTCCAGGTCTGCTCGATTTCAAATCATGTGTTTTTCCTAATGTATCATTCTATTGCAGAGTTCTGGTCTTTTTCTGGCTACAATTAGCATCTGTGGGTCCAAAGCAACTCATCGCCAATGTAAAACAGGGCAACCAGCAAGTGCTTCTCCCCTAGAATCGAGGCCTACCGAGTGCCTGGACTCAGGCCCCCTATTTCTCTCTGCTTTGCAGGAAGGGACTTAACCTGCTCCTGGGCAGGATGTTCAGGGTCTCTCAGAGTCCTCTGCTAGAGCTGGAATTGTGGTGTTAGCTGACGTTGATCCATTCTTAACTCATTTTGCATAATGATCAATAACCAACAGTGACAGGAACTTCCTAGGAGACTTCAGTTCACTTGTGTTTCATCTCCTAGGTCCTCATATGAAAAGATTCCTGACTTTTCCCACGCACTTCCAAATTTTCGAACAGGAATAAACCCTAAAAATTGTTTCTTCTACCACTTCACTTTGCAGATGATGAAACTGAGTCTCAGTGAGGCGACCCGACGGCGTCAGGTGCCGAGTCGGTGGTGACGGAGGGCTGGAATGCGGGCTCCTATTCACCGCACTGAATCCCGAGGACTCCTGCGTATGTCGCAGTGCAGGTGAGTCATTTTCTCTCCCCTGGTCGGAACCAGCAGCCAACATGGATGTGAGATTTTCCCCGCCTAACGAAGGATGAGAGTTGACCTAGGCCCGTCGTCCTTGATCAAACTGAAAAGCATCCCGCTGTCAGACAACCTGGTTAGAAACCCGAACACCACAGAGCAGCCAGTCCTGCCAGCCAGGGATGGCATCCCGCTGGCAAGCTCGACGCTTGGAGGCAGTTACATTTCAACTTGTCTCGAAAACAAACTTCCAAATGCTCTCGAAGCCAAAAGCTTAGTGAACCACAGAGAAGATAGTGCAGGGCTCTAGTTTAGATATTTCCCTTCTGTGTCATTGGGAATGCTGAAGTTCGTAACGGATGCTGGGGCTGCACGGAAGGCGGGTGGGTGGGGGGAGCCGCGCCGTGGCAGACCTGCTCTGTTGGTGCCTGCGGGGTTGGGTGGGCCTCGTTTTCACGGGGAGACATTGGAGAGGCCATGTCTCCTCTTTGGGCCTCAACCTCCTCATTGATAAAATGAAGGGCTTAGCCCAAGCCATCATTAAGATTTTTTTTGGCCTTTCCAAGATAAACCAGAGAAATTTAAAATTTAACCAGTGTATTCCAGTTAGATTGCACCCTCACTCCCACCTCGCGTGCCCTTTGCCCCACCGTGACCTCAGGATCTCGGTCCCTTTTTAGCCTCTCCCACTTTCCAGCCCGACCTAAAGGCTCATCAGCATTCTCAGCCCCTCACACCTTGTCCTTCTGTCCCACCAACTCCTTAATTCCTGCTGTTTGACCAGGTTAGTCTCCTCCTATTCCTGAAAAGCTAAGTCTCAATGGGGAAAATAAGGATTTGGCAGTATTAATTGGACCCACTCTGAGTTGATGATATTTTTTTTGCAAGAACATTCTCAAGGCTCTTTAGAAATTCTCTTAATCATTTCTACTTGGCTTCCTCTTACATTCCCTTCAAGAGTCAGCCCAAACATTTATTATTTTTCTTAATATCCTGCTTTCATACGTGATTATAAATTAGGTGGCATTTTCTCCAAATACATGCCAAATTTCATTATACAAAGTCGACAACTATGAATTAAGCACTTTGTAATACCAGGCACTGTTACAGGTAGCAGGATACAGTACAATAGTATTTGTCCTGTATTCTAGCAGGGAGGATAGAAACAGATAAACAAACAAATAAATGAAACTGAAAAGGAGTTTCCTGGAGCCTTATTAGATGAATTCTAAGCTGCTCATGTGTAGGGCGAGGCCCCATGAAACCAGGCACAGAATAGCTCCCAGGACACTGTGATCAAAATGCAGGCTCCGGAGCTTGTGAAGAACTGGGGGGATTGGGAGCACGTCAAGTATTGCTAAGTGCTGCTAAAACACTAAGCCGTGTAAAGGGGACAGAAAGGGATCGGGGGTGTATGTCACATATAGGATCATCAGGCAGGGCTACACTGATAGGTGAATTTGGGGCAGATGCTGGAAAGAAGTGAGGGTATAAATCATGTGGATAATGAGGAGGAAGCATCAGTAAGCATCCCAAGAAATGCAGTTAGTGCATCGGGGAAACTCAAGAAGGCCAGCGTGTCCGCACTTAAGAGGATGAGGGATAGAATGGGATTAAAAGTCAGAGAAATAACAGAGGAGAATGATTCAGGGCCTCGTAGGAGCCTCGGAAAGGACTTACACTTTTGTGCCAAGCAAGGCAGGAAAGCTCCAAAGGGTTTGAAATAAATGAAATAATAAAAGAGCATTATGTTTGCTTAATATGTTGGACTTATGCTTCTGGTTATTAGAAAGTAATTGGCACTAGACTAGCTTCTCCACCATAAGCCATTATAAAAATGGACTAAATATATGAAACAGCTAATTTTAGATTTCAGACAACAGTGAGCATGAGATTGGTCCTAGAAAGAAGGGGAAGGGTTAAGTGAGTCCACAGTTATCCTGGATTTTTGCCTCGGGAGCCCTTTCTGAATAGCAGCCAAGGAATTTGGAGTCCATGGAAATTTGTATTCCATACAAGTCCGTAAAATAAAAATACCTTACAGACTACTGTGGTCTGGGCTGAGGAGACATAAATCAAAGTTTAGGGTAGTTAAGGTAAATGGAATTTATAAGACAGAGTACCATAGAGGAGGGAACTTTGCAGAGAAGTTAAAGAAAACTGCATCAGGCTCCCTTTGGTTCTTGGGTGAAGCTAAGTTGCTCATGTGCGGGGCAAGGTTTCATGGTGCTGGACAAAGAGTGATGCTGGGGGAGCCCTGGGCCAAGGAAGGTCCTGGAGCTCTCACGGCAATAGGTCTGCAGCCGCTGTGGAGGCCATGACCACGTTTGACGTACAACATCTCGTTTTCAATATACCTAAAATTGCATTCATCTTCCCCATGTCTATTTTTTTTCTTGTGTTCTGGCTTCTTATTACAGGTGTAGACATCACTTTTTATCGACTTTCCCATACTAAAAAGATAATTCATCATTGATTCCTTCATTGCTTTCACCTTTCCCATGCAACCGGTTGGCAACTTCTGGCAAATGTGGCCTTGGAGTGACTCTCATGTCTATCCTCCTCTGTGCCTCTCACGACCTTCCAAATCTTATTCAGAAGGACACAGCTAACAGTAGACTCCACCACCCTCCCCCATCGACCCTGAATTGCTCTGCTAGCCTGTGCTCTACTCCAGAAACAAACCGCTTTCAGGGGATTTAAAACTCCCCAGCCTCACGCATCTGTACATCCTACTGGTCCTTCAAGAACGGTCTCCAGTGTTACCTCTTCTGGGGCACTGTCCTTGACTCCAGGTCAAAATTCATTCCCCCAATTATGAATTCCATAACACTCTGTTTCTCTGTCTTTGCACTTCGCATAGTCTGACTTTGTATTTGAGGATGCAACAGTGCAGCTGGCAACTAGGTATCCATTAAATATTTAGTAAATTTAAGGTCAATATGTAGTGTGGGTTTTCTGTAATGGATAAATCCTAAATAATGTAACACTGTCAGTTCCTAACTAGATAGTACTTCCCTGTAGTTAGGTAAGGTTTTACCTCTCTGGCTCCCGGGCTGGACAGAAAACACAACCTCTTTCCAGACGCCCCTGTAGTGTCTGGAATAGCCTGATTGAAATCGCATCCCACTGTCTGTTGGGAAAAAGGACTTTCCCTTTTACTTTGAGGAAGTTTCTTACCAAAATCATTTCCAAGAGAGTACCGAACGGCTGCAGAAGCCTCTCATTCTTTCCTTTTGTGACATAATTCCGAATGATAGCCCCGCAGTTCACTTGTAGCAGTCTCCTCTAGTGGTCACCAGGTGTTCTGCGGTCACCCTCGCTGGGAGGAGAGCAAGTGCTGGAAGTGAGAGAGCAGATGTGCTTCCGAGAGTGAGGAGCCATTCCTGGACAGGTGCTGTTTAAGTGCTTAGGGTGTGCCGAATACTAAATGCTGGGAGGATCACAGAAGAAATAAAGAGTGAGGGCTCTGTCTTCATTTTTTTCTGGTGGGTTTGTAGGAGAGACAAAGATCACACAGGTGAAAACTTAAGAATGACAGGGCAAGTCACAAAATACACTTATAATCTGCGTGATGCAAAGGATGGTATTTGAAAGCATGACCCCCTCAAAGTGATACTGTTGGGTTTCTTTTAAATATAATTTCCTGATATGTTCTCCCCACTTGTCTTCCTATCCCAGCCCCTCTCCCTTTTGCCAACATTCAGTTCATTTTAGAGTCTTCCATCTATTCCAGTTGACAGTGATCTCTCCCCTTTTCAACACCACAGCATCTGTTGTCTGTTCCTCTCTGTTGTGTGATGCCTGTTATCTTACCTGTACATCATTAAAATAGCCGCCGCATACTGAGCGCTTACCTGTGAGAGGTGCTGTGCTGTAAGCATGGCATGTGGATTATTTCATGTAAATGTCACTAAACCCTATGAGGTGTAAAATTTTTTGTTGTTATATTACAAATGGAGAAAGAAAAACTGCTTAATACACCCAAGACTTCACTGATTGGAATCCCAGTCAATCTGAAACCTACAATCATGCTGTAAATATCCTTCTCTGGAATAGTTATCAGCCTTTTTTGGGCAGGCAGGGGTGTCACTCATTCCATTGAAAATCTAATAAATTTCAGTCAACATATACTTATATCTTTGGGGGCTTAAAAAATAAGACTAAATGCAACTAAACTAAAAAAAAGAGACATGATAAAAATAAGGGCAGAAATAAACAAAATAGATAAAATACATAAAATAAATGAAAACATTTACAATACAGTGGATAAACAAAGCCAAAAGTTGGGTCTTTGAAGTTGGAAAAACAAAGACAAACAAAAAAACCTGGCTAAATTGATTAAGAAAATAAGAGAAAAAGCACAAATTAATAATTTTGGAAGAGTGAATGAAGATGAAACTATAGAAATTTAGAAGAGCAGAAATTTAAAAGAAAATAATAAGTAAATAATTCCAAACCCAAATAAAATACACATATCTACAGGAAAAAATGTCCAGTCAAAATTAACTCAAGCAGAAATAATGGTCCTATAACTACTATGTATATTGAATCCTTAGTTTAAAAAATTTCTACCCCACCAAAAATCAAATCTAACCAGCAAAGTCAAATGCTACCTTTAAGGAACATATTCCAGTCCTATAAAAATTCTTCCAGAGGAAAAGAGGAATCCTCCTAACTTTGGTTTACGAGGCTGTTATAGTTATTATTATGAGCCAGACAAGGACAGTTCAAAGGAGAGAAAATAAGAGGCCAATTTCACTCAAGCACATAGATTCAAATGTCCTAAACAAAACATTAGCAAACTTTATGCAGCAATGTTTACAAGAAATAATATTAATATAACATGACCAAGTTGTGTTTAATCCCAGGAATGCAAAATTGATTTGACATTAGAAAATCTATCCATATAATTCCTTACATCAAAAGATTAAAAGAGAAAAACAATATAACACAATAAATCCAGAAAGTTAAATGCCACATCCATTCAACATAAAGAACTATCACCAAACCCAGAATAGAAAAAAAGAAACTTTCTTAACCTGATAAAGTTTCAAATGAATATTTAATTTTAAACTGTTTAAAACATTCCTTTTAAAAACAGGAAAAAGGATTCTTTTCCCCAGTGTATGCTTTTGTCTGCTTTGTCAAAAATCAGATGGCTGTATGAGGATGGTTTTATATCTGGGTTCTCAGTTCTGTTCCATTGGTCTACATCCCTGTTCTTGTGCCAGTACCATGCTGTTTAGTTACTATAGCCTTGTAGTATAGCTTGAAGTCTGGTAAATTGATGCCTCCCAATTTGTTCTTTTTGCTTAAGATTGCTTTTGCTATACGGGGTCTTCTCTGGTTCCATACGAAGCGTAGAATTATTTTTTCTATATCTGTGAAAAATGATGTTGGTATTTTAATAGGGATTGCATTGAATCTGTACATCACTTTGGGTAGTATAGACATTTTAACAATGTTGATTCTGCCGACCCATGAGCCTGGTATGGTTTTCTACCTGTTTACGTCCTCTGCTATTTCCTTCCTCAGTGTTTCGTAGTTCTCCCTGTAGAGGTCTTTTACCTCCTTAGTTAAATATATTCCTAGGTATTTTACTTTCTTTGTTGCTATTGTGAAGGGTATTGAGTCTTTGATTTGGTTCTCAGTTTCACTGTTGTTGGTGTATAGGAATGCGACTGATTTCTGTACATTGATTTTGTAAGCTGAGACTTTG